>OZ026617.1:79842653-80442653 GCA_964020975.1 Hermodice carunculata
GTTCAGCTAAAGTCTCCCTTCCAGTCTTATTATACAGCGCGGCATAACTGGTGCGACCGATACCACCCGTTACAGCCCGGGCTTCAACCAGTTGAACACTTCAAACAACATTGCCTTTTGTGTACATCCACTCCACACTACATCACCGTACTCTAGTATGGGCCCAATATGAGTGAAATAGATGAGATCTAAAGAACGTTTACTAAGTTTGTATTGCAATAATTTCAAGATCCCGGTTAATTTAAATAATCTGGCTTTGCATGTGACGTAATTGATGTGGTTGGTCCACGAAAGATCTGAACTAAGAATAACACCAAGATGTATTTGTTCCGAAACAATTTCAAGGGGAGGGGGTTATTAGAGAAAAGGTTAGTAGGTTGTTGACTATATTAGTTCTTTTTTTATAACGACCATTGTTTTAGTTTTATTGCTATTAAAGGTGACCAACCACTGACGAGACCATTCCTCAATACTCTTTAGGTCATTATTGATAATATTGTGGGAGTTTGATGTAGAGTTGGTGGAATCGTCAATAATAATGAATACGGTTATATCGTCAGCATACAATCTAATGTTAGATGTTACAATCTCAGTAATATCATTCAGGTACACAATAAATAATAGAGGACCAAGTACTGATCCCTGTGGAACCCCTGCTTCGATAGTGCCCAACTGTGAGGATTCCACCTTGTAGTACTACCCTTTGAGTTCGATCATTTAGATAGCTTCTGAACCAGTCTAGAAGAGAACCGCAAATACCAGCCTTGTACAATTTGTACAAGAGAGCAGGATGATAGACTTTGTCAAAGGCCTTGGTTATGTCACGATAAACCACATGTACCTCTTTCTGCAGATCAACTGCCTTCACAAATTCATGATAAATATACACGAGTTGGTGCCATCGCCCGCCATAAAACCTGATTGCTTTCCAGATAAAGCAAAATTATCTCTGAGAAAATTAAACACAAACTTGAAAATTACACGCTCAAAAACTTTACCTACACCACTTAGAGTGGATATCGGTTTATAGATACTGCACAAGCGTGCATCACCCCTTTTAAGAATTGGTGTTATATTTGCCCTTTTCCAATCACGAAGGAAAATGCCCTTAGGGTGCCATTGATGAAGCAGCTTCTTTTAGTAAAATGGGACTAGTTCCATCAGGGCCACTCGATTTACTAACATCGAGTTACGCCAGCACCGCGAAGACATCATCCCCGTCAATAAAAACATTTTCTAAACTGGTTCCAGTGTTAATTTGTGATGATGAAGAAGGACGTCGAAAGGTGCTACCATCCACATCGTTCAGCTTAAGGACAGGTAAGACACCAAAAACCTTTGCATGGGCGATTGTGAGATTTTAACTGTTTTTACAAGGTGAATGTCCTTTCTATACGTTGTCAAAATTTCAAGCTTTTAACTAAAGTAAAAAATATGATAAAAAAACAGCAAAAAACACACAGATATATAGACATCCGAATGGCCATGGTTCTGTTGGTTTTCAGCCGCCAAGCAGAAAAATGCCACCCGTCAATCATACTAAACAGTCTGTCACGTGGCTAAAGGTAGCAACGGCCCACGGCAAAAGGAGAGTGGTATCACGGCGGCAGCGCGAAATCAGGCGGCCTGCCGAAAGATGTTTGTTGGCAGTGAAAAGATATGAATATGATAACATATCATAGCCTTAGTGGTATACTTTATCGTGGCCTTGCTTGTTTTGCTTCCTAATGAAGGGAGACTTTAAATGTTCAGGAGGAGCGGGTATCGTCACACGATGTCCTTTCAAAGGGCGTGCCGCGATGGATTACCCCAGTGGTCTACACACCAAGCACAGACGTGAAAAAAATGACACTTTAATCAACAATACCCACGAACATAGTAATATTATGTCGAAACCCAAGGATGAGGAAATAAAAGTACAACTAAAAACATTGAAATAAGCATATAAACGTGAACATAAGAGAAACACGCAATTACGCGATACAAAACTCAGGTTGGAAAGAAAAATGAAACTCATTGAGAAAAATAACTACAAAATAATGACAAGCTAACTAAATAAAGTGTACAGACAAGTCGAACAAGGTAACTACACAAAGTATCCATATAGGAGTATATACAATAAAGCACTATCCCTAAAAACGGGATGAAGCGGTAGGGAGAGGAAAATCAAACCCATCCACTGACTTCGAGCGGCCGTAGGCCGTCCCACCGAAGAAAGGCAACACAACTTTCGTTGCCAAGCTTGAGGTCACGGAAGCTTGTTTTCTCAGAAAGGATAATGGGACGAAAACCCCACCTGAGAATGGTTATTCCAAGAAAACGGCTGCGCAAAATTTAATCCGGTTAACGGCATTTGATTCTGAAATGTCTGAACTCCAAAAAGGTTCAGCGATTTTCATAATTTAGCTTCGTTCTTTTTCTATGAAATGAAGAAAATGAACATCTTGGAAATCAAAGGGAAAATTGAAATGTCAAACTTTGAAGATTGATAACAGAAAAAACCATACCAAACATAAAAAATGGCAGGATCGGTTTTTGTTGCCAGGATTAAGATGCAAGTGTATTTATGTTTTTTTCACAAATAGTTAGTGACCTATATCGACATTCATGGGCGCATTCATAGCATCCGCTTTGGACTTGTTATTCCTAATCACCGTATCATCTACCACTAAATGACTATTTGAGAACTTTTTATCCCCTTTCATAAAGAAAAATTGACAAAATCAAACTGACGATTAGAATATTCTTGTTCAGCTGCTCTTAAGTCACTGATATACTGGTTTCGGAGTTCGCAAAAATAACGACAAACGTTTGAATTATTTGAAGTGTTATTACTTTTTGCTTTACGGTGGATCCTATCTACTCTTCGTTTTTGAGCCCTAAGGCGACTGGTGTACCAAGGGACATATCCCTCCCTAACAGTAATTATCCTATTAGGTATATGTTGCCGTGCAATATTTAGAAAAGTGGTAGACCACAGTTTGCACATCTCATCAACACCATTTGTATCCAAGCAAGAGTCCCAATCAACATTTTTCAACAAGTCCCTAAATTCATCAAAGTTTGCTTTTGCATACAACCATTTAAACCTCTGAAATGAGGAATCTTTCTTGCGTCTGGATTAATAGATTTGCATATATGGTACAATGGTTATTATCAGCAAGGGAGTACTGTTGTATCTTTCACAAAATTCGGTATAACAACCATTTAAACCTCTGAAATGAGGAATCTTTCTTGCGTCTGGATTAATAGATTTGCATATATGGTACAATGGTTATTATCAGCAAGGGAGTACTGTTGTATCTTTCACAAAATTCGGTATATTTGTAAGTATTTGATCAAGACAAAAGCAACTTGATTGATCTGCCTCAAACAATCGTCTTTTGAAAGATAAATATGTTGTTTAGGAACAGTATTTTTTGTTTCTCCGTCAAATGCTTCCTTCTGAGACTTTCGTACCTCACATAATGAAAAAAAAAATGCTGATGTTTAAAGTGCTGATCAAAGAATCCGATTTTCTGTTATTATGTGTTTGATTTGTAAAGTAAGGTACGATTTTCTATCTAGATCTATAGTTTAATTTTACATATGTATGCATATTTTCTTCGACAGTTATTGAAGAAATGCTGACCAAATGTTCAATCTGATACTTTATTGAAACTGGCTTATAAAATCAAAACTTGTTTTCATGAATTTAAGACGTCTTTACCATAAATAAAAATGCACTTTATTTTTTTGGAAGTAGGGTTAAAGGAATTATAAAGGATAGGAACGAAAATATTTTCCAAACTGTACATGAGTACATACCGAATTCTGGATGGTTTAAAATATTCATTTTTGGTCAGTGATCACACTTTTCACACTCGTTAAGGACAGTTAATATGTGTAAGCTCACACACCGGTTTACTTCATTTCCTTCATTTTCTATTTCTTAATTTGAAGTCCTGTATACGTCTACCTATCAGTGTGATAGTGTTCGCCATTTCAATGTTGTGTTGTCATATTTGTAGAAGGGGCCTTAAACTAGGCTTGTGAGTCTGTTGGCCAATTTCGTTTAATAAAATGTTTAAACCAAATGAAATGCACACCTTAATGTAGAAAATTATAAGTTAGCTTGTCCCTGATACTGTCATGTTAAAGAAATGCTGGTCAAAATGGATAGGCAAAGTTTGGCCCAAGTGTATTAGCCTGTCTGGTGAAGAAGTGTTGGTGGAGAAAGTCACTTCTAACCAATGCTTTGATAACCAGTGGTTCACAATGGGCGGATTGGATAGGCTTAGGGAATATCCCAGAATTGAAGTGACGATAGGTTTCCATCCCAGAAGCTGGTCGCTAAAGCAGAAAGGTTGTTGAGCGAGGGGAATGTGGTTGGTATCGGTGAATTCGGTCTAGATTTTTCATAAACGGGAGAAGGAACAACGGTGCCAAGTGCTCCAGGAAGTGCTTCCTTTAACTGACAGGCACAACCTGCCTGTCGTGGTTCATTGTAGGGATGGGGATCTTTTTGGTGTATGGACATTCTGCGGCATACTCTAGGGCATGGACATAAAGTTCATGTTCACTGTTTTAATGGAGATATTGACATTTTTGACAGATGGATGAATGGCTTTACACAGACACTTTTTGGGATTACTAGTTTAGCCTTCAAAGGGGAGAACAGAGACAGGATGGACAAAGTGGTCAGGAAAATCCCACTACAGAAGATCGTGCTGGAGACAGATGCTCCTTACCTAGTGCCAACAAGATTCCAGGAGACCGATCGATTTTCCCATCTAGCAATGGTGGTTGAGGTTGCCAAATTTATGGCCCGGGTGAAAAATATCACGGTAAGAGTGGTGTGTCAGGTGTCTCGCAGTGCCACAGAGTGCTTTTATCAGTTGTGAACTGTATGTGGGGATCTGGTTGGTAGGTTCTATCTGCCTAACATGGTACTGCAACGGTGATGATCATGTATATAGTTGATGCATTGTTATATTGAATTTTATGAGTTGTGAATTGTATGGGGAGATCTGGTTGGTCGGTCCAATCTGACTACCATGGTACTGCAACGGTGATGATCATGTATATATTTGATGCATTGTGATATTCAAATATGTCAGAGTGGTTGGCTTTGCTGGCTCTTTTTCATCACATAATATATATCTCATGTCAATGGGTGGTCGGCTTGTCTGACTCTCTACCGTGATCATTTATCATCGGGTTTATTTAAAGAAATTCTTAAAATTAATTGGGTTTACATGAAATACTTCTGGATATTTCTATCATGATTAATACTTGCAATTAAGTTTCAAAGATAGGTACAAGGGATCATGGGCTTAACAAGATAGAACTAAATCACATGGTTTAAGGTGGTGACGGTTTTTTAATATAAATGTGATTTAACATGGATTAGAACCTTATGCAAATCAGCCAGATGATTTATGCATAGCTTTGCATTAAATATTTACCCTTTCATCTTTTATACAGACCAGCACACAGGCTGGTGGTGTGGCATGTGTATTAGTGTAATACAATAAGAAATATATCAAAGATATTTCAGTTCATCAGTTCTCTTGGTGGTATATTCCATATTGCATTACAACAAAATTTCATAACTTCTAGAAAAAAAATCAAAACCAAGCCCATAACGAATTTGGTATGAATGAGGTGATCGGGAAACAAGTCCTTCTCTCAGATTGGAAAGGAGAGTGTGGTGATTACCATGATTAATGGTTGATTCCTGGAACCGTAAGTGGCACCTGACAGCCAGGAAAATAGTCTGCTGGGGTTCTGAGCTTTTGCTGGGAAATGTGAGCCAGGACGGTCGTGTTGACAGACGCCAATCTCCCGGAAACAGACACTATTCTCACAGGGAGCGCAGTGAGTCAAGCGAGTGCTATTCTCATTACACTCGGCACTACATATATTCTGTTCTTAGCAGTATCTCAATTTAACCCGTGTTAATCGTTAACAATCTGATATTCTCCATTGTCGCGCTCGAACTGAAATTTTTGACCCTTTTTTTCCTTCTGCAGTCCGACTATGGAATCGGCTGGATTATAGAGTTCGAAATTCTGCTTCTGCACAAATATTGCGGTCAAAAACAATTCCACACGCGGTTGGCCAATTAGGTTTCCTGAACTTTACAATATTGGTTATAGTCTTCTGTCAATTCAACAGACGCACCTCCGTCTTGACCCCAGTCGACTAAACTTTCATTTATTTAAGAGTGGTATTAAGCAATCTCCAAAATGCTCTTGTGGTTCACCTAGGAGGACTGGTGGCACTATATCTTTATTTGTCGTTTATATACTGCTCCACGATCAACATTGGGCACCAAAATTTCCCGCATAGCTACGTTTACACTATAAACGGTGTACGGTTCCTTGGATTGTTCTCTGGAAATAACATTGACATTTTTAGCAGGGCATGAATATATTTGTGAGACCGGTCGGTTCAAAACAATTGATATTGGCTGATTTTGTTACTATTATCAATTGGTGATGTGTTACTTTGTGGTATCAAGATATTAGGTGCTATTATTCTGCCCTGCTGTCTGTGTTGTCCTACTGTTCTCTTTTCTTGCATGTTTTTGTCCGTATAGTAGGTTCTATACTTTTGTACCTTCTCGCAAAAGGTATTAGTATAGGGATTAGCCCTCTTCCCCAATTGCCCCGATTGTAACTAGTTAATGAATTTCTTGAATTCTGTTAAATGAAATTGGCAATATTGGTTATATTGTAAATTTCATATCATAGATGAAATATGTATCCCATTACACATGTCAAATTATACAATTTACTTGGTTTCAAACCAAGTAAATTGTATAGTTTGACATGTGTAATGGGAAACATATTTTATCTATGCAACGTCAAAGTCGCGGAACTGTTACCCGCGGCTCAATCCCTTCCGCTACCTTTAAATTATGTGCTGTGCAATATAAATTGTACCAGTTGTACTTATCAAACATTTCACAATCGAGAAAAAAAATTGCATCGGACCGCGGCTGTACATAGTAAAATCGGGGTTGGATTTGCTATCATATTCGTGTCATATGTTCATTTTAAAGTACACATGGTGAAAAGTTCGTTAAACGCTATTGCATTGAATCACGCAAATTTATAGAAGATATATGGGTAAATTATATCCCCTCTAATATGGGATGTACTTATGATCTTCGAGAGAAAATTTATAGCAGATAATAATTCATATCATGTAGTTCTCTTCAAAATAAGTTGCAATCCAGTTATAATGCATTTTGATGTACATATATACCTGTATGTAAATCAAGTCATTTTGAGATCAGGTCTGTAAATATTATCACATTATTTTTGTTTGTTCAACACTGCCCCCATCATATTTGGTCAGTAAAGGACTCGAAGGAAATAGAGAAGATTGACCGTAAAGGCGTTTGATATAATCGCACATCCGCTGAAAATATTGCGGAAACACAAAGCCAAATTGCACTTTGCGAGAAGCAACACCCGACTGTAGATGGTGTCCCTTGTAGTAAGTTGCGTCGAGACTATAGCCATCTATGAGGATATTTCCACGCACCCCTTCCACTCGTAACAAGGTGTCGACAGGGATAGGAAATGTGTTGTAAATCTTTCCGGTCTTTTCATTTTACATGGTACGACTTGCTGAACGGGTTTTAATAACCTGTTGTTTTTATGGACAATGCATTCTGGTGTAACGAAGATTTATCATCCAATACTATTTACAATGGTTTTGCTAAAAAGAAAACTCTACTATTTAGTGGAAGTTACACGATATCTTATTTGCCCTCTAAGTTTGTAGATCCTGACTACTGAATACAGAAAGTTTCATCAATTTGCCAAGGAAACGTTTAAAAAAAAAACGGGGCATAGTCTGTCTAGGATGCAATATTGATACGTTTGCCTACCTTGCCTGGCAGCTTAGGACAAATAAGACGATATCGACACTCTGACGTACATTGTTAGGATTCTCGTTAAATTCAAGTCACTGCCCAACTGCCCCGCTACCACAACGGGAAAAATACTCTTATGCTTCAGCTCCATGGAATCCAAGGCACTTTAGACTGCCAACGGAATAACGGTACTCATGTTTGGATATACGCATAGGATTATCATATTGCTCAAGCAAATTTTAATGAATATATACACCGAGTTTAACATTGGCGAACATTCTCGCTGAGTGCGTGCTGTTGTGTTCATTTGTTGTTCTTCGTCTCGACCCGCTTGTCATCCAACATCACCACACCAATGATACTGAATTTAGTTTTGTTGTTAGAATTTGGTGAAATCTTTTGGTTTTCTTAACGTGTACCTGCACACTCTTACCCTTTGGATAACAATATCATGAGCAGCGTTCTGGCCAAGTAACAAAATCTCTTTCATTGGATGTTATCTTTGTTTGCTTTCTTAGTATCTTCATTAATCGTGTCTCTTCTGTTGGGGCTTTGAAACATGTATCAGTGGTTCCCAAACATTTATTTTTACATATCCTTGACAAATGTAGACTTCGCACAAGCCACGATAAACAGCAGTCGGTGTCCGTACTACTTGTACGATTATTATATTGCATATAGCTGTTTGAAGTCAATGCTACAATCATTGGCTGTGTTTTTACAAAATATATATGTATATTAATTTCACGAATATAAGGGAGTCATGTGTTGTTCTCTCATGACACGGCTGTTGTTTGTGTACATATTTTATTTCCTATTATAAAAGGGGGTTTATCTTGTATAAAAGATTCACTTCTGAACGCTTACTCAGATGTGTCTTTTACCTGGTTTAACGTTGTTGTTTGTATTTATATGGGCACGTGATTCTGTACAATGCTAATTACTTAAGGACAGTTAAGACACCAAAAACCTTTCCATGGCCGATTTTGAAATTTTAACGGTGTTTACAAGATGAATTTCCTTTCTGTTAGTTGTCAAAATTTCGAGCTTTTAACTAAAGTAGAAATATGAGAAAAACGCCAAAAACCACACAGGCATGTGGACATCAAAGGTCCATGTGTCATATTTTTTGGTTTTCAGCCGCCAAACGGAACAATGCCACCCGTCAATCATACTTAACAGCCTGTCACGTGGCTGCAGGTAGCAACGGCCCATGGCAAAAGGAGAGTGGTATCAGGGCGGCAATGCGAAATAAGGCAGCATGCCGACAGTATGTTTGTGGGCACGCAAAAGATGCAAACATGCTAACATATCATAGCCTTAGTGGTTTACTTTATAGTTATCTTGCTTGTTTTGCGTTCTAATGAAGGGAGACTTTAAATGTTCAAGAGGCGTGGAATCGTCAGACGATGTCCCTTCAAACTTCAAAGGCCATGGCGCGATGGATTACCCCAGTGGTCTTTCACACCAAAGACAGGCAGGGAAAAAACTGACACCCTAATCAACAATACCCACGTACATAATAATATTTTATCGGAACCCAGCGATGAGTAAATAAAAGTACAAATAATCACATCGAAATAAGCATAAACGTGAACAGCAGAGAAAACACACAAAATAGCGTTACAAAGCTGAGGTTGGAAAGAGAAATGAAACTCATTGAGAAAACATCTGCAAAATAATGACAAGCTAACTAAGTAAAGTCTAAAGACAAGTCTAACAAGCTAACTACATAAAGTATACAGATAGGAGACGAGTAAATACAATAAAACACTATCCCTAAAAACGGGATGAGGCCTGTTAGGTTGCAAGTTCCTTGCCCCACCATTCAATTCTAGTATGTGTATTACCTGTGGACAGCTGTCATTGAACACAATCATTTCTGGTTTTCCTTTCACTTTGAAATCCTCTTCTTATACTTGTTATTTTACATGTGGCTAGTCGGTACATCGAAAACATGTTCTGTCGTCTCCATAGACAAAGATAACTTGCAATATGTGTGTGTGAAATTCAATTATATACAGGAAATATGCGAATATTACTCATAATATCCCCGTTTTGGTCCTATTGGTGGGCGACATATATTTAAATCCTGGACCTAACGATGATTACCGTGATAATAGTTTATCATGTCTATGTGATCTCAACATTCGAAGTTCATCCGAAGATAAGATAACGTGTATTCGTGCCGATTTTGTCTTGAATATTGACAGCATAGCTATCTCTGAGACCTTTTTGTCGGAAAATACTCTAGATGATGACCTTGCTCTACTTAGTTTTCATATTATAATGCAAAGGGACAGAAGGCATGGGACGGAATTGGGTGTAAGCTTTTATGTTTAACAGCAACGTCTAGTTACTAGACCCACGGCCAGGCCAGCTCTCATCTTGAACAAATGAGGGGCCGAAATCAAATTACATAACCATTAATTCTGATTGGGAGTCATTTATAGGCCATCTGACACCCAAACGCTCTTCTGGAATAATTTACAGTCCATTTTTTACCACGTA
This sequence comes from Hermodice carunculata, assembly GCA_964020975.1. Lineage (NCBI taxonomy): Eukaryota > Metazoa > Annelida > Polychaeta > Eunicida > Amphinomidae > Hermodice > Hermodice carunculata. The sequence continues at coordinate 79,853,035 of OZ026617.1, forward strand.
AACTCTGTCGGCATTCACAATATCCCTTTAACCGCTGATGTTAATGTTGATTTTACAACAGCATCTGGCAAAATATTTGATTTTTTTTTCTGTACAACAAAAATTCCTTGCTTCCATATTCAGGAACTGACCCGTTACTCGAGCTGTCTAAATTATTTTTTCTAATAACCCGTGAAATGTCCATCAAACTAGTGTTTTATCACTGATCACCAATTCTGGCCACGGCATACTGTCCGCCAGTATTTCATGTCGTCGAAAAAAGGAGTCTGCTTACAAAAGACTTATTTGGCAATACTAGAAAGCTGATTGTCGCATCTGCAATCACTTAAGCGAGATACTTCGGGAAAATTGTTTTATATCTAATGAATTAAACGATTGTTGTATTTTTTGGACCGAAGGCTTTCTACACGCCACTAAAAATTGTATCTCAAACAAAGAAGTTTTCATTCACCCCGACGACCTTCCGTGGTACTCCTCTTCTCTACGCTGTGAAAAGCTTAAAGTCATCAGTGCGTTTTATAAAAACTGCATCGATGGAACAAAAAGTCACAATCTGTGGGCAATCTATAACCGAATCTGCAGCCAGTACCAGGAATATTTACGTAGAGATGAGCAACGACACTACAACAAACGAAGCAGCTCTTTTAAAAATCCTTAAAAGAAAACTAAAGTATGGTAGAAAACAGTGGTATATTTTTAAAACAGGAATAACCTCCAGGACATCCCCTCTTTATTATGCGAAGGAAGACACATTACCTACAATGCAACCAAAAGGCTACCGGTCCAGATGAAATAAGTGCCAGACTTTTGAAAGGAGCAGCTCCAATCATTTACAAGCCTCTCGCAAAATAAATTTACTTGTTATTCATTCAAAAAGTCCTCATCAATTTAGAAAGAAGCAAACGTAAAGCCGCTATATAAAAAAAGTGAAGAGATTCCTGTTATAATTACCGGCCTATGTCCCTCTTAAGTTGCACAGGTAAAGTAATAGAAAGAATTTGCTGAAACATTGAATTTTTTTTCAGGTTGACATTGTCATAACTAGCAACCAATCTGGATTAATGCTTGGAGATTTCACGGATAACCATTTGCTGTTTATTTATGATGAACTGTATGCAGCAGTCGACAAGCAAAAGGAAGTATGAATCAACTTTCTTTATATCAATAAGGCTTTCGATGAAGTGTGGCACTAAGAACTTTCATATAAGTTTGAGAAAAACGGGGTCATAGGTAATTAGTTATCCTGGTTCGAAGATGACGTGCATAACCGGAAACAACATCTGGCTCTTAATGGCCAGTCTTCAAGTTGGGATACCATCACTGCAGGCGTACCCCTAGGATTTGTGTTTGGTCTACTCCTTTTTCCATATATATTAAAGATAGAGTTAATCGTGTCAATTCTAATATTAGACTTTGTACCGACGACACATCCTGCTTCTCTACTTTTGATGATCCACCCTAAGCTGCTGCTGTCCTTAATCAAGAGTTTGCCTCTTTGGATGAATGGTTCTAAGAGTGGGTAATTTGTGTTAATGCCTGAAAACTGACACTATGCTTGTCTTATATAACAAATCGCCACCGAAGCTTCCAAACAGTTAAGTATAAGAAAGTCTTTAAATTCCTTTTCCTTCGTGACACATCAGAAGTCATTTACTTTTCAGTTATTGAAACTATGTAAAAATACGACAGTGTGGTCTGCGATGACTATGCGTGACTATATATTACAAATCGCCACCGAAGCTTCCAAACAGCTGAATATAAGAAAGTCTTTAAATTCTTTCTCCATCGTGACACAGCAGAAGTCACTTACGTTTTTAAGGTAGCGGCGGGGATTGAGCCTCGCGCAGCGGTCCCGCGACTTTGACGTTGCATAGATGAACTGTGTTTCACATTTCACCCACAAAACCATACATTTTATTAATTGTTCAGACATCTAGATTTGTTAAAAAGAAGATTCATATCGATACGATAATTTTCAAGGGGTTTATACGCCCGTTTACAAGAGGGTATCAGATTTGACATTTTGTCAGCATTTCTTTCAAAATAATCGATGCAAAAGTGTATTACCTATGTAAAATTAAAGTATAGACCAATAGGCAGGAACCGTATTTTTTGTTTACAAATAAAATACATAATAACAGAATTATCGAATTCTTTGATCATCATTTTAAACTTCAGCAGTTACTTCATTTTGTGGGCTACAAAAGTCTTGGAAGGGGACATCTGACGGAAAAACAAAAAAAACGGTTCCCAGATAATATATTTATCTTTCAAAAGACGATTATTTGAAGCAGATCGATCTATTAGCTTTTTATTGACGCTGTCCACAAAATTGATTCATAAGCAGAAAATTTCATTCCGAGAAATCGCCGTTGAAAGATTTGAGGCCCTTTTTTCGCACATTGTTGGCCATAATGACAATACAGCTTTCCAAATTCGGCCCGTTTTGGTCCCAGTACTTCGAAGAAATGTCAATCAACATCTTTGATGTGTAGTTTCCAACATACAATGATGTTTATTGGCTTAAAAAAGCAGTTTTTTACCCGAATGACATCAAATGCAGCCACACTTGAAAGCTTGTCACTCGGGTTTCCACGTGAATGGGACAGCTTCAAAGGGGGATTCGAAAGCGGATTAGCCACGTGACCCGAAGGTGGCATCACCTTGACCCTAGCAACATCGTTTGCATATGGCGCCGCTTGAACAAACGGGTTGCAGTTTCACAGCTTGCTCTACTCAGAAGGAGCCCGGTAAGCAGGAGTTGCTCACTCACTTCTCATCACCTTGGATCAAAGAACAACATGGCTTTATTAACGGCATGGATGGGACATTTGCCATTCAGTGTCTTGGACTACTTGCGACCTTACCGAAAAGAAAGTTGGAAAAATCGACATGCCACGATCACGGAAGAAAAGGAAGCAGATGGATGACAATGTGAAAAAAAGTATTGACGACCAGGAATATGGATGGGACTGAGTCCGAGGGTAAATCGGACTTCAGCACAGTCACCGACTTCAATGTAGCTTATAAATGCTAGATATGCGGTCAATATGAATGATCGTGACGTAACATTTAAGACAATAGTCCTGTTACTGATAAACAAACACTCCCAGGATAAATTATACTTCAAAGAAGAAACAAAACAAAAAACAAAAACAAAACAAAAACAAAAAAACAAAAACAAAAAAAACAAAAAACAAAAAAACAAAAAAAAAAAACAAAGCGAATGTTTCATATGTGTTGAGAATCAATTAGTTTCAACGTTGTATTGGTGATGAAACTGTATTGCTAGATTGAAAAACCTAATCCATTGATTTGGTGAAGTAGTCTTTGATCAGACCCTGACGGTTACATAGATCAATATTAGTTATAAAGCACCAGACCACGCTCAGATGTAAGGTGATGACGCTACCCTTCGTGTGCAAGGGTAAAACTTTCTTGCCTGCTAAGACGGACTGTGTTTGCTTGCCTGGCGACATGCACTTCAAGCGCAATTTAACAATTACACAGAGCGAGTCTGTCTGGCAGTCAAGAAAGTTTCCAATTCCCACAAAATTGAGAAAGGGATGGGCATCGTGAGGCAGTGTGTTCTTCGTGGCCTTGGCTTGTGCGCTTTTTTTTTTTTTTTTGTTTTTGTTTTTTGTTTGTTTTTGTTTTGTTTTGTTGTTTTTGTTCTTGCCGGGAGCACAATAGAATACGCCAAGCCTATTTCATTGGTTCCTCCACATATTAGCGCCTTCTTTGTGATAAAGAATGCCATTCACTTTGCCACGTTTTTCTCGCGTATTGCCATTCGAAACCTTGCCACTCATGTAACATATTTTTTATTTTGTGGAGATAACTAGCCCACTGAAAGATAGTTGGCTCACCCTTGAACTGCAATAAACTGATCGAGACACAAAACCGAAACTTCCTGATGGGTGGGTGCGGGCGAGTGGTATCGGAACATGCCGCGCACAGTGAGACAAAATACTTTTATGTGACCGATCAACCAGCTAAAAGCAGAGTGCAGAGTCGCTTTTCGCAGTCATTTAACAGTAATCTGATTATTTTATCCCCCTGAGGGTCAAATTTTTAAAGCTTTTTTTTCTGTCCCCTCGCTCAGTGTACTTCGAAACACCCCCGTATGAAGTGGGCAAGTCCGTGCACGTGCAATGTGCCAGTCTTCCAGTTCCACAAAATGGGACAGCGCTACAGACTATACCAGTTTTAGTGGAGGCGTGTGCTTCATATAAATTTACTTCAAGGTTAACATTTAATGCTATTCACCGTTTCACATTCAGGTAAACGGACATATAATTATTGAAGGCAGATATAATTATTAACGCTGAATCGAATCCCCGCTTTTATAGTTTGCGGCATATTTATAGCCAAGTGGTCCAGTGTTAGGATTCCTCGATCGTCATGCGTATTTTTTGCCAGTAAACATTAAAAGCAAATTGGTCTTGGATAGGGCAAGACTGTAGAAAGGGTTGTAAGCCTTTATGATGTATACAATGCCATGATTCTTAGTAACGATTTACGCATAGGTTGAAATCGCCTTCATTGAAAACACACTGAGGCTCACGTCCATCGCCAGGTGCCGTTTTGACAATCGTCACCTTTTATCGTCCCTCACTTTTTAATTTTTTTTTATCACACCGAGAAGGAAAACATGAGCCCATCGATTTAATTATCTACATGGCCATTTGGTCACCACAACAAACCCATTAATCTGTCCTAATCTTGTCAAGCAGTTTATACAAGAATTGGTAGGAGCGCACCTCAAAATGTCACAGTTGGTCGCTTGTCGTTGCTACGGTCCTGGATTGTGGAAAGCAGCCGACTGCTATCCAAACTTTGGCGGACTAATTAGCATACATTTGTAAACAGACATGCTCATGCTGCAGCCGGCTAAAACATGGTCATGTTTTTTCTCTTTTTTATCACATAAATTTTGCTTTTTTAGTAATCATGTTTGGTGACAAGAAAGTTAAAGTGCCAAACTTTACGGAAATGGAAAAAACTCATTTTCTGTCGGGTCACGATTTTGCCGTTATAGCTCAATCCCCGCCGCTACCGACAACACGGCAGTGTAGTCTGGGATGACTATGCACAGGCAGATGAAAAGATCTTAGAAGATTTGCAATTGGTTTGCTGCCCGTACCTTTACAGGAGCAATGCGAACCATAAGTAGTGGTAAGTTATATGAATAAACTGGTTTGGAGACTTTTTCCAAAAAGGACAGAGAAGTCAAAACACGACACTTCGGTCTTATGCCAATTTTCGGTCTGATCTTGTCCATTCAACCAAGTTAATGCTATTTGATAAATCCTTCTTTCCGTCTCCATTATGTACGGAATCTCTTCCCTTTAGGAGTACAAAATTCAACAACACTGGGTCAGTTTAAAAGGAAAATTTGAAGTCCCAAGAAATGCCCATAGAAATATCCTGACTTCTTTACGTAGGCAAGAGACGCCTTTCTGTCTTACATCCCAGACACCATGTGGGCAGTAGTCCGAGCAAAGCTTCACCAGCCTGATCGTATGGTGCTGTTGCAAAAAGCGTGGGATTATTCTTTGCTTGTCCTTGATACGCTATCATTCGCAATAATCTTCAGACGTTTATTTATTCGGTCCGTCTGTCATTCTACTTATGTACAATTTTTGTTTGGAGATTGTCACCACGTAGCATTGATGACAATATGTTTCTTTCAGTACAATAATTCATAGAAAAAAAGGAAAAGTTGTCGGGTTGAATAATTAATCTAAATTAATGATACAAGTTGGTAGTTTTTATAAGCCCTCTATCTGTGCTTCGTCTTGGTGGCCTTCACCTTTGTCTTGCTCTCTCTGTGACGCTACCCCTCGACTGCTTCTTGCACCGCAGTGGTAACGCAGCTGGGTTTGTGTGTTACGTTTGTTCTTTGTATATATTTTTTTTCTTACAAGGGGGATTTATGTTGGGTTCTATCCTCCTTTTCGATTGTATTCCTCTTGATTGCAATATTCATTGTAAACGACGATGTCATGCCTATATTTTGATATAACATCAGTGAATATTAAGACTTTTCAATAACGTCCATGACCATTCAGACTTCTGCCGATCACAGAAATTCAACTTCACGTATGTTTAACCCGATCTTACACCATAATGTCGAGGCCATGTTTGTATGTCTTTTCTTTCAGAGTGGAATTTCATTTTAGTCGCTTGGGTTTAAGTACTGTGGAAGTCCGAGAAAAGGACCACGACATTAATATCTTTCATAAAAGGAAATGATAAATGGCTGTAATAACTTATTTCAAGGATGGCAGCAGAACGTATGGAACCAATCACCCAAAGTCTTTGCACGCAAGAACCCGCATACATTTATACGCCACTGATACAAAAGTAAAAGAAGATAGAATCATTTACACGAACAAAAAAACGGAAATGGTCACTCACCTTGCATGGCAGAGACGAGAAAGAAGGGGCAACACAGGTACTGATTTCTAGATTAAACTATATTGTTTTATGCCCCCGCTAAACAATACTTCTTTTACCACTCCTCAGTCCCTACGCTGTCTGAAGACTTTCCAGTCAATGTCAGGTTTTATTCGAGACAGATATCGCCGTGATGCTCAAATATGGCACGATTCGGACATGCTGTTGGAAGGATGTCTATTAAGTAACAAATGCTAATTGGTAACCAAAAACATGAGATCCATAAACTATATAGCATATTTGATTTAATATTTTTTCCAGAAATATCTCTTCGTTACACCAAAAAGTTCATACTACATTTCGAAAGGCTATTGTAAATTTTATATATATATATATATATATATATATATATATATATATATATATATATATATATATATATATATATATATATGTGTGTGTGTGTGTGTGTGTATATATATATATATATATATATATATATATATATATATATATATATATATATATATATATACTTGGAGTACACATTTCTTTAGATATAAGACAATTCAAACATGAAAAAGCATATAGGAAAGAAAACGTAGTGTCCACAATCATTGTATCACATCTCCATCACACCAGTACGGAAGTACGATCTTCCTCCTGACAATGGTCAAGACGCTAGATTGGTGAGAGGAGAAAAGGGAAAAAAGGAATAATTAACATGTACATAGGTTTTCAATTAACATTTCTATCTCTGCAGGCGCAAGAATAGCAGTGAGTCTCTAGTCTGTAATATCACACAGCTCTCGGATTGTAGATGCGGTGGCTCTCACTGTATCAGAGCTGTGCGTCGCAGGTTTTATTGCATGTAATACAGTTGAAGCATTGCCAAGTAGCTGATCTCTTCTAATGTCATACTTGTGAAGTAGGAAGTTGATGGACTTTCCTGTATGTGAACGAGAGCCATGGAATAACAATTTACCGTTCATACAAACAACCATGTTTGGACTATTCAGTATATATCTGAAGAAACGGCAATGCATGCTTATCTCTATTGGAACATCTTTGGAAATAAGTGGCAATAATTCACAGTGTGTTTTCCTCGGTAATTTCCATAAAGATCTGACAGCCTAACGCCCAGATATAAATACTCTTTCTTCCTCTGTTCCCGAGAAATCCCAAAGTTGGGAGCCATAAAAAGACATGCAATATGATTAGAACAAACGATGACGTGTAGATGCAAACGTTTTTCTAAACTGAGCCGTCAAAAGGTTAACATCTACAACAAACGTATTGCAACATATTCGGAGACATTTGTTAAATGAGTTTGGACCGATAAGATGACCAAGGTGAGTAAAGTGGTTCACTCGTTCAATTGGCTTACCATCTAAAGATAATGTTTTATATACATCGTCGTTACAAAACGTCATCCATTTTATCTTTTGGGGATTAAATATCACATTATATTCCTTCCCCAAATCACTGCAGATATCTAGTAGCTTATTCATAGAAGACATTGTAGGAGCAATCAGAACCAAATCGTCAGCATATGCTTAGCCACCCATAAAAACATGGCCAACATGACACCCGAACCCCGATGTTTTCAATTTTATCAGAAGCTCCTCAAAATATATTCCAAATAGAATGGAAGAAAGAACTCCACCTTTTTGCCTGACACCATTTAAACATGGATAAGGTTCCGTGACTGTCCTGTCCCATATACCACACACTTTTTGATTAGTATACATGTGTATTAACAAACGGATCACAATCGGCGACATGCCTCTCCTTAACAATAACCTGAATGACCGCACGTATTCAACTCTATCAAATGCTTTAGATACATCTAAAAAAAGAGATTCACATCAATGTTATTAGATGAAAAATAGTTCACACACTCCATTAAAGTACCTGTGCACTCAGCCGTCGAGTGATCAGCTTTGAATCCAATTTGCAGGTCAGATGAGTACAGAAATTCGCCCTTTTCTAATAAAATTATCCAGTCAAATAATTTCCCAATTATGCTACTTAGTGCAATCCCACGGTAATTTTCCGACTCCCTGCAAAAACAGCGTGTATATTTGGGAATCGAATAGAGTATGACCTTTGTTAAGCCTTCTGAAGCAACACCGGGAGCATGTGATGCAGGGCCATTAAATATGTGTTCTGTGTAATGGCCCAAGTCGCCGTCATGTTTTCCTCTTTTTAATCTCTGTACACCTTTAGCAATCAAATCAGGACATATTGAGCTGACCATGCAGTTTTGGTATTTCAGTACACAACTTGGTAAGCTCATTTTACGGTTTTTTCAAGATCACCAGAGTCATAAGGTACCGAGCTAAAAAAAAGTCTATATTTCTCCGCAAAAAGTGCACCAATGACGTTTGGGTCACTTTCAACATCTATCACGGCTGGTTTACTAGCTCCACAATTTCTTATTCTTGTAACTTCAGACCAAAAATCTCTTGTTTTGTTATTAACAATTGTAATAGCCAACTTATTTGCTACACACATTAACTTGTTCTATTTAACAAACTGCAAGGCGTAATGATATTTTGCTCGTGTCGTATGCTTAATGTCCGCAAGTGTAGCAACCCTTGGGAAATTGCTTTTCCAGATATAATGCCAAAACTTTGCTTCCCTTCTGAGAATATTACTTAAGATTTAACCACAACACTGGTACTTTTATTTAATGTCATGCATAAGCTTAGACCTGGACAGGAATGACATTAATATTTTATACATGAACTTATTGAATAGTCAGTAAATATCATTTGCATTCGCAAAGAAGCTGGGAAATGATCAACAATGACTCTTTCGTATCTCCAGAATTCGAATTTCAGCGTTCCATCCCAGAATACGCTAAACAAATGCCATTGTTATTTCCTTTTAATCCATAAAGTACCAAAGCTTCATACTTATGTGATTTATCATCTCAGTTTGGTATCCCCACTAACATCCAATGCTTACGTATCCGATTACAATGTATCATTTAACGGGCACACTGATCTTAAGGACCATATTACGCAACCATGCAATTGCTTTTGGTGACTAGTTTTGCATGTACAGGCGTTTCTGCACACAGGTTGTCTTATCTACAGTCTGATTTGTGCTGAACAATAATACTGAGATATGCATATCGATGTCACACATTCGGCTGTGAAAAGTTTTGTTATAAGGTTTACGGCATTTATAAAAAAAGGCATTTTACCATGTTACAATATGGTCTTATTTTCTTTTAAATAAAGCACAATATCATGTAACGATATAGGCAGGTCACGGATTATAAAAAATACAGTTCATCTTGTTGGGTAGTGTCAGATATAAAGTAAGTATACACCTTTCATGTGTATGCAAATCTGCAGAGTGCCCCATCTCTTAATTTGCTAAAATCCATTCAGAGCGGTGCTTTAAAAATTATGCTGCCCTCCCACGCATATAATGTAGCATTAGACACACTGCACCTTGAGACCCTGTCGGATACAGGAGAGCCAATGTGAAACTCATTCTTTCATGCCATGACACTGAAATCTCAGAGACTTAACTTACTCCCTGAAAAGAAAATATGCACTTATGACCTCCGAATTAAATATTATATATGAATTACCAAATTGAAGTACCAACAGGTGCAAAAATAGTTTCATTCTACTGTGCCTTTTCAATTGTCAAGAAAAGGACTAATATTCATTGACAATGCAAGATTGGCTGACTCTAACAGTATATATGTATATATTCCTTATTGCCTCCAATATAAGCGAGATATATATACATCATATACATCACAAAAAGAAGAACTCACATAGCTACATACATACCACAATGCACAAAGAAATTAAATTGAAAAAAAGTTAAACATGTTGCAACGTACATTCAACGTTCTACTTTCTGTAACTCTGATCTTATAATTATCAGCAATCGTAATACAGCTAATTTTTATTATTTTCTATCCGATGCCGAATCCATATTCTCATACAGTCCTCCAAATAACACGACCAATTTAGTTTTAGTTTCCAGCGCAGAAAAGGGAGGAAAAACACTGCAGACCTTTGTAATTAGCCTCTGTTTTGAAAAATTAAACCTTTCACGGTCCAATATAAAATGTTCTTAACTTCCAAATGCTTGTGAAAGACCATTTTTCACAGATCCCATGATTTACCCTTTAAGAAAGCTTCTTCTGTGATAGGTGAACCCGGAGGAGTCGTTCAATGAACATCATCTCTGTATCTTTTCCTCCTGAGGGCCATCAGCTTTCAGACTTCGGTATGTGGTTATTATATGGCAGTCCCCTTTCGAGACAAATTCTGATCCGTTTCCATTAGCCAGCCGAGAGTTATCTGTGACATATTCGAGTGATCGTATTTATCACTAATGATAAAAACAATGAAAAGACAACTTTTTCACAGAAATCCTGCATGTGGCAAAACACTTAGCCGTGAAGGTAGCACCGGTGTTTATGTCGATTTTATCCGCACCGACAAAACCACCACAGGGGTATTGTCTGGCCACGTACCTGCCATCATGTTGACGCCATTTCTGTTATTGCTAAGGTAGGATTCCTTCGGGCGTGCGGAATGTCAAGGCGGAGACACCATCCCTTCCCCTATTAGTTTCTTGAATGTTCCAACAATAGTTATTGTTACCATAACTGTATAACGTTTTTTACCATCATTAAGTCAACACATGCTTGAGTGACATTTATTAGTTGAACACAAATACTGTGACGTCTACAATTAAAAACCTGTAATGTCATCACCGCTCAGAACATATGATCCAAAGACGTTGTGATTTCGGACAAATGGCAAGTGGGTTGACTCTTGCATTTTACAGGCGTCAAAATAGATGTAGGTTGCAGTGTTGTTGAAAAGATTGTGCCAATTTGCATATACTGTTGCCATGTGATGCAGATTTCTAAATGGCTGCATATGGATGAAGCAGCAACGCTTGCGGATTGTTACTTTTGTCCGGCTGGCAAACCCACGGTTATTATTTTTAGTCACTTATATTAATTTCAGCTTATGAACTCTACTTGTTTGGAACTGGAAATTAATAGCATGGGTTGTTATTGTTATAAACGCTATCTTCTACCTTGACATCCATTTCGTTTTTGAACTTGTGTGCATGTTAGAAAGTAAGACAGCTAAATCGATAGGTACTTTTATTTACTATATGAATAAAACCCGCTGGCATTTTCTTTATCACACAAGGCATCGTTGTTTTATGATTCATAGTTTTGAAATTATTGGGTATTGGGATGACAATACATGTATATCTTCTTTTTCTAAAGGTGTACTCAACTGCATGTAAACTGAATACTTGCATTTTCTTGTCAACTTGTATGTATGAATCCACTTTAAAAAGATAGAAAATTTATCATTCCTGTCCAGTACACGAGGATTCGTGAATACTTTTACATTTGTGAATACTTTTTAGATTGTTGAAAAACGATGAATGTTTTAGAAATGTTCAGTTGTAATTGTTCTGTAACATTTTTTGTACAAGAACAATTAAGACATATGTTTCATAAGGCACTATTAAGAACTTTAAGTCTGAATTTTGTCCTTATATCACGGAGCTTTAGATCCGGATCACCAAAGTTAAATGAACATAAGTGAGGAAGCGCTATGCTGCTAACACTCTCTGACCCATTTAAAGTGTCTATACATTGTGTTTACAATGTGATGACAATAACAGTTCAGTTATATCAAATACAGACTTGGGGGGGGTGTTTTGTTTTGTTTTGTTTTTGTGTTTGTTTTTTTTGTTTTTTTTGTTTTTGTTTGTTTGTAAATCTGTCATTTGCACCTTTACGTACGTTATGTCATTACCCAAATACTAAGAACCACTGTACCACAAAAATAAACTGTCCTTTCATCCTACAGGAATCAAAACCCAAACCACCAACACTAGCGCCTCACTCCTAAAGTTCGAATCTTTGCTATTGAATGAAGTACCCAACCTGAAAAGGCACGACATAGTTCGATATCATCATACCTAAACTATGTCTTAATTAGTGATCAGTCGTCACATCGCGACACTCAAGACTAATCGATGACCTCGACAAACTCTCGTCCCTTTATTAGAAACTACATAATGCAATCAATGGTCACAGACACGTGCCTGTCACATCCTGGTACATAACGACACATCACAAATGACCTGGCTGATGATCCTTCTCTCCTGAAGCAATAGGTTTGTTAAAATAGCATGGGTATGCAGACAAAGTTTAGATTTACCCTGTTTCTTGCGTGGTCACGCCAAGCGTATGGGGCATCAATCGGCAAGGTATTCCAATAACTAGTTTGTATTCATACCACACTGTATAATTCGATTTGAGACCAAAATATGTCCAGCGAGTAATGGGACAGGAATTTACAGTCTTGTGTGAGGGATTTAACTTCAGGCAAGAAAAGAGTGATGGGCGAAAATTATTTTGGTAATCCAGCTGTCTTAGCCTAACACAAGAGGTGACCAAAATTAGATCAACTGATGCACTACCTGTCCAAAAGGGTTTGCTACGACATGGATAGATTACAAAGACTGAATGACCTAGAGTGCTCAGCAAAGTCCATTTACTGAGATTCAAACCCAATTTGGCATCATGATAATTTAACTCAGCTTCTTTTTCTGGAGGATAGCCTACTGTTACGATGAAGGGACTGAAATCAACTATTGCCTTTAATCTTGTCATAACAAAGCTGAAGGAAGAAGGCAAGGACATAGCGATCGTAATCTTGCTGATCACATCACACATTGAAAAACGTTGCTGAAGAGAAAAGCTTCCAAAACTGGAATACCACTCATTAAAAAGGTTATTAAGGGGTGCATGATAGACGCCCTTTTAAACCCACATTTTTTTAATGACACAGCCTCAGAAAATGAACTAGCAAGCATCGTGCAATATGCCCCTATATTTAGAGATTAGTAGTCTCATGTTCTCATATTCAAATTGCAGTCGGCAGAAGCTATGGACTTATCATTATCTTTTTTGCATCTAATTTCACTTATTTAACTTGTTGATTCAAGTGCATGTTATGACATTTTTAATTTTGCTTTGAAAAGAAGAAAAAGTCGCATAAAACACATTTTGTGTAAAAGAAAAAAGCAGTACTCAATATATTATGACATATTATAACTAACGATCATAGTAAATTAAAAAGTGAAAGAAGTATTTTAGTGAGCTTTTATAAGCGGCTCTTGTAGCTATAGATGCATTTACGAGCAATCAATTGTTGCGTTTTTTTATTTAAATGCGGAGTGCTCCTGTTACTTGTGATGTGCATGAAGGCGCACCTGTAACTGTATTTCAAACTGTTACAAAATTAAGGTGCACAACTTAAAGCTTGAAAATGATGGGACAGGTCTGGAGTTTCTCTTTCCGGTTGAAAAATTTGTATTGGTCTTTAAAGGATGCATGGATCATTAAAAATTGTTACGAATTTTATACCTTTATGGTGTGTGCACAATAAAGGTACGGTTTGGGGCCGTGAATAGAATCGACATACATTTGTGCTTAACGGATGATCACTTTGATTTGGTCCTGGTTTTGATCATGCTGTCAACGGTTACGTTTCATCTTAATTATTCCTTGTGAGAGCTTTTTAAACAAAATCAGAGAAACCATCATCGCCTTGGCCCAAGGGGAGGGGTATTGCCGTAAATAATACACGTAAGTTGCCTACTAAGACTGGCTGTGTTTGGTTGCATAATTCAGATGGTGTTTTCAAGGAGGCTAGAAGGTAAACTTCTTGGTGCTCTTAAAGTGCTACCGAGTTTATCAATAGCGCAAAACACGCTGAATTAGCAGGCAAACGTTTGTGCAGTCATAAAAAATAAATAAACATTTTGAATCAAAATCCAAAAAACATCAAGCAATTGTAGGCTTGTGGATACCAGTCGTTTGGGGTCACCTTATAAACCAATATGCCTATTTGTAAAAATTCAAACTTTGTTTTCATAGTGTCTGGTGTGATGAAGAGGTTTAATAATAAAAGTTTTGTGCGCACACGAATAGCAACATCTATTGGACGTTTTCCCAAATTTAGCGTTTTTGCTGATTATATTCAAAATGTAGAAACAATTATGTCATATTTTATTGATATTCTACTTTATTACTGTCATATCAACTATCAGATACCATCATCATTGTCCGTATTATGTGGACGATCCTCTATTTATCACGTTAATATCTCTCCAGGTGACACAAAATGAAGAGGAGATTCCCAGAAGCACTGCTGTGACAGGTGGTGGCAAGATGCACGCGTTCTATGCGTGCTGTTTTGCTTTGCCCTATTGTCCGTGGAATTTTGTGGATTACCATAGAAGTGTTTTTTCGACTGAACACATGCACGCAAGCCACTTACCGTTAAGAAAAGTGATGCGTGAGACGTATAGAAATGGGATTCATTAAATCAAATTCAAATAGATTTTTCCATTTTTTATTTCACACCGCTCCGGCAAAAGAGAACATGAGCTAATACGCTTGTAGATTTTTCAATGTGTGTTGTGAAAAGGTGGTAGTGTCATTATCTTAAATGGCAAAAAAATTAATGATATGGTTTCTTTCACTCACATCACTTTACTTCTGGGTCAGTTCACTTTGGCTGATAGTCAGGCTTAACGTTTGAAAAAGTGTCAGTCAGATTTCATTATTACAGAAATGTTAGGTATTTTGAGTGGGAATCTCTGTATAGCATACTTATTGGATGGCGTCTTTACTTTTTGTGTCTGTTTGTTTTAATTTTTCTTGTATGATTTCCTAATGTTATTGAACCAATTTGCACAGTGGTGCACTATAAGACGTTAGTCTGTTCCCAAGATGGCACCAGAACATACCTCTTCTGTGCAACAAATGTTACTTTTGCTATGTTTTCAAAGCCGCTAACCGGGTTTCCATTGATTGCCTGCTTAACAGACCCATGTTTATTTTTTTCTCTTCTTTCTCTTCACTTCAATGTAGAGGAGATAACACGGGGCGTCGTCTGTCTGGGAGGCAATTCCAATGAACCATATGAAGGCATATCTCGCGGACCTAAAGGAGGACTGTCTGTGTGCCAAAAAAGGAATGTTGTTACCTCGTACATTCAAATAGAAATGAGAAAATCTACATGACAGAAAACATTAAGTTGCAGGAAGAGAATGTATGGAATAAGGCTCTTGACTTGTAAGACAACTGTAGGTAACAAAGGTATGGCAGACAGATGGGAGGAATCCCACATAAAACAGAATGTCAAGTGTCAACAAACAATCAAGATTTGTTCATGTAAGAAACTCTAGCTAATTCTACTGCATTTTATTGCAACTGTGATTCAATTATGGATCACTATTGACACTCCTGCATGGACTGATGACAAAATGGTCACCATATGGTAGCATATGTGACATGGGTGTACACAGAAAATCCTAGTGATGTTCATATACCTGGCCATATCAGTAAGTTGCCATGAAAATCATTCAAGCATGCAGTCACTTGAGAAACTGGTGCCCAGCTTCAAGATGCATTGAAACTTGGGAACCATCTTGAAGCTTTATGTTTGGTCTGCAATATGTCTGTACCACTTTAGAAGTGCGCAATGGCTCATGCTATGTAGAAGGTGCAGGCATTAGCTAGCCCATCTTGATCCAGCTTACTAGAGGGTATGAGGCACTGTGTAGCTGTGACATGTATTTTAATTTCTTTCATTGTTATCAAAATATGAAAACAAAGTTTGGCAATTTCAATATTCAAAAGTAAGGAGCCAATTTCTGGCTTGCCTTGATATCTAGTTAAGAAAAATCCTATTTTGATTTCATTTTCTTGACTTAAATACTAATCAGTTTCATTCTTCTCTGACTTGCCCTACAAATTTTGCTGTTAATATCCAAAAATTAATTGAAGGTTTGGCTGCAATAATTATACAGATTTTAGACTTGCCTGTTTTTGCTACTTAATTTTACCCTTTGGCATCATTCTGTTTTGATATTCACTTTCAGACATTATAGGCTTACTTGTTGTCTGTGAGGTAAAAACCCCAAGGGGCTATCGGTAGCAAGCATGACCGACGATAGTTGCAAGTTACTTAGAATCTGGTTAGGAAAAATTATGTTTTGTGGACATGTTTTTGACTTAAATGCTAATGACTTTCATTCTTTTCTGACATGCCTAAAAATACATTTTCAAAATATCAAAACATTACTCCAAATTGACAGTATTTACGCAAATGTCACAAACTTGACCCATTGTGTTGAATCCTTGACTCAGGGTTGGCAAAAATAGAACGTAATTTGGACACTTTTAAAGTGAGGAGTAGTAAAATCATGGAGTTTTGGTTTACATTTCTGGTGCGGGATGTCCATTCCTGCAATATCTGTTAGGATTCCCCTCGGTTTGTACAGGTAGTCCAGTATACAAATGGTGCCCTTGGCCGAGGGGGACAGGAAGAATTGTGAACCTGAGGGATTGTCTGTCCACCCGACGCGAAGCGGAGGGTGGACAGTCCATCCCGAAGGTTCACAATTCTTCCTGTCCCCCAAGGCCAAGGGCACCATTTGTTTTATTATACCGAAGAACAATAAAACATCAAAGCTTCCATTTAATAGATTTTAATAACACACATTCTATACATTTGGCACACAAAGCAAGATGGCAATCATGGAGAAAAGTTCACATTTCAAGAAATCACGCGACATCAGAGGTGCAGCGCCATCTAGCACTACAGTGAGCGGTGGACAGTACATTCACAGAAGTGGACAGGCAAAACTGTCCCATGCCCAATTAACCAATCACGTGTACGGATTTCCCTCTGAGGTATAATAATTGCAATTGTTTATTTTACAATCACTGGGACTGAATATAACTCCCCAGTTTGTTTCCACTTCAGTTATTCACTGGCAGGTAGTTTACCTAAGAGAATTTGTCCAGCTAGATAGGGTACTGGTTCAGATTCTTATCTGAACTTGTATCAAACAAATTTAGTAATTATGTTTGGTTTGACAGTTTTTTTTCATTCCTAATGAGACTCTGCATTCATAAGCAAAACTTCACGCATTTGGCTGATTCACTATTTACCACATTCACATTTATTCTTTATTATGTAGGTTGTGTTTGCTGAATATTTAGCTTAGACAAGGGGCCCCTACTCAGAGAGACATATACGGAGCAGGATCCGAAACGTGTTCTGAGTAGTAACCCGTTGAAGACCCTTTAATTTATTTGGGCTAATACAGCCTATGTCAAAATTCTAAAGAAGAACGTGGGCAATGTGGACAATAATACTTCCATATGATTATAGGTTAGACAGTGACAGGTTAACATATGGAGAATAAAGAATTCGGACTGCGGAATTGGGTAAAGACTTATAGAAAGTAGTTTTGGACAAAAAGACACAAACACAATTATAATGTTGTAGGAGGATTATTTACATAGTTCATGTTACACAAATTAAAATACTGTAAATTAGTCCTTCCCACTTTTTGTTTGTATATCACAATTGACTGAATTTGTGTCGCAGGATCATTACGTCAGGGGTTAACCTAAAACTTTCAATAACGTTCTTCGCAGAGTTAAATTGGTTAAGCGGCAGCACAAAATGCAGTCGGAGGCAAAGACCATTTTATTGACTCACGAGAATAGTATACAAGTCTTATTGCGCATAATCAATACGTTATCTGTCCCTGGAGTATATTTGGTCGAGCAGCAATTACGCAGTGTGGTTTTTTTGCGAGGAACAGCACTACTTGAAAAAATTGTGGATTCGGTCGTAATATCGGGTTATTTCATCTAACAGTGACGTTAATAAATCATTAATTCATATAATTGCCTTCATTGAATACCACGTGGTTTCATAACTTCAACTGTACAATGCCCTCAGGGCATTGTACTCTCTGGTAAATAAATTTATTTCCCTTAATACTTTGATGCACTGTAAACAATTTTGATTCGTAAATTTTTGCACAATGCAAGGCGCGCCCAAGAAAAGCTGTTGACTAAGTCCAAAATGGAGCTGTGAAAAGAATAAAAAATGCAATAGCTGCATCCAATACTGCGTGACATACTTTCTTTTCAGTCAGGCTTATTTCGAATTACCTATTGTAAGTTATGGCAGCAAAATATGATAAATGACTAGATTGCCCATTTTATAAGCTGCCCTTTTTTAATGCAGGCCAATTGGAGCTGTTTTAGTTGGAAATAGCAGTTGTAATTCTGCCGCTCAAACTGCTACGTGTGTTTTATACTATGGTATATTATAGAAAAAGTTCTGAAAATAGTGATGTTTTTTCTAAATTGTTTATATTAATAGTGGTTTGTAAAGGATAGTCCAAAAAGTAGCATATTGGGCTGTGGACAGAGGATTAACAATTTCGAAGCTGAACTCAAACGAATTATACCGTGTTTGTGCTTCATACCTCAAACAATTTTGGCTGTAATTCGCTAAGGAATGTTCGTTTATCGTTATTACCATTATTATTTTTTGAAAGAATCTTTCACTAAGTCTATTGGCTTAAAGTGAACAGATGTCAGAGATTTGATTACAAATTCCTATATGATAGTGTTCCAACCATAGTTGTCTCGATCCGAGTCGCATTCCTTGAAATCCTTTTATATAAATGCGTAAATTTAAAACCACATTACATATATTTCAAGAAGGCTAGGACTGGCTAATTTCTTTACTCTGTTCACATACAGCAGCTTTAATTGTGTAATACACATTTATCCATCTTGATTTATGTGTTACGCATTTCTTTGACCCTGTTTTTAGATGGGGCTGATTAAAAGTGTCCATTTTAACTGCAAATACTTGAATGTGTTTACACATGGTATATGCCTGCGAGACTGCTAGAGGATCAGATGTTTTTAATTTATGATCGTCTCCTATTATTTGTCAGATGTGGGTCCGCACTATGTCACACAGAACTCCTTGAGTTGATGCTTCATGATTAAACATTAGTTACATTTCAGTAAAACAGGGATTTATATATCATAGGAGTCTTTTTAATATGACACCCAGCATAGAGTCCATGTTCTATGAGCATTTGATATGGTATACATTCGTCGACGTGGTTGTCGATGACTGGATTTGCATTTTGCTGCTGTCACTCGAAAGTTTAATTAAATCGTCTTTTGTTACATCCCTATTTCTCATAAGATATTTTCCTACCTGATGTAGATAAATCTTTGCATAACGAAATATATGGTGTAAAAATATCGTAGGCCTTTTTTCATGTAGTCATGTTTTGTTCACACCCCAATTACAATGCTTGAAAAATGTATTAAGGTTCTGGTGTGATGAGATCTTAGCAATACGAAAATGTTGCATTTTCCTGTACTTGGCAGCTGTTGCAGATCTCGCATGTTTCGGGTTTTCTTGTTTTTGTTTTTTGTTTGTTTTGTTTTGTTTTGTTTTGTTTTTTTGTTTGTTTTTTTGTTTGTTTTTTTTTTCTTCTTTTTTGTTTTTTGTTTTGGGGTTTTTTTTTTTTGTTTTGGGGTTTTTTTGTTTTTGTTTTTTTTTATTTTTGTTTTTTTGTTTTTTTTTATGAGGCGGGTGAAACCACGGTTTCTCAGTCTCAGTCATATTGACCCATGCAATACTTATTCCGCAGAAGTAAGAACGTCCATCCTGACATCAAAGGCTTTGCTCACAGTGGAGCTTTTGTGCTTGGCAAGGGGCCATAAACTTTCAATTTACCATGGCTAGACTGTATTCAGAGCTGGGTAGTGCTCAGTCAGAACAATTAGGAATATCCAAGAATGCAGGATTTTCATATCACCAGGGTGTCTCAATGTGAGGTATGTTTAAATAGCTATAGGTATGTGATATGATGTGACCATGATAACAGATAAAATGCATCTTCTGTTAGCATTGTGCATGTACCAAAATAAAGCAGTAAAAGTCAAATATCCCTGTATAATAAGGCTGTGACTGTTCTAATGAAATGAGATAAATGATGAGGCGGGTGAAACCACGGTTCTTCCGAAATTCTCATCAGCCTGTGCTACCATATATGTTTATTGGGGCCAGAGCCTAGAGGTATATATCTCAGGCCAAGCTTTCAGTTATGGTGGGCCCTTGGTCCCAGTTACTCCCCCCTCCCCCCCACACACAAACACACTCATTAATTCTATCGATTATTTAATTTCTTTTCTTCCAGCACCCTATCGCAATAAAGTATAACATTGAATTACTTTTCCTACATGTGGAAATATATAATGAAGTTTCCACGCCTGCCTTTAAAGTTTGATTTTATTCATACTTGAAATTAGAATGGTGCAAACATGGTGTGCACATCAATCAGGGCCGTCATCAGCGTCAGCACAGACAACCGGATTATGGTGTATTTGTAACAAATTTCTGGTGGAATTGGTACCGTCTGATAGGTTTCGTGTTTTGGCCCACGAGTATGCAAAGGTGAATGTGGTGGCGGTAAACAGTGGTGGTGGGAGCAATAGACTCTTTAACTGCGAACTGTTGGCTAGTAATTGCACAAACGGGTTAGTGTTGATAAACTGCTCTGTATCTATATGCCATAGGCGTTCCACAGACAGAAAAACAGAGGGGGGGGGAGAGAGAGAGAGAGAGAGAGAGAGACTATCGCAAATTCATACTACAAGGTGCCATTTCCACTCCTATTGGTAGGTTTGTGACATACCCGCATTTAACTCATTCCATTCTATGGTCACAGGCCTTGGTCAGTGGTCCTGGTACTGCCTGTCAAGTCATGCTGCATCTGCCCTTGCGGCAGCCGCAGCATGACTTGCCAGGCAGTGACAGAACCACTGAGTTGAGACTTTTAGCATGTTGGTACGAAAGCTCATGAAGAATTTAAATATGTAATTGTCATCTTAAATCTAGATACATATACTGAAAAATCAGGGACTGGTATGGAATGAGTCAATGAAACATGAACCAAAGGTGTAGCATTCTACTTTAGGTAAATAAGGCATATACTCACAGTTTAAATCTGGAATAACTTCAAAACTCTTTTTAACTGAGGTGCCATTCAAACTTCAATTAGTATATTTGTGGTATAGCTGCATCCAATGAACCATGAATCAAGTTGTAGTAGTTTGATTTATGCCAATAAGACAAATGTACACAATTTAAATCTTGAACAGCTTCAAAACTATTATAGATTGAGGTGCCCTTCCAACTTCAATTTATAGGTTTGTGACATAGCCACACGAACATATTATTTTCGCAGGAGTTACATAAATACTGAACATGTAATCTTTTAAAGTTTTCTGGGAACACTGAGTTTCTGGCAAGCAAATCAAACTTTTGTAGTTAAACATGTGTTATTTCAGTGTTAACATCATACCACAGTGAATGGATGGACATCCGGTGAATTTTAGCCATGGGCATTGTTGCCTGGGATCTGTTGTACTTTGCGAGGGGGTGTTTTACCGTACATATTAATGCCATTTACACTGCCTATTTAGCCGACCCAGGGCCTTTGACTGATTCCATGGCTGGGACCCAGTGACAGGCCACCAGCCACAAAAATGGCTTGAGAGTCAACTTAGCAGGCAACCGTATAAAAGGTTGCTGAATGATATAACAGTACGTGATACCTCCTATTTAAGACCGCCCATTCTGCTAGCCAAAAGGGTCACATTGCAGAGGTGGTCTGAAATTGCATGTAAATTCACAAAGAATTTATATTGTTGCGCCATCAAAATGTCACTGGTGGTCTCTCATAGGAGTGGTCTTTTATTGCAGGTTCTACTGTATATATGAGACCAGGACTGCATTCTTGGTCTCAGGGTGTTCAAAATGTTTTAAAGTGCATCACACTAGCCACAATTTTGCAGGCATCCCAACTTTAACCCAGGTGAGCAACATAAATCATTGCGTATTATACTGAGTACAAGACTGAAGAGTCGACACTACCCTGGAAGCAGAGGGATATATGTGCCAGGTGCCGGCTTATTTTGAACACCTTGGTTTACCAGTCTTTACAGTCTGTTTAAGAACAATACATGCATTTGCAGCATGTGCATCATGTTTATAGACTCGACCGTGCCGTGGTCACAAAATATTAAAATGAAACCAAGTTCCGCTTTATAACAACTATTTATAAAGCCGACAGATCTATGTATTATCTCCGCTACATGGACCAACTCCAAGGACCACACATCTTTATTCGCAGTCCAGGTAATATTAAAGGTGAGCTGTCACGCTTATTGACTGGTGAAGCAATCAGCAAGTTAATCATCATCATCATCCTGGCCTATGGCACTAGGTGTAACCCGTTGCACCTTAGTCTCTTACCAAGTTTACGGAAGTATAATAATCGGAAACTGAGTCACATCTTAATGCTAAATAAGTGTTCATAGTACAGCCAAAAGGGCAGACGAAACAGAATGGACACAACCCGGATATTGGTCTGTTGAGCAGGCAACTTGAGATAAATGAATCACTGAAAAATAGAGCACATGAGAAGCAAAATATTTCAGCGATTTTAAGGAGTTTTTGTAGTACAACTTTGTTTTCCTGCAACAGAAGAACAGAGGCATGAAATAAAAATTGGTTTTTAAGATAGGAAGATTAATTTGCTTATATAGTATTCAGCTTTAGCGCAAAATAACGGAGCATATACATGCTTCCACTGTCTCTGTTCACACACCAATTAGGATAAGCTGTAAGTTAATTAATCTACATCGAGTGATCAGCACTGCTTGGAACTTCATTTTGATTGTGGATATTTTATGTCGTGATGATATCTTGTACACTAATTAATATCAAGCCAAGACAAATGCGAGTTCTTGGGAAGGTGGGCGACTTTAAAGTAAAGCCAAATATGGTTATAAAAGAAAAACGCACCTGCATTCAGAAAATAAAACGATACATTACATGTATTGATTATTCTGATCTGTAGCTTTATTATGCTGTATGATTTACTTCAGCGGAAGTTTTTGTTTCCTCCACGTAACACACTTTTTAACCACTGGTCAAAAACTAAATGGGTCCAGACAAAAACTATCCTATAACTGTAAAGCTCAACCCTTCAGTGCAACGCAAGATTATGAATCATACCCGGATTTCCAGTGCCTCTGTTTACGCAACTTTTATCTCTGAAAGTCTCTATCTTTTAATATCTATGCAGAAGCTTATATATATATATATATATATATATATATATATATATATATATATATATATATATATATATATATATATATATATATATATATATATATATATATATATATATATATATATATATATATATATATATATATATATATATATATAACTTGGGCCTACACAACGGGCATATCTCACGGTTTGAGACACCATTTTGAAGTTAAACTTGGTCGTCTGTGGATTATTTGCACTGTGTACAGCGCTTGGTTAAAATTGTTTTGAAGCGCAGTGGACTCTCTACGGTTCTTTGATATTAGTCGAGGCGAAAGACGAATGCTGATAATACCCTGCAAATGAAATAATAATTCTCAAGCGGTGGCTCTACCTGAAGGGCATTTTTCAATGCCTCATATCAAGCATTTGCGATATCACTTTTTCAAACGATTCCGATCAGTGCTCTGCTCGTGGGTGGGAGGATATTTGGCTTATATTTTTTTAAAAAACTCCTATATTTATGGTTGTAAATAATTCAAATTTTTTAAAGATTTCACGGAAGCATATTCTGAACTTTACAGCTCTTTTTATGAAAAAATAAATGAAAACATCTCCACCTCCAACTCCTGCCCCAACCATTTGAAAAATTGAAAAAGGAAATAGCGTTAGTCATCTCAATGCGTAAGTGTGTGTTTTTTACAAGATTTCAATTCATTGTACAGATAAATCAATAATTGTCTCATACGCTATATACCGTAAGAAGACTGTTAGGAAATGGGTTTTTCAGCACTAAGACCTAGATTTTTAAATACATGATTTACTGTTTTTCCAAACCCATTAGTAGACTAAGGTAACCGTGTGCAGTTTAAAAACACAGACATGCGCCTTGCAATACCACAATTCGCTCATCCCCAACTTAATTTCATGAGTTGTAAAAGTTTTTAATTTAATACATTTACAAAATTGACGTACGAAAATGCTTTTTCTGAAATGTTCCGACCTTCCCACAGTAATTGTTCAGTATTAACTAATATTTTTTTGCCAGCATGACGAGGCCAAAAACAACCTCCACCACATAATGTTAATTGTACTTACACTTCTGATATATATCATTTGTCCTGTGCTGAACAGCTGTATTTTTAGGAAAGGGAAAAAACTTAAACCTTCCAAGCAGCAATCCCGTTACTTCATGCATAAAGAGGGGATGATTATGATACATTTGAGTTACTAATCTGCGTAGTTTTTGATACTTCGGGCACTGAGTATGTTTTGACATGGAGAAGCGTCTGCTCATTGTTCTGACACAGCACAGAAAAAAGTGGGGACATAGCAGAGCGGCCAAATGGGTATCTGGAATGTCAAAATTGACATGAAGTACTGATGGCTGAAACTGGTATTAAATTAATCCCTGATGTGACGCCTTTTTTTAAAGGCAGATAGCAACTTGACCAACCTGGCAAAAATGTTTTTTTTTCTTACCATCAATCTAAAGGTTTTTGCAATTTCAGAAATTTTAAGAAATTTAAATATGACCCATAATATGTTTCAAAACATGGTACATAATTTGATTTTTCAATTAGATTTAACTTTATTGTGGTAGGACAACTTAATTCGACCATCATTGAAATACACGTAAACGTGATATACGGGGCAAAATTGGTTCAAAAAGTATTAAAAATGTTTGGTTTCTTCTCAACATATATTCAAATAATAGTTACATTAGCATGATTGTATGCTCAAACAATGTAATATTATACACCAAATTGTGTCAAATTACAACTCATTTAGAAAGTACATAAATAACTTGCCTGAGGCCCACCTACTGGAACTAACATGAGGAAATGTTACCCCACCCCCCTGAATTACTTTTCTGTACTTTTGGCCCTAATGGGAAACAAGTACAGAATTCTTTGCAAATTCCTTATTCTTTTGGTCTGTTTCATGAAATTTCCCACAGGCAGGAGTGTGGATCAGGAAAAGTGTCCTATGATAAAAGTAGGTCATTAGGTCAATTATCTACGTCGCCAGGTCAAGGCACAAGTAGTATATTCATACTTTGTTAAGATTTATTTTGAAAAGAGACAAATCTGCATTTTTTTTATATCTGTATCACTAGATTCTCGTTTCTATTTCAAACACACAATACAACAGTGCCCTTCATTTAGGACACATTTTGTATGTGTTTTGATTGAATTAAATGTTCATATTGTGCGGCACGATGTACCTGGTTAACTTCATACAAGTAAAGTAATACATGTATTTATATTCATGTTCACTGATATGCACCTGGCAAATATTGTGTTATTACCCGTAAATAGCACAATTTAACATAAACGATATATATCTAGTTCCAGGGACAACTTTTTTTATTGAAAGAACAGTCAGTCTTCTCCGTTCACCTCAACAGCATGTGTCAGAGAATTGTTAAAGTCCTCACTGGCTCTGCAGAGGCAAATCTCGCAGCATGCGGTGATACTCTTTTTTACAACCACAAGCCTTTGAAAACACTTCTGTTCCAATACATCTACACACAGGATCTTTTAAAAGTTCTGGAGATGTCATTCCATGAAACAATACAGGAGTGATGATACTATCACTGATCTCACATCCATGGCCATCTGGAAACTTTATTTTAGGTCGGGTGAGGTTTGCGGATTTCAATACCTTGGTTTGTCATGATGCTCTTTTAGCATACTCATGGAAAGCAGCCTCTGAGGGTGCATTGAGACTATGGTGCTTGCTCATTTCTTTGCTTTTAGGATCATAGAGATTTGCTAAAAGTTTTCTGGCCGCACCTACATCCTGGTCATTATTTTGGGTTGCAAAATCAGCGAGCTCCTTGAAGATCTGGACATCTTTCTCCACGATAAATTGGATGGCACCCTTCTTTGCAATTCGGAACGGGGACAAGGTGGTATCACAGCCAGTGATGGCATGGCATGTACAGCAGGCAGGATCTGGCCAAACAGTAACGAGCTTGCTTTGTAAATTCATGTACTGGGATATATCATCAGAGGTCGCCTGTCCATGTTGTCCTGCCTGTATGAACCCAGAGTTACCAGACAGTTGTCAATTGAGTATAATAGTACAGAGCCAGAACAAGCACAGCAGTGTCTAGTGTCTTAATGATTATCAGTTTCTTTGACGTTTTCTTTTTGAAGTCCCCATTGGCCATGATTGCATGAAATATTATCCTCGTATCTGCCTCTTCCTGGGTGCAGCAAAGATGGGTCTGTTGGGTACTACTGTGGAGGTGACAATTTTGGTGTCACTGCAATCTTCAAAAGGGACTAGCCAAACATATCCTCTTTCACCGGTTGGCTAGAACAGGTTGTGTGATGCCATGTTGCACAATGTGTTCTGCAATGAACCTGAACAAGGTTACCTTATTTGAACGCACATTCAGGAACTTGTTCAAAGGAGGAATGGCATGACCGGGGACAATTTGGCACTGTTTTGTTTCAGAATCAATTTTACATCTTCTGGTTCTCTCCTGAGTCTTGACAGAAGTTGGACGATACTGGTCATATACATCAATGACTAAGTCTGCATAGTTCATTGTTGAGCAAATGTATTTCAGGTAGTCACCAGCCATAGCATTGGAGTTGCTGAAAGATTTAACCTGCAGGTTGCGAATTTCAGGCATTGAATCTCTGATACACACAGTTGTGGTGTTGTGTTCTCATGAAAGGACATTTGTTTCTTGCACATATCCTCCAGTCGATACATCAAGTCAGCTTTTTGTGTGTTCTTCATGGTACATCCTTGTTCACTGAACAGCGCCGTGGGCACAGCAGTAAGCGGTTTACTGAGTATGAATTCCATGTTCACATTCTGGCGCACTTTGGACAGAGACAATGCTCTGCAGAATACTGTCTCTTCACTAACTTTGACATGCTGAGCTTGTCCAAGTATGTCAACCTTTGTGGATTTCTTCATGAAATTGAATGTCAAGAGATTAGATCTCTTAATTGGGTCATAGAAGCTATGGGATCCTCCAACAGACAGGGTGGACTGAATAAAGATTCGATGTTTGGCGATTTTCTCTATCCACTGCCTCCAACAAAGATCTTTGCACATCTTTGCTGGCATGGAGAACAGTTAACAAGTGAATCAGTGGAAGGTCCTAATGATCCAATAGTGCAAATGGATTTGTCCTGTTTGATGAAAAATGACTGAATAGTTTTGTTTTTATCTGCTTCATCTCTGTTCAGTGTGCTTTCTGTGCACTCGTAGTGTGGAGATCCGTCTTTCTCACATGGACTCTTATCTTCCTCATAGTTGCTGCATACTCCCCTAACAGGTGGCGTGTAAGGACCCATTGTACCAGAGCTGGTTTCTTTCTGGCGAGACCAACAACTCTACTGTCACTTTTGGCATCTTTGATGATGACTTTTTTTCCACAGCCATGTCGGACCATATCCCATTGTAGTGTGTACCACTCTCTTTCACTGTGACCTGGTCATCACTGAATGCTGCTTCAACATCTGGTAGTAGGTGCTGCATATCAAGTAGATATGATGGGGTCCAATGAGCATGATTCCCTTTGTCAGTAATGAATAGGTACGGCAACGAAGCAGCAACTGAATGAAGATGCAGCTTCCAGTTTACTTCATGCTCAGTTTGTGTGTTCAGTAAGAGAATTTCACATGCATCTAGAAATTGTACTCAGAAGTGCAATATTGGTGAATGTTGACAGGCTGAAGACTGGAATGCATTCATCAGAGGAACCATCTCTTCCTCAAGAACATGCTTAAATTCCTGTTCAGAATTCACCTTTAGCTGTATTCTGACATGGCATGGTAAGTGCCTAGGAGTTGCCACCAGAAGCCACTGTCTATTGTTTAGTTTGTTTCTTGACACCAGATAAGAAACTGGTCCAGGTACAGACAACACATAGCCTCATAGGCGAGAGTAAGTCCATGGATAGCTCTGTCGAATTGTTTACCTGACAGCATTTGTTAAGCTGTGCAACTTGCATACACATCAGATATACCAGTAGATCATGGAGACCTGCGTCACCCCAGATTTTGCCTATAGAAGCAGTAAAAGTACTCAGCAGATGGAATCCACCAAGTCTTACCACATGAGTAGGGAACTGTCCTGGATGCTACCACTTTATTTATGGGAAACAGCATATAACCATTGGTCCATTGTTTGGACAGAGGACAACTAACCAATACATTTACTCATCTCTTGGCACTGTTTTGTTGTGGTGTATACTGTTGCCATTTCGGCAGGTGGTGCATCTATTGTTGGTTTGTATGCAATCTGTGTTATTGTGTAGCCCTGTTCAGCTAAGATGAGGTTAAAGCCAGTCCATAGTGGTATAATCTGTTATGCTGGAGGATAACATGTACTGGGAAACGTAACACTGACGGAGGTAACATCCTAAGGAAGACCCATGGGAGATCAGCAACCTCTTGACTTGCATCAGAAGCGGGGAGGGGCGTTGAAGGCTTCTGTGCGACATGCATGATGTCAAACAAAACATCCAAAAAAAAAAAAAAAATGGAAAAAGACTCAAACTTTGATTACTTACAGTGATGTTTAAGTATATATGTTATTGGGCTATATTATGGCAATAACAATATTTATCAAGTGCATTCTAGTGAAGATAAATGTAGGCGTAACTACATGTATTGCTTTACGTGTACAACGTTCACTAGCTATAGTCTGCAGTATAATTGTGAACATTTTGGTGAATCAAAACAATTCAAAGTATGTTTCCAAACGAGAAGAAGCTCATTTCTCATCTGGGTGTTTAAAATAGAAACCAGCATCAAGAGATACAGATACAACAAGTGCTTATTTGTCTCTTTTCAAGATAAAACTTAAGAAATTAAGGATATCCTACTTGTGCTTGACCTGGTGACCTAGATAATTGACGTGACCTACTTTTATCATAAGACACTTTTCCTGATCCAGACTCATGTTTATGTGTAATTTCATGAAACAGACCCAAAGAATAAGGACTACCCCAACAACTATGTGCTTGTTTTCCTTTATTTAAAAAAAAATATATAGAAAAATTAATTAAGGGTTTGGGGTAACATTTCCTTATGTTAATTCCACAAGGTGAGCCTCGGGCAAGTTATTCATATTATTTATACATATCAAATTAATAGTAATTTTGAAACATTTTGGTGTATGATAGTATATTGTTTGAGCATAATATCACGCTCATGAAACTATTACTTCAATATATTTTGAGCGAAATCAAAACATTTTACTACTTTTTAGACCAATTTTGCCCTGTATATCAGGTTTACATGTATGTTTCATCCCAACAATGCTTGAATTAAGTTTTCCTACCTCCCAGAAGCTAAATAAGACTGAAAAATCCAATTTTGTACCATTTTTGAATACATATAGAGTGTCTCATTCAGTTTTCTTATTTTTTTTTTAATTTAAATAACTTCAGACATTGACGTTATGAAAAAAAAAGTGTTTTGGCCAGGTTGGTCAAGTGCAAGTGGTCTCGAAATAAATCTGAGAAATCAAGGATTAATTTAATACCGGTTATAGCCGTCAGTACTTCATGTTAATTTTGCACCTTAAATGTGGCTATTTTGCCAGTTGGCCGCTCACCTAACACCTACATCTCCTTAAATATCAACTGAGAAACAACTTCTGGCCAAAAATTCAATGAGAACATAAGATTTTGTTTTTCCATGTTGTGTTAATTTATTGTTGTATGTTGACCGTTTTTTACTACTCTGCAAATATTTTCAAGTTGATTTGTCAGTTTTCTTCCTCACTTGTGGCAACGGAATGTTAAACTTTTTTCATGTTAATTGACCACGTGAAGTTTGCACCATTATATTTGTATCTACATGCATGTCTAAAGTATACGGGCAAGCAGGGTTTTCTGTAGGCAACGGAAGCGAGAAAGCAGTTGTGTACAATGGCTCCACTTATTGGCGAAAATCCTGAATATTGATGATATCAAAAGATGCTATCATGAGATGTATGACTTAACCCAGTTTTGTACAAGTAAGTAAGTAAGTAAAAGCTTTATTTTTCAAAAAGGAGGGTGGGTTTACAACACGAGGTTGATTTTCAAAGGGCCCTCCATGTGAAAAAGGTACAAATATATAGTGAAATGATATGCTTAAAACATCATATAGATTCACACCTATAAGTGTGATTCACATTTTTGTCAAACTTATTGTAAAAATTCTTTGAGCACAAAAGATACCCATTGAAGACGTCTGTGTCTAAACGGGTTAAAGAATTGTATCGTGTTGTAAACATATTTATTTTCAAAATCTGGATGCTCCAGTAGCTCGACAGGAGCTAATCAAGGGAATCTCCAGGACACACAGTCGCACATGTACAAATACCAAAGTCAAATTCACTTAGTGATTCTAACAGTGGACAAGAATAAATATCTGTCTGTTTGTACTACAAATTCATTATTTCCACAAAATTAGTAATATCACGCTTCCCCGCACAGGCAGCGACCCGTATCTCGCAGGCGAGACTATCGTTACTAAGACGACCAGCTATACAGTTGTGGCGGGATATTAACATGCATGCCTCGTATTAGCATTTCTTCCCCACCTATGTTAATCCTACTGAGCTGTCAAAAGTCCAAAGTAGTATAACATCACATTCCAGAGCAACTGTTTTTGAGGTAATTGAAGGAAATGCGTTAAAGGTGTCCAAAAAATTGAAACACGGGGTTGGATGGGTGGACTTTCCTTTGCAACTGCTGGAGATCGGAGACATCTCGTTCATCAGTGGTGCCATGTAACGCGCTCCTTAAACTTTGGTGGGTATGTTCCAGCACAGCATCATTAGTGACATACAAAGTCTACACCAGAATTTACTCCTACTGTAGGCTGACTTTGCGTTGAATTACATTCACGGGCATGGAGCGGCGGGGGGAGGGGGGTCAGTTTGTTTGTTTTTGTTGTTTTTTATATCAAATATCATGAACATATATGTTTATACCATAATCCTTCCCTTAAGATAACTACATGGACGTGAGTAGTAAAATAGTTTAGGGAACAGACTAGCGCTTTGGCAGTTATACAAACTGTCACATACCGACCTTTGCTGTTTGGCCAAGCCCTGTCATAATTTCTTATTCATATGAAACCCTACGATTTAAACACAGTCACACTGTAAATTGTTACAGGGACTTGTAAGACAAACAAATTAGCGTTTCCCCACGTTCAACTTTAAGTGTGACTTTGGCGTAAAATACATTAGGTATATATCTTTAAGTGCGTTCAGATTTTGATTTCATTTGTTCATCTACCAAAATCATTGACACAAAATCTATTGAAAAAAATAAAAATTATAAAACTTTTAAATCGCTTGCCAGGATAAATAAAGAAAGTATAATCCCAATATTACAATTCAAACTACTGGGCATAAAATATGCCCCAAATTGAGATAAATGACATAAATAGAAACAATTACGGATATATCTGAGTAATATTATTTCTCAATGGGTTACAATTAACATTTCAAATTACAGCATTTCCGACTTTTCTCGAAGCAGCTGCATCAAATGTAGATTATATTTCATGTTCATCAACGTTTTGCTTGACTCATGAGCATAATAACTCTGTCTCATTTTATATACTCTGCTTGGAGAACACACGGAACGTAACCTTCTCAGCAGACAAAGCGTTCTCACCGTGGATGGAAGTCAGTCTCAAAAGAATCTCCGTGACATGAAAATATACATGTTATAATCAGCTCGCTGGTTCGAGGAAGGAAATTTTAAGCTATTATGTACTTCTTGACGAGGTAAAACGATGGTTATAACTTTGTTTCGAAGTATGATACATGGCCTAGTTGAGGCGAACTGAGACGCCATTGCCAGTAAATCCCTCTTTAAAAAAAATGAAACCTGCTAAGAAATAAACGCATCTAATTTCTTCTTTAATCTAAATTAAATAAACTTTTTCCCCCTTGGTTAACCATTTGTTCAAGATGTTGAAAAATGGTCCACTGCATACTCAATAATGATCGGTCTCTTTAATGTATTAAAGTTAAGCATTTATTTCAGAAGATTAGTGCGAGATGTTAGTAAATGATAATTCAGGTCTATCTAGGAAGCAGCGAGACAGAAGTCAAGTATTGCAGTATCCCAAGTTGAGTCAGATCACACAGCATTTGTGACCAGAAATAAAGTGACAAGATAAAATAGTGCTAAGATTATGCGGAAACTGTGATATCGACATTTCCAAAATAAACCTGTCACCACAAGTTGGTGAAGTCAAATGTCATCTGTAAAAATAAAATATAAAATTTTAATTTATTATCAGAAAAAACTTCCCCTTTCCATCGGGGGCACCGATGGAACGGGGTAAATTCCATGATGTGTCCAATATGTATGTACAAGTAATCCGTCATCCTTATTGACAACATGTATACGTTAAAAATTAAGTGTCTATAATAAATAATTCGTGATTTGTGTTCTCCGCACCAAAACTAGAGATAAACCACTCATTGGGACAAAACTCTAGAAAGCGTAGGGACAAGTGCATAATATATGTTACATGTATACAATGTAGGACATAAAGCTTCCAGTGGTATAATCATTGAGAAAGAGGCATTACCACTGTATGTATGCACAAAGCAAATCAAATTAAAAAATTGTCAATTCACCATGATTGCATACTTATGGAAATGTGGGAATATATTGGGGTTGGAGACCCCCAGCAGAGGCAGTTCGGGGGGGGGGGGCGAAGCCGCGCGGCTCTGCTGGTTTTGACGTCATCTTTTTACAGTGTAATACAAATCAGACCTGATAAAAACGTATTATGTATCTACATATATTTAAAGGGTCCCTTCCCCCAACGCTCTTGTCACCTTCCAGGCCTCTGTTAAGTTTTTTTTTTTTTTTTGCTTGCTGCATTGAAAAGGCACCCCACTTCATCCCCGTTATCGAAAGTAAGATCACCAAGCAGAAGAGACAATATAGAGTTCAGGGAAGACTCAGCAAAATTTCACAGATGTACCTTTTGTTTCGCCTTGATACTTAATTTTCTAACCATTTCCAAATTTCTTGCCGAAATGAAAGTAGGTTTGGGCACAAAAATATAAAATGTTGCATATTTTCACGACAATTGCGACAGAGTGGACAGTTACTATCTGTGACTTTTTTCCAGCTAAAAAGATCCTGTTGAATCCCAAGACATCCGGGTCTTGCCTCCTTAAATTTTAAATGTGCACTTTTGAAATATTTCATGGTTAACAAATACTTTTCTTCCAATGAAATTCTCTTTAAGATTCTATAGTTTGACAAAGATGCTTTGTTATCGATTACACTGAAAAATGTGTGTACGTGATTATCAATACTCAATTTCTTGAATGAACGGAGCCAATCTCCATGTCGACCGTACATTGTATTGTCATAACCCACTTCTGTATAAATTTTCCCGAACTCTTTCAAATATGGCCACGAAGTATAATTCCCATTTTGATATGATATTTCTTTTTCTTTAAACACCTTATTACATAACCTTGTTTCATTGGTGCCAAACTTTAATCGATGGAAATATTTGACCCTGGATAGGTCTAAATTCTGTGCTAACGGCAACCAACCAAGTTCACCTTTTTCTCTTTTTGCAACTAGGATTGCACTATCATCCATAGCCTTGAACGAAAGAATATATGAAATGAAGCCTATAAGGTAAAGCTATTGAGTCAATCTCGTTATTCGGCTGAGAGAGAGAGAGAGAGAGAGAGAGAGAGAGAGAGAGAGAGAGAGAGAGAGAGAGAGAGAGAGAGAGAGAGAGAGAGAGAGAGAGAGAGAGTTTAATGTCGCCTACCTGTTCCGGTCAAACTTAAGCTCAATCCCAATGGACAAGACTCTGTATCAACGTTTCTATGCGCGAAATGATTATAGGAGGAAACAAATTTTAGATAAATTTTAGGGTCATGCCCACAGCTACATTATAAACTACTGTATATTAGTAATACTTAGGATTTTATTGACAGAAATGAATCAATTCAGACCCGTATGTCATGCAAGAACTGGCATAATGATACAATGTTAAAATAATACATGTAATGAAAAGAGAAAATACAATGTCTCTTATAAATACACTACAACTGCCCTATACTATTTTGAAGGGCATGCCCTACGGGGCACAGGATATCTGGGGCTATAATTTGCGCCTCCCAAAACATGTCCGACAGCAAAGTAGAAACTATTAACAGCACAAAACTCAATTATAGGGTCCACAGCAAAGACATGGTCCTGGTACTCCGACCACCATGACACCAACCAGAAGCCAGATCCCTGAAAAGTACACAAGCACCTGAAGTCACTCCGTCAGGGTGACAGTACACCTTTTTAAGAAGAAAAAAATTTGCATAAATTAAGTTAACATAGTATTATGAATGCCAATAAGAGACGGATATGTTAATCAGGCAAGCTAGCACAACATATATACACACCAATAATATGACATATGATATAAAACAGTGAATTGAGATCAGACTGACAAAAAAGTAGCTTACACACACTTTGGTAGAAACTTCCAGAGTACATTCGTGACACCGCGCTCATGACTTGCCAGAACAAAGACAAATTTATCCCTTGAGTCAATATAGTGAAATTGACTTGTATACGTTCTGACCAATTTGAATAGTACTTTTGTGAGAATTACATGACGAGGGAAATTGATTGAAAAGTACATTCATCGGCGACGGAGTGCAGCTTGCCTTTTTGGCAGATGCGTGGGGGCACCGGGGTTTTAGGCCAACTTTGTCGACCTCATTCTACCTGCAGATTATGCGAGCTT
Organism: Hermodice carunculata; assembly: GCA_964020975.1. NCBI lineage: Eukaryota > Metazoa > Annelida > Polychaeta > Eunicida > Amphinomidae > Hermodice > Hermodice carunculata. Next base: position 79,888,268 of record OZ026617.1, read on the forward strand.
AGCCTAAATCTGGATATTTTTTGGTTTATATGTAGTGCTCTTAACATTGAGTAGGAATGGTTCCATACTTAAGGTGTCAGAATAGTTTTGGGGGGCGTTACTGACTCTGCTGACTTTGACCTTGTCCAGCTCTGGCTAGACATTTTGTTATGGCTTGATAAAATTAGCCTCAGTGCAGGAAGTACACTTCCTGTTATGTTGATTGGTAAAATGATATAATAGAATAGCAGCCGTCAAAGGCTATTTCAAGTCTTAGGTGGTATGTCTGTAGTTTCATAGATGTTTAGCATTTGGGTATAAAAATAAGAAGGTCCAGCTTTGGAAAATTGTTTTAGATCACACTTCAGCCGAAGAATGTCGAAGTTAAGTGTGAGAACAAATTCCCTTCAATTTAGTTTTTCACTAACTGAATTAATTTGCTACATGTACAGTTCACAACATGACGAAGCGATATTCAAATCTAAATTTATTTTCAAAAGGTCCATGATTCAAAATTTGAGAAAGGGGGGAAACACATATGAAGAATAAAAGAATAAAAGTCATTAGCTTTCAAGTCAAGAAAATGTAATCAAAATATAATTCTCCAACCACATTCTAAGGACAATAAGGCAAGCTTGTAACTGTGATCGGCCGCTGCTTGCTACCGATAGCCCCTGGGGGGGGGGGGGGTTACCCTGACAGAAAACATGCTAGCGTAAAATGTCTGAAAGCTGAATATTAAAACCGAATGATGCCAAAGGATATAATTAAGAAGCTAAACAACAATGTCCAACAATATTGGATATTTACAGCAAAATCAGAGAAGTAACTGATCAAAAGTACTTCTGTGAATAATCTGGACTCAAGTTCATTGTAAATAAATTTCGTTTTAGATGCAAAGTCCCGAAATTTAGAACAAATACGATCAAACCTCAAAATTGTATTTTACCCAACAGCTTCCGGAATATTATTGTCAAGTAAAGGATAGTTAACTACTTCAAAGTTAAACTCATCAATTTTGTGATAGACTTTAATGCAAAGCATGACATAAGTGACCCGAATATCCAAGTCCAGAAACACATTTCTGCAACCATATAAATTGTTTCTTCCAAAGGAACATATTTTGGGTAAATGTCTTTGGCAGTTAGAGTGAAATTTGGTACATTTATACAGGCAATGTCATCAATACACGTTGCATTGTTTGATATTTTGTAACCATCCGGAAGTTCTTATTTGTCAATTTATCCATATAGTTAAATTGAAGCCAGGTTAAGTAAAAATCAGCAAGTAATAGGGAGCAGTTCCTACTTATTGAAATGCCTTTAATTTGTTGAAAAACCAATGGTCTGCATTGAACAAAAGTATTATCCACAGGACACTTTATAGCATCTATCAAACTTTCAGCAGTGTAAGATTTAACGTTACATTTTGATTTTTTATCACACAAACAGAATGCATTCTCTGAATATGAATAAATATTTATGTATGGTTTGTCATTATGTTAAAATCTTTGAGCTTAGATAGAAGCTGGGAAGAGTTGGTAGTGCTCCAAAAGCAAATAATTTCACAGTTTCTGGAAAATATATGATAAAATTGATGGAAAGCGTCCCTAATGCAGGGAAACATAGTGTTACTTCTTTTGATAGTTGTTTTGTTGTACATTTTGAAACACCGGCTATGAAGCCTGAATCAAAGGGGTTTTAATGTAATTTGGGTAACAAGAGCAAACGTGGAAATGAAGGAGTCCTCTTCAGAAATTTTGATATTTAAAATATCTTTTTATCTCATCTTTATGTGTATCTATCAAGTTATCAACGGATTGTTTGTGTAATTGATCTAAGTCATTTTTTCTTATGTCTGAAATATTGTTGATGCCAAGTCCATTTTTTCAAAACAAACATAAACTATTTTCTGCAGATGATTCCAAAATTGCCACCTGCCTTATCAATTTTAGTGATAACAAATCTTTCTTGTAGTTATTTTACTGTTTTTAAAACCCTAAAATGCTTTAAATTCACCATAATGAAACTATTAATGTGGAATTTATAACGATTAATTCTACTTTCTAAAGACTCTTTTCAAGTTTGATAAAAAACCTTACAATTTCTGAAATTCTTTTTTTTTTTTTTTCATTTCTTATTTCATGTAGTAGAAATAAGAAGCCTGACATGTATCCTTAGAAATACTGGCAATGTTCAACTTAGCACATATTCGAAATTTTGTACCTTTTTTCATCAATTGTTTTAGAACTGAATTTTGTATTATATCCAAATTGTCTGTAAATACACGTTCGAGGTATGTATCAACAAAAATTGGAATATTTGGTGTTAGACATACAGTCACAATTTCGATTTGCTGCGATAGCCTTAATAATAACTGAACCCAGAAATTTCTTGTACTTCATGATACTTTGTCCAGCATTGTTGCCGTATTTATAGGAAAAAATGGGGCGGGGGGATCTTTTATTTGGCATTCCTTGGGTGTGATGTTATCAACATATTTCAATTTGAGAAGGGACTGAATGTTCAATGAGTCGCTAAAAGTTTCATTTTGTCCCAGTTAACGAAGATTTTTCGTCAATCTTGTTGGAAGAATTTAGCAATTTAGCACTTGACACCGCTCCCCCCCCCCCTCCAAAATCCTGCCTGTGCCCCTGAAAAGCACATGAAAAATGACATACAGGAGTGTTTGTTGGCCAGGAAGAACGAGGATAGGCGAAAAGAAAATAATGTTTTTTGACCCCGTGGATAGACAGCCCGAGGGCGAGGCCCGGAACTCTCCAGAGAGTAACAATACGGGCACAACCAAACCGGTTGAGTGTACTCTCTCTGACTGCGAATTCGAGCCTGCATCTGATTACTGTGACATAGGACAGACTATCACTGCCTGTGCTAAGGGGAGACTGTACGTTTTTCCTGCACAAGTACAAGTTGAACACTGAGGTCGTTTGATCTGGGCCAGGCAGTTTATGGATGCGATGTTATGTTACACAAATGGCCGAAATCACAGATATACCCCAAAGCTCATTATCAAACAGATAGCTCACAAATGGCTCGGAAAATATTGAATTCATGAGCAAACACAATAACAATGCCCATTGTTCTGTGACGCATGATGTTAAGTTTTGATGACCTTTGAATTTGGGACGATGGAGCCTGGTCAAATTGGCCAAATGCTGTGTTTACACTCCATTTAGATAAATCAAATCGTGCCGAATACCTCTAGATCCCCATACAGTCAGTGAACCACTGTAACAGCAAACAAAAATAGATGCATTAGTGTCTTTGGCGTGATCCTTTGTTAGCGATATGTGCTTCCATTCAAGCATGCAGCCATTATGTATCCTGTTTGACATGATGATAATAAATTCATATATGCATTTCTATTTCCCTGTCTCCCAGATTACTGGCATTGATTAAATAACCAAACAGTTTCATAAAACCAACCGTTACCACTTTTGGCTAGCTCCACGTTTACACCCAAATAAGGAAAGCTTTTGCTATGTTTGAAATTAAGAATTTGGAAGGACACGCTGCCCTGACATTGATGAGCAAATCAATCTGACCAAAATGAATTCTGGCACATGCCAAAGATGCAATGGACTCCATCAGGAATCAAGAGCAAAACAACTGCAGGCCTGGAATGGAAAAAGAGAACAACAGCTAAGCAAATGCAGTATTTAAAAGTTCTGAACTAAAGAAGTTCCATTATAGCCTTCCCTTGCTTGCCTGTGTCATTTCAGTGCCAACCCACTACGCTGCCATGTAAGCTTACTGCCATGCGTTCCCAATCTGAAGACCAAAACCAAGAAAGCTTCAAGTTGTAATACTCAAAAATATTAGCAAAGAGAGATTTTTGCAAAATGGTTTGCACATCAACCGAAAGTGCATGGTATGTGTTTTTGACGAGTAAAGTCACACAAAATTTATGACCCACATCGCCTTGGTGGTTTATTTGATAACAATTCTGCTTGTCACGCAGGCACATGAAGGAAAGCCTTAAATGTGTGGGTCCAAGTCGATGTCCGATAACAGACTGGGCTGAGCTGGATTATCACAGGCACCTTGCACATGAGAGAAAGGTGTACAAATGGAAGTTTCAACTCAAGAAATACGCATGTATACATGTACATGTGACAGATTGTCGTTTAATCTATATGCAAGGAGGCACGTCTGCTTCCCCATATAGTGAAATTCTCATTAACTTTTCCAATTCCAACCAGACCAATCTATCGTCACAAGCCTGATAGAACTGCATGTTATGTCCACATATTCACAACCATGCCCAAACGTGAGACGAAAATACAGGGAAAAAAGAGGAACAGACCAGACAACAAAATAAAGAATTTATTGTTGTAGAAAGACAGTTGAGCGTATTGACCAACTTGGATGCCTGATCAGACTCAAAGTTGTTTGATCTTGAGGTTTTCGTCTGTCATTATCAATAAAGTTAAGAGCTTTACCTTCAAGTCAGATAAGACAATTTACCTTTAATAAATGTGACCCAACGTAAACATACTTTTCATATTTATCGTATACTTTTGTATCACTTTATGTTCAATTGTTGTCAGGCTGTACTTTAGTTTTGTTGCAAATTTGACATTCCTTTATTTCGTAATTTTGTGATTTTGTATCATCGTCAAGGATCAAGTAAAAGACTTCTCTGTGTACAAACTCTGAATCTTAGTGCTTTCTGTACGTGCTTTCAGGAATGATGGAACAGGATTGTGGCCAGCATCCAAATTTCTATTGCAGCTTTGAGACAGAGACAGAACATGTCCCAAAAGAGGATGAGGTTCCTCCATTACTGTACTGTACGCCAACTGCATATCAGGGATGAAAAAGCACAATTTTATTGTGCTTCGATATTTATATACAGTGTTTGGTTCTTGGCCTGAAAGACCACCCGAATGAAAACCCATGTGACTTGAACGACCACAGGTGGCATGTCTTACTTAGATGTTATATTACATTATGAAGCTTGAAAGAACAGTTTAAGTCTTGGTTCTTTCCCTTAATTGGGACAGGAACTATTGAATGATTAATTGCAGTAACACACTCTCCATGATGAAAGCGCAATTTATTTGGAAAATAGTATTAAAAATAAAACTAAAAAAACATTATTTTTTCAGTAAGTTTTGAGCATCCATCGTCTGTGACACTTATCGATTAATAAACTGCTGTGTATACTCTCATCACATTATTAAATGTTGCCGCCAGGTATTACATTGGAATATTGTAGGCTTATATATGAAAAAAATGGAGTAGGTTGATCAAAGTGCAGTTTTAATCGCATTTCCTGAAATAGTTCAGATGATAGTGAAGCAAATGTGTGTAATTTTGTGTCTTATGATTAAAAGCTGATATCTGTATATACTTTTATGTTTCATTTCTACTTCTCTGGCTAATACTTATATTTTGCTTACTTCTAGGTAAAGGAAAAATCCATGTAATCTTCGCCAATATATGTTTCCTGCGGAATTCTTGAAACTATCTGAGGTCCATCCGGTCCCTCTGGGCAAGGGGATAGTTTTGGCAAAGTACACAGATAGTTGGCATGCAGGAATTCTGTGCGGCAGTGTGTTGCATACAGACTGCATGAAGTCATGAAAGTCGACTGACTCATCCAGATATTATTGTGGTTTACGATGACATATGTATGACTTTCAGTGGTACGTAAAAATGCACATGTGTATTAAGACGGAAGATCTGTAGCCAGTGACAGTGAGACTGGAAACTTTGGATCAATATCACCCATTCAAATTTTCCCCAAGTAGAGTAAAATAGAAAAAATTCGTCGAAACTGCTCCTGGATCTGATATTTTACTTTTAATGTCCGTTGATTTTAATGTGATAGGGCAGGTCCTTTGATTGTGAAGCGAGATACAAATTACATAGATTGAGCAAAAAACGGTTTCCGAGAAAATTGCGTTGAAAGAAAATGTTGCCAATCCTAATGCATATATGGCTGTAATATGACACATACTCACTTTTTCTGTCTTGCGTTTTTATTGTTATATGAAATAAACTTGTAGCTTTGCCTCCGTGATGCTGTCATTCCCAAAAAAGTACATTTTGCAGCTTAAAACTAGACTTTTTTTAAAACTTCGGAACATCAAACGAAACCACACTTGGCTTGTCTGGGTGTGGATTTGCATTCGTCTTTCCACATTTGAAGTCCAGTAAGTGGATTGTGCTAATTTGTGTTTACATCAATAGGGAATTTCAAAGTGGTCAAAACAATGGTAGTAATTGGTTTGAACTGGCCCATTCTTCTCTCTATGGCTAATGGTTTCTTGTTACCTATCACTGACCCTTGCCAGTGGCTCAACTGGTTTCCAGGAATGAGGGACCAATGAATGTGTAAATAATGACATGGTTCATTATCATGCTCATGCAAACAGACCCCATGTGGTCAGCACTGCTGAAAATCTTCAGTGTAAACAAAAGCTTTGAGCTCGATTTTCTCATATAAATTTTATGTTCACTCATCTGAGTTTTTGGGAGCATGTAGTTTAAGTATCAAACTATCCCAAAATATTAAAAAGTGATTAGAGGTTATCCAAAGGTGATAGCTTCAGATCTTCTACCTCAATAAAGTTCCACAATGAACCAGCTTATTCAATTTTTTCATTTGATAAGGAGGCTACTTAAGATGTCAACAATCTTATATTATTGTATATTTTTTCTACTCGGCACTTGATATACCTTGCCCATTTGATTAATTTCCATCAAACAGATCTATAGATGGAAAAAGTAGTGAATTGTATACTAATGTATAATAGTTTTAAAAATTCTTTCAGCGACTGAATGTTTTTGTTGTCAAATAATTCATATATATTTGGATACTACGACTGTGCCTCACTGTTCATTGATTGGTTTTGCCTGTAGCATAGACATTCAACTTGAATTTGCATTGGTATATTCATCTAAAATAGTTTTGAAGTTAGCCAAATAAAAATGCAAGAAATTACTGTCTATTTTTAAGATTTGCGATGTTCAATAACATACCTACAAGCTGGAATAACATTTTCATATATCATATACTTTTGAAAATGCTCAAGATTTAAAAATTGAATTGCTTCTTATATGCATAGTTTGAAACGCATCCCCATCCACTTTGTGAAAAGGCATGCTGTCTTTCATGAAGCAATGATCATGCCAACTTTCTATGTACAGACATGAATTCGATAGCAAGAAAAATTCAATTTTGAACTAAGCTTCTGTAGTTAACTCATTCCAGCCAGTTTTTTTCATCATGTAACAGCGTATGGAGTTAACAGTTGTCTTTATTCTAATCACAGATAAATGCCTTGCACATAGCACAGTCTGATTGTCCAGCCAACTGTCTTATCATCAAAATAGGACTGAATTGATGTCTAAGTTTCATACACCAATAGATGTGTATAAATGTATTTAACTCATCAAACAGGGACCTCAGTAAATGAACTTTAAAAAACGGGGCCTTACAAGCAGAATGCCTTTCGTCATGAAAAGGCCGTCGTCTACCATGAGTACGGGGTAAAATTAATGTCTGCCAATAGTAAAAAAATGACATGGACAGCACTATCATTGCCTTTCCAGTCAATGACAATGCTGTCCATGTCCTTTTCTTTGTTGATACCACTAAAGCAAAGGAAGACAGTATGCAAAGTGAAGGAATCAGTGCATGTGAAATTAATTAACTTGTCTGCAAATTTCAACAGAGGTGCTTATTGTCGCGTCAATGCCTTGATAGACCCTTGACATTATCAAGTGACCGAAAAAAAATAATAATAAGCACGCGTGCTATGATCTAGCCTAAGTGTTAAACAAAATACGTTCGCGTGTAATTCAAAACATGCATTAAGAACATCGTGTATATGGCACTTATCACCCACCATATTTTGACACGTTCTACCCTGATTCTTTCCCCCATTAATCTCAACAGAGTGTGAACGCATGTCTTGTGGTGAAAAATACTTCAAAGCTATAGCACTCTTTGGGACAGTCAGAATGCAGGAAGGCTCATGCGAAATTTCAGCTATTCTGAGGCACATTTCATGAATGTGCACAAGCGGTTACTGGGCATAGTGGCACAGCAAAAGTTCGTCCCCGGAGCTGAATGAAGTTTAATTTTGAGTTATTTCGGTTCAAAATAAACCAAGGTATACGATTGGAACTTATAAACTTTGTACTTGGAGATTTAAAATGAAATGTGGTATAATAAAATGAGGAAATATGTCATAATATAGAAAAGGGAATTCTGTAAGCTATTAGAACTGGGATTTTATAATTATATAAATGTCATCATGTTTGATATTTTGTATTTTGTCAACGTATGCCTGCTTACAGTTTTTTAGTTTCATTATAAGATACATTTGATAGACTGCGAAAGTGCCATTTTCCTTTTTGTTTTGCAAGAAGAGCTTACCATTGCGGGGGGGGGGGGGGGTGGAGCTCCGCACCCATATGCAACATCAATACGCCGTGTGCATATTAATTTCCCGCCACAAAGCACGGGTTTGACGCCAGGCGATCACGGAGGACATGCAGGTAACATCAACGTCACAGACAGGGCCATATGCTCATTTTAAAATTAGCGGGTTGTTTTGTTTTGTTTTGTTTTGTTTTGTTTTGTTTTGTTTTGTTTTTTTGTTTTTGTTTTTTGTTTTTTTTGTTTTGTTTTTTGTTTTTGTTTTTTTTTGGGGGGGGGGGGATTTAAGTTCACAAATGCTAAAATGGTATTCATCTGGTATTTTCCGAGCTATATATAAAGAAAAATTTCCATCTGCCTTTAACAAATATTCTTTTTTTTTCCCAAAATATTAGTAATATCCCGCTTGTCCTCACAGGTACCGTCCCGTATCTCGCCATATCCCGCCAAGAGAGACTAGGCAATCAGGTATGCAGCTGTGGCGGGAAATTAATATGCATACCTCCTTCAGTATACTTTCGAAACCCCTAAAAATCCTACATCCGCCCCAGACAATAATATGCAAATTGCACATAGGTTACGCTCGAGGACAAAAATGGCATAGATTTTTAAACTTCCTGTAACGGAATAGCACCGAGTTGCACCACAAGGCGTCATCTTTGGCTACCATGAAAGTCAATCTATAACTGGAGCCCATGTTAGCAAGTATCAAATCCAATAGGGCCTACATGTGAAAGGCCTGTCCGACACGCAAGAGCAAAATAATACACCCTCTACCATTTATATCCCATAAAAATACATCAATAAAACTAGAAAAGATTTGCTTCAAAGCAAATCTGTGTGTGTGCCTTCAAAAGTTGTAAATATTAAATGCTACAACTTTTATCCTTTGGTACTTAACATTACATTAAGCTTATAGCTGGATGCAAATTTCAAAATCCAGATCACCTTGACCTTTGACCTTAGCAGGTCAAATGATAATTGCACAGTGTTACAGTATCCACAATTTAAGCCCAACATGAACCAAATGATATAAAAATTGACCAAGTTATGGCAAGATGAAATTTTCAAAAGGCCAAATGACCTTGACTTTGCCCTTTTGAAGTTACATGTTCTGATAAAAATATGCAGTATTGCAATACCTACAATTTTGAGTCGAATATGATGAGAGTTGGAAGGAAATTGGCCAAGTTACGACTGGATGAAACTTTGAAATGTCTAAATGACCTTGACCTTTGATCGTAAGAGGTCACATATAAGTTTGAAAAATGTGCAGTGTTACAATAGCTACAAGTTGAGCCCAAAATGATCAAAATTGCATAAAAATTCACGGGAATTATGGCTAGAAGAAAGCCACCATCGACAGTGGCCTTTGACCTTAAATGCCTCTGTATGACAAAAGTAAATGTATGGCTTACGTAAAGTACATATATACGCCTTACAACAAAATCTTCAATTCTATAAGTGAAGTTTAATGATTGGCCATCTGGTGATTCTTAATATCCACAACTGCCGTTGGCGATTCATAAGGGATGTTGTACTCCCAATGGCAGGGTCTTTCATGGGGAAAGGGAAGTTTGAAAATGCCCAGTGCACGTGTCCCCCTTTTATTGGGACATGCTGTAATATTCAGTCGCCGTTTCCTGTTTGAGTGTGTATGGAAATCTACCAGTCATCCGGGTGCTCCAATGCGAGACGAGAGCTCCTGATGGGCTTTGTTTACATATGCGCTTTGAATGTCAGCACCAACGAGTCATGCATAGGAAGGTCAAAATTCTTACAACCTCAAGTTAAAGATTTTTGAAGGTTGACATCACAATGGTGTGAAACACATTTATACGATTCAGTTATCACAAAAACGTTCTTGCTTGCCAGGTCCTAATTCCAAAACCCCTATCGAGTCCCGCTTGTTAATATTTCGGAGAAATGACTGGTTCGCATTGTGATTGGCTGCCACATGACAGCCCGCTAACGAACGTCTTTCGGTGTTCAGATTTAATTTTTTATCACTTTAGATCACGCTCCCTACCTTTTCTGGATGACTGATACAATAATATTAACGTATCTGTGCATATTACATTTATAGTGTCGAAAATTCGTGATTCACCTCAGTGTGTGTGCGGCCGTCACACTGTTTACAAAGCTATCCTGCTAACCGGAAGTTCAATGATTGACAAGCCGCCAGGTTAAAGGAATGTTACAAAAAGCGATAAAAATGATATAAATTAGTCTTTAAAGCCAGTTTTACGAATATAGTCTGATAGATTAGCCATTTCACTATTTGGTAGGGTGGTCACTTGGTTGTGGGAAATTTTCAGTTACTCCCCTCAACGTCAAATCACTTCGGTATGTGAAGAATGTGGGTCATCATCAGACGTGATGCGTGCATGTAAAAAATGATCGATTTGGGGTAGATTTGAAACCTGAAATATAAATAACACGCGTAGTCAGTTATATTCGGGGCCTGGCATTATGGATTTGGTCATATATAGACAGCAAAGAGTGTTTGGGGGCCAGAATATGGGTCCCAGTCTCAGCAGGGGTGGCTTCATATTTTCGGGAGATTTTTAAAATATGGTATAAAAATATATCATTGCTCTCTAGCTTGTTTAGCTCGTAAACAGCTTACTATAATACAGAGTTCAATCTATAGTTTCAATAACCCAAATCAACATAAAAAATTCAACTTCTTCAAGTATTTTACTAAGGGGGGTCATTATTTACGGGGGGGGGGGTGCTTGGGATATTGGGCGTTCACAAAATTTTTCTACCCAATTGGGGGGAGGGGGGGGGCGCGCCAAATTAAACATGTTCCCAAGAGGGTAGGTCACAAAATGACTGACAGCGGGGTCATAAAATTGACTCATCTTTGAATTTAACGGTCAAACTGTTACTTGTTCAAGCCCTGCGTCTACGTGAGCCGGCCTATGAGTAGGCAAGGGAAAATGTCCATAAGATTTGCCTGCACCAGGAAACATAATTGCATGCCTGGAGATTTGATTTGTCCATGCCCTGTTCCCGCTGGAATACGAGCATGGTGCCATTGCCATTGGCGCAGAGCAAGAAAATCTGTTCATCCCGCCAGTCCAGGTCTAAGGTAGGCTCGTGGTGCCTGTTGCTCCCATGCCACAACCCAAGGGCACAGATAAACACTTAAACAGGTACACCCTGGTGAAGGGATTGTGTTCTAAATCACAGACATCAACGTGTACTCACATGCATGCTATCTGAACGTGTAATTGATGCTGGGTACAGTGTTCAGTCCAGAACCTTTGCTACAGGAAAAAATTTGAGTAGTGTGACAGACACAGTCACTAGGGGATGCCAAGCCGCCAAGACGACCAACAGGACCAGCAACATTCAAGTGGTGATAACAATGGCAATGGGGAAACCCCTGCTGCCCACGCTCATCAGGACTTTGTACAATGGGCCACTCCAGGAGGGCTCAACATGAGGACCCAAGAACTCCTGATTTATCAAGACATGGCCTGGACGTCAACCCTGGCCATTTCCCCCCTGGGGAGGTGGTCTCCACATTACCACAGGGGGTTGTATGGCCCAAGTTAATGGTTGGGCAAAAATATGACGGCAGAAAACCATTACCAGGTTCAGAATTCACTACGGGGCTCCAATGACAGTAGAAGTAAAACAAAACACCCTCGGGACTGTAGGCAACCCTCGACAGGCCTAGACTGTGACTTGCCATGACCCTTCTGAAATGATTCCTTACAAACCAGTGAACTGCGGAATCCCTCAGGTTAGACCACTGCTACCTCGGGAGAAAATGGCCCAAGTGCCCATGGTCCCGCATGAGGGGGGGGGATCAATTGTCAATTCCTTGCTCCATGTCTCTGTCCTCTGTCTCTGTTATTTACTGGTCCGTGCCAAAACTACCAGCAATAGAACATCCAGAATTTCTTCCCAACTTGATACAATACAAGATATTGTATTGTATCAAATTGGGAAGATATATTTACTGTTCCCAGATTTCCAGATCCACTGACTCACAAAACCTGTTGCAAATCAAGACCATATTGATTTCCCATTATTTAATATATCCTGGCGCCAACCTCATACACTTTCACCCAATATTTCTGAAATTGTGCGTTTCAAGAAAAATAGGTATAGCCTGTTCATGCTCGAGTTCATGTTCCTTTCGCTAATTGTATGAAACCTCGAAGCATACCTGTAGATACCACCACAGTCCCTAAGAGTTAACCCCAAATGGTGTGACTAACCATTTTTTCCATTCCCTTTTAATGCAATCACCTCGTCGTTACCCGGACAATACCCAGCGGGACCTGCCCTTTCGTGTTCCTGCTCTTCAATCGGTAAGAAAATGTATTTATCTGAACATTACATACCATATTTTTTACACTGCCTAACAAGATAGTAAATTCTAGTTACTAGATATTTACAAGTACTATTATCTGGTGAAAAGAAATGAGTCTCCACACCCCCGAAATACTAATCTTTTAGTCTTACAATATGTCCTGTCCAAAATATATTTATAATAGATGAAACGAAAAAGAAGTTTCGACTGTGCCCGATTGCACATGTCCAAATCAAGTCGGGATTACAGTGACACTGGAGTCAAACCCATGTCAAATAGGTGTGTTCATTTGCACATGTCTGGGTAAAACTGAAACCGTACTGAATTTAACCCCACGATTAAACTCTAGGAACAGCCATGATTAAAATCTAAATACACACAAGTTTTCCAGTGTGTGCACACATCACTCAGCTGTAAAGTGGGGATATTACTGACAGTGGAAGATTATATTGACTAGTTGAATAAATTTCATTTCATTGATTATCTGTAGCATAGAGACAGAGGACCAGCGCGCAGAATACTTGCTGGTCCCATGATTTCAATATATATATATATATATATATATATATATATACAAAAACAGTAGCATTTAAAAGTGACCTGAATGGGAGATGACTGAATTGACGGATACCGGTTTTTACTGTCTATTGGCATTGGAGCGGCACCTTCAACAGTTCTCTTCGGGAATATTTTCTTCTCTGCAATTTCATCTTCGAAATTTCTCATTCATTTTTAGTTGATTGCTATCCCTCATCTCTACATTGCTTTTGGAATTTTTGGTAATTCCTTTTGAGGCTTCGTTCCTTTATTCGACCTTAGCCCTATCTTTTTTATCGTTTCTACAATATTTGCCTGCGTCTATTAATTTTAGAATGCGTTTCTTCAAATAAGAAAGTTTTCTGGTCTGCTTTTTACGTTCTTTGCCCGTTCTGACGGCGTGATTTTCCATTTGGCATCTCAGAAAACCATGCAGGAGAGGAAAAAAAAAGTGGCTGGATTGGAATAAACCTACACCACAATAGTATCAAAACAGCATACACACTCATGACACAGAGGTGTAACCTGGGGTCACCAGACACTGACCTGATCCGGACAACTGCAAACCAATTTGACTCTGGGTCAATGGCTTCATAACCCAGAGTCACGTAGCCCCAGATTATCAATTTAACTCTGGGTTACAGGACTTGGTTATGCGCAACCGGGCACTAGTCGTTTAACCAACTGAAAATTATCTGCAGCTAAGCAGCGGGTTAACAGGGGAGAGAAAACGAATCATACTGCTCCCAAATCTCTGCGGTATAACTGCGGCCGAAACTAATAAATAAATATCAGTAATAAATTTTGGCCAACATGCAGAGCCCTGTGAACAAAAATGAAGTCCCAAAGAATCTCAATAAACTTTGTTGCAAGTAGTAGAACCTACAGAGTTTTCAGGAGGAAAGCAGACCCAGAATATATCACCGGGGTGCTGGCTCCTACTAAGAGAGATGGATTCATGGCCATTTATAGTCGCTGAGACTTCCTGCGTTACCTAATATGCCACGCATAGTAAAACCACATAGTAACTGTGACCTCTCGCAGTTCTAGTTCATTCTGACATGCACTACCAATACCTACCGTGTAGCGAAATTCATATGCAATAGGACCATCTGGGCACTTCAATGAGGTAGCATGCAAAATATACATGGGACAGGTATTTACTGGTTTATTGATCAAAAAACATAGTTTACAATATGAAGATTCCTAGAGAACCTGAAAGGGATCGTCCACCGGTGGCCCATCTCTGTAAGCAACCAGTGGCCCACCGTGATGGTCCATCGGTGGCCCATCGCTGTAAGCTAACAGTGGCCCACCGTCTTTCTGATCAGTTGGGCACTGGTTGCCCACTGTTGTTAGACCAATGGTAGGGTACATTAGTGAGCCGCCACTAGAGGGGCTGGTGGGACAGCGGGCAGCATGCAACTTGTTGCCACCGAATTTATCCCTTTTTATGTATTATTCTTTGACACCACCCCCTCCCCCCCATAAAAAAACAATAAAGTAAAACAAATTATTGTTATTTCCGCTTGTCACGACACCTTGGTAAATCACTTTATCACCCACATACTTAGCTTTTAGTTATTCTCTAGCTTTAAAATGAGCACAGAAAAAATTAAGAGTCCCAGTCAGATCGCACATTTATCAAAGTATATGAAAAAATCGAATGCAAGTTACAGACGCTTTAGCTGTGTTACAATCTTATTTTTATTTGTGCTGCATTCCTTTCAACATACAATATCATCATGTATTCAAATGCATAAAATTCAATGCAAGTTACTTGCACTTATTTGTTACAATCCCGGCTTACTTTGTACTACAATCCTTTCAACATACACAAGTGCATCATTTATTCAAATTTTTCAAAATACGAGTTCATCATTTATTCAAATGCACAAAATTCAATGCAAGTTACTTGCACTTATGTGTTACAATCCCGGCTTTCTTTGTACTACAATCCTTTCAACATACACAAGTTCATCATTTATTCAAAATCTTTGCTCTTCACTCGTCTGTTCAATGGACAGTGTTGCGTTAATATTCTCGGCACACATGTACAAGTTGGCATTACACATACCATGTTCATCCCAATGGTACCAAGCAGTGACAATGCAAACAAGAACATGAATCAGACCTCAATATTGCAACACCATGTAAATTAGATTATTTACCACTTAACAGGCTCCAAAACATATTGAGTAGTTTGCCGCTGAAGACCCGTTAATTTATTTGGGCTAATACAGCCTATATCAAAATTTTACAGAGGAACGTGTGTAATATGGATGATAGTAATACCATATGTATATAGGTTAGACAGAGACAGGTTACCTTATGGAGAGTAAAGAGTTAGGACTGCGGAATAGGGTAATAACTACTAGGAAGTAGTTCTGGGCAAAAAGACACAAACACAATTAAATTAACAGGTCTTTTCCAGTGTATATAGAGCTTGTGAAGCTATAAGTACCATTTGTGCTGTCTGTCTTTTCAACATAGATTCACAGTGTTGAAAAAATAAGGGAAATAACTGACATTGTGTTTGAGATCCATGAAACGAAAAGTTGGCTTGCTTCTATTAGGGCATATGCTACCATTGAAATCAATATGGTACATGTACCAGTTGTGGCAGCACAACCATACGTATTTGGCATAACATGATTTGGTGGCCTAAATAGGTACGCCCTCTGTTATCAGCTGACAGTTTTTTATCAGTATAGTGGTCCCCTTATAATGAGCACACGTTGTTACAGCTTGAAATATAATACTTTCTTGTTTTGTAATAAAGTTACATTTTAAAGCAAAATTGTATTAATTCAACACACTACTAATCCAGTTTGAAATATAATAACTGCGGTGGTTTGTAATCACTAGAAATTTCTAACAAAAACTACCTGCGTTAAATTCCAATACTACTGCAAAACCAGGTAATATAGCATAAGGAATTATCCCCTACACAACGTACTTGGATTACTGAATGGACGTTACTAATCGAGCTATATTTGCAAAGTTGCTTCCATTATGTGGCCATAACGTATACTTGATGCCTACCATCTAATGCAAATGTTACAGTTCATTGATTAAGGTATTCACCATAGAAAAGACATGGAATACTCTGCTAATCTAGTCTGAAGTATATCTTTTCTTTACCATATTTTGTCCATAACAGATAATGGGAAGACTAATCCCTGCTATATTTACTCATTTTGCTGTTTTATTCACACAACAAATTAAGATATTTACCTCCACCAAGTAGGTCATGTTTTAGCCGGCATTCGTTTGTCTGTCTGTTTGCAACCTAACAGTATTTTCAATAAAGGTGAAGGACCTTTGAGTGGATTTTGGTATTGATCTGGACCATTGTCTGGATCCATGATTTTTTAAAGAAGTATTTTGCATTGAGAGATAGGGCTTTAAAGAAGAAATGGGTTACCTTAGCGGCGTCCTGGCCTCTATGAGTGCTTTCTAGGTCAATTTTAAAATAGTGTTGTTTTACATCTTGGTGCATATATGCAGAGAATACACAGAAAAACAATAGGTTCGAGCAAAAGATGTTCTCATGATATATCTTATGGTCAGAATGTGGGTTGAAATAGTTAAATGTCCTTTTGATATTGAGGAAAATAAGCCTTTTTACTGCTCCATAATGGGGGACTAGGGGTATTGGCTTAATGTGTATAAAGCCTACCATCTGTATAATGTAAAAAGGGAATTTAATAAGCTATAAAATTAGTAAATGCTAATTTCTGTGAAATTTTAGATGACCTTTCTATTAGTTGTAAAATATGAAATAAAATGTTGTTGTCTGTAAATGTAAAAAAAAATTACAAGTTTAACGTAAAACTGTAAACAGGACCTCCCTTTACCCTATAAAACATGGACTTACCAATTTTCATCTCATGGTGCATCTTCCCTCACTGTTTGTATTATCATTCAGGCATGAGCTGTTTAAAGTATGGTGGCCACAATGGATAACATAAAAGTCTTACTTGAAATCGCAGCTCATATATTAATTGAAGTGAAAGTCAAAAACAAATAATCTTTAAGATATGTGCGGGAACTCACCAGCCTCAGTGCTCAGTACAGGCTTGCCTGCAAAATCACTTGCTTCGCATATAGATGCCCTGTAACCAGTCGCTTAACAGGTAAAGCATAGGCACCAATTTACTGAAACAATAGAGTTCAGGCATGGGATATTTGTTTCAGGTCTCAAAATATACTATCAAGTAACCATACTGTCATTTGGAAAGGACCAGTTATGATATTATCCAATTTGTAATTTATCTGAAACTTACATACCTATTATGATTTTTCCCCTTATTTCTGTGTGCAAAAGGAAAGTCATACAACGACATTGAATTACAGCCATTTTACCTAATTTGTTTATGGTGGGCATTTACTTTGCAATTTTTAAGATAAGCCTGTTTTAAGGATTTATAGTTTAGATAAACAGTTTCAAGGCATCGCCAAATGGTTATTTACTTACATCTGCATTTTTCTTCAAAGCTGCTTTGATGTACTAAGCCGGTTGGCTGCAAACAAGGCAGCTACGTATCCGAGTATTAAAATGCTACTAAGTCAGTGCAATGAGATGCATTGTGACATTGTTGCCATGGTCCTAAATGTACTCTACATGTGGCACTTTTCAAAATGATAGTTCGAGTTTTTTATATTTTTGAATAATAAAAAGAAGAAGAAGAAGAAGAAGAAGAAGAAGAAGAAAAAGAAAAAGAAGAAGAAGAAGAAGAAGAAGAAGAAGAAGAAGAAGAAGAAGAAGAAGAAGAAGAAGAAGAAGAAGAAGAAGAAGAAGAAGAAGAAGAAGAAGAAGAAACACATGATTGTGTTGCCTGGGCTAGCAACACTAAGGCTGATGCATTTAGTCTAGAGGGTTATTTACTGTAATCCATAAAATGGAACAATGGAACTTAGTGGCCGACTCAGCTGGGGAAAGATGTTCAGGCATGACAAATGATTTGACAGCAACAACTTTCTTAGAGAACACATCATACCTTAAAGCTGCCTGAGAACATGTCTGACCCCACCAAAGAAGGCAACCATCACTTGGCTGCTAAGATGATCAATGTCATTGTGAATCTTGCCATGCATAATGAATGCATCTTTTGCAAGTTTTTGGATTGATGATTTCTTACTAATAGCAAAAAACACGGGATGATGAATCACTTCGTGTGAATGCATGCAGGAATAAAAGTTGTGAACACAACTCGCTGCCAGGGACACGTTCCATGTATACATTGGGAAAACCTCTTCACTGATTGTTCAATCTAACATCAAGTATTTTCCTCTGCTTTCGAGAAATGCAGGTAAAGAATCAGCAAATCAGTGTCCTCTCCAATCAAGGTTTTGGAATGTGAATGTACAGTGTCCACTGCAGCCTTATTGATGTCTACATTAGCATCCCCTTTGGCCTGAAACACAGTTCAACCCACTCTCTGAAGTTCATCACTCATTGATCTGATTAGTTGCTGCTCATCAGTTCCCCTCAATAGGAACTCTTCCTTCTTTCCTTTAAACTCTGTCCCTCTTATAAAGCTTACAGCAGGATAATGCTTGGAATGCCCCTGTCTTTCATGTGTGTTATCCTTAATCGAAGGACCTGCCTCATAACCATCAAAGACAACTGCTACTACTGCCTTGTGCTTAGTGGGAAAGTCAGCATAGGCCTTCGCTGTTTCACCATATCTATCTCCTCTCTTCCATTTCAGCTTGTATGATAAATACCCTCCATCAAGTACATATCTTTCGGTCTTTGGGATTTCATTTGATATCGCTTCATTTGATGGTTGCTTGTTGAAATGATAAGCAATGGCGTTTCTCCACATAATTTTAGCCTCAAAAAGAGATGGTGGATATGGACTCAACTCACATTTCATTACATCCTTCAGACACAGGTTTCCTGTCCTGGAAACTTTAAGAAAGTGCTGAAACAGTAAACCTGAATCAATGGTTCTGTCAGGGCCAACCTTGAAAACAAATGAGTTTGCAAGGGTCATGGTGTTCTCTTTTCTTTTGACAGACAAGAGAAAAACAGGCTGCCCAATCTTTCTGTACATAATACCTCTTCCAACAGACTCATATTAATGCATATTGACCTCTTCTTGTGCTACTACATCACTGTTGCTATTTCACAATGATGGGTGAGGGGAGAAAGGTGAACATAAGTAACCTTTGTACTATTCTTCAGGAGGTCTGATGCATCTCTTTCAATTCCGGCGTCAATTAAATCTTTGTGTTGTTCACTTGTAGTGTATGTATATCATTGATCTCCTGAATGACAGTGTTCAACTCAGACATTTTGGGGGCTGACATTGCCCACAATGCTCGTCGTTCTTCTGTCATCTTACTACCATGAGTCAAGCTAACTGTGCTTTTGGGTGAAATCATAAGTGTTTGCTGTATGTTTTAATCACAACTAAGACCTGCCCAGAACTGATTTGTTCTGCGAATGACATGAAAACCATCTTGAAATTTCCTGTAGGCATTTGAGTGGTTGGTTTCTAAGTCACTCATTTCTCGGATGCAGTAATAAGCAGACGTGAAGTGGTTGCAGTGTCATGCCGCAGCAAAAATTGGCAAGGCATATGCCACTGCACTCAGGGGATTTATCCAAGATCCAGTATGGTCTGCCTTGATCAGTGTTGGTGCAACGCCAAGCATCTGCTGATAGCATAACCACAAATGACTGGTTCTCGACTCAGCAGGAAGCTTATCCTTCTTCTTGTTAAGCTTTCACTTATCCCAGGATGTTACACGTGTTTCTAGAGTGATTTCACCTTTTAATAAGGATGTATACATTTCCTCTGTTTTCTGAGCTAATAAAGCGAACTCAGACTTTCTTACACAACAGATTTCATAACCATCTGGTGAACATATTTGTCTAAGAACAGACTGCCACTGAATGCCCTTAGATAGTTCTCATCTGCACTACCGTTTGTAGCTCAGCTGACTTGTCAATCAGGATGATTGCTGAGGATGGTCTGTCATCCGTCTTCTGTCGTCCATTATCCATCTGTCCACAATTCACATTTTTGACGTCTTCTCCAAAATAGCCTGCCAGATTTACTTCCAACTTAGCAAGAATGTAGCTGAGGTGCATCTCTACGAAGTTTGTTCAAATGGTCATGCTCCAGTGATTTTTAGATTCTTAAATGATTTTTTTTTTTTGTTCTTTTTGGGGACAATCTTAAAAAATCTTCTCTGAAACCGCTCACTCAATTGCTTTGATATCACATAAGAAAACTCCTAGGGACTTCTCATTCTTAATTTGTGCACCAGGTGGTGCTGCAATGTTTTTCTAATTTTTTAAAAAAAATTTTGTGTTATTACTATTTTCGATTTCCTCTCAAAAACCGTTGCTCAGATTAAGCTGAAACTTGGTGGATATGTTCCTTGTGGAAGGATCAAACAAAACTATTCACTAGGTGGCACTGCTTTGGATTTCTGATATTTCACTTTTTTTTTTTTTTTCAATTCGGCCACTTATCAGTCAATGCAGCTTTCCTGTTGATTACTATGTAAGTCAATAGGCATTCTAATGCTAATTCACATTTTTGACTACTGCTCCAAAACCGTCAGATTGACTTCAAGCTCCTGGCAATGTACCTTGGGTGGGTTTCTGCCAGCTTTGTTCAAATGGTCACGCACCATTGATTTTTGGATTTTTAATGAACTCCACAACCGCTCACCAAATTTCTTTGATATATCAGAAGAGCACTCCTAGGGACTCTTAGTTCTAAATTTGTTCACCAGCTGTAGGTGCAATTTTTTTTTTTTTTTTTTTGTAATATGAATTTTTGTGTGTCTTTGTTACTTGTCACTTTTTCTCCAGAACAGTCTCTCAGATTGAGTTGAAACTTTGTGGATAAAGCACTGCTATGGATTCCTGATTTTTAAGGATTTTTTTTCAAAAGACCTTTTCAATACGTTAGAGGGTGTTGCGGAAGTTTAGTACATTTTGTCACCGGTGGTGGCTCTGCATGTAATTGGGGTGTTCGGTCACCATTGAGCACTGGTTTAGAAATAGAGGCCAATGCAAGAGAAAGCAGTGCAGAAGTTGAAAGGGAGAATTTAGATTATACGTGTCTGCATCATACATGCATAATTATTTATAAATCTCAGCATAAGAAACATTTTTGGGTTGTCTGCAATGCGGTTAGTGCTATATTCAAATATCACGCCAGCTTAGCTGACAAGAAGCAGCCACACACAAACATGGTTTCTTCAGCAAGTACTGAAAGAGCACAGAACTGTCCCGATTGAGGCTACTGTTGCATTGAACATATACTGAACAGGAGGTCGCTTCCTATCACATAACTCTGCTTGTAAATACCTTTGATAAAATAAGTACACGAAGGGTTTTGTCCTGAAAATACACAGGAAACAAATTTCAATGAGCAAGCCGTTCAAGTTTTTCAAAATGGCAGCCGATGCCACGCGATTTAACATCCCACCAAGATGTCCACAAAATTGCTCTCAATTACATATGTGGTTTTACGTTATTAGCGCGGCAATACATATTTGAGACATCACTCGACTGAATATGTGCGAAATATATCTATCAACCTTTTAAATGCAACATTAATCGGCGTTAACATGCACAGCTAGCGAAGCTGATTCAGGGTACAGCAAAGCCGCGCGCCTGGCCAAAATACCACCGAGAAACACAGATAAAATCACGAATTAAACTGATGCCTGCTTCCCTCCAGTCCTGTGGCTTGACTGGTATCACAAAAAAAAATCTTAGGTGTGGTTGTTTACTACGATTATTCTGGCAAGTTGGCATATGGCACTGACCGTCTGATGCAGAGGTGTTACACCTCGATTTTTCCGCGCAGCACTGTTGAAAACGACGCCAGCGCCATCAATCATACTGGAAAGGTCTATTCGGGTTCTTATCGGTAAATGCACATTTTGTATTGCTTACCATGCAAGTCAATGGGCGTTCTAATGGTAATTCACATTTTGGACTTCTCTGAAGAAACTGTCTGTCAGATTCACTTCAGACTTGGGCGCAATGTACCTAGGGTGAGTCTCCACAAAGTTTCTTCAATTAGCTATGCTCCAGTGATTTTTGGACTTTTATGTTTTTTTTCAAAAATCCTTTAAAAAAGTTTAAAAAGGAAACTTTAACATGGGAAGTTCTTGTAATAGTTATAACTTAAATAATTTTGGCCAGATTTGTGCCAAACTTGGTAGGAATGTACTTTTTATAAGTGTATACCTGTTTTGTGCCAATGGTCATGCTCCAGTCATTCCCAAGATCACAGGACAACTGACCCGAAATTTACTGTTTACTGATAACTTGAGATCTGTTTTGAGTTAAGACCTTGATGTTGCACATGTTAATGTTTCTCTATGAAAGTCATGCTTAGACAGTCCATGAGTGACATTGGGTCACAGTGCTACTACTTGAACTGGGACCTTGATGTTGCACATGTTAGTGTTCTTCTATAAAGGTCAGACTTACTCAGTACATGGGTGACCTTGATCCGATCCCAAGTTCACAAAGCTGCAAATGTGATGAATGTCTCGGTCAGCTGAGCATGGGATGTTCTCACAGCCCTCTTGTTTCATCATAAGCCCATTCTAAAACGTCCTGTACCCTCCATCATGGTACCTATTACTCCAAGTAGATTCATCAAAGTAAGGAAACTGGCAAGCCTCAGAACTATTTTCTTCCAGTGACTATTTTGTAGGGCAGCACTGATGATCTCAGCAGCCGTCCAATTCAGGGTCTTGTCGAAAGTAATGATTGGAGGAACGTGGTGTCGTGTGGCCAATAACATTAGTCACCGCTGGTGGTAGCACTGTTACAAGGGGTATCATGTGACAGCAGTCCATGCCTTTACAATGATTAACGCCTCACATTGATTAGGCACAAAATGTTGTTTTGGGACCATAAAGTGCCTAGCCAGACACTTTTCTCCACAGCAATACAGTGAAAGGTTGAAGATATTCTTTTCTTGACCCTGTTATAAGAGAGAACCGCTTCTTGACAGACCACATGAAAGATTACCAAATCATAAGTTTTACATGTTAATCTACCTGTCACAAGAGGCAACTTGTCTTATAAGACCACTTTTAGTGGTAATGGAGTAGACCGTCGTGGCAGAAATTATTGTATTGTGACTATACCCTTGTCAAAACGTATGAGACAACTTATCGCTTTCAACTGTTTTTTAACTATTTTTGGTACCTGCTATACAGACAGATTGTCATGAAAGACCACTCCAATTTTTAATACCACTCTTCTAATAAATTTCATTGTTACTTTAACTAGCAACAAAATCAACTAAAGTGTTGAACAACTTGTGATGAAATACGGGAAGGTCTTCAATACCAGAAACCATGCAGAGTACCTGTCTTAAGAACGCACGCTAGTCAAAAGACTGCCTGTCTTGAAATGCTATGTGTTCAGGTATACATACAGATAAATAAACATGGTAAAAAGAGTATTTGGGATTCGTTTAAGTGGCATTTTAAGAGTGGGAGGTTTCTCATCACATATATTTTTATGGTTTAATGTGCGCCTTGAGAGACCACATAACCATATTAAAAGTGAACTCATTAGTTAGGTGGTCTCTCGAGGCAATCAAAAACATGAAAACAAGAATAGAATTTTTGGGTCCACAAAGTGGTCTCTCGATAAACCATATAGCTTATCATGACAATTGTCGAGAGAGATATTATTGCATACTATATTGTTGTTTCTGTGGTGAGTTTTGTCTTTAACTGCCACGTAAACTAACACGGTAGTCCCTGTCTTACGAGACCACCCTCTCTTGAGAGATAACTTTGCTGCACAGAAGTACCTGTGTAGATAGACACCTCCAATGAGAGACTGCATATCTTTTTAAGACCACTCTTTTAGAATACTGCGCTATTTTTCCATGCTATTGTGTTCCTAATGAAAGCCCGTCTGTTTTTAGAGACCCCATTTTAACTTACCCTAGGGGTGGTCTCTCATTGTATCGGAAAACTATGATCTCTCATAACGGGTAAAGTAGGAAGAATTGGAGCAGGACAAGATAGGTCTTGTATGGTAGACAGTGTGTGTATATTATATTGTACTAGTACCTGTCTTATGTGGCCAGTGAGTGACTTTTCAACACAGGCGGTATTTTATATATACCAGTTGACATTGAGAGAATTCACTTGGCTAAATATATATATACATACATCTATATATATATATATATATATATATATATATATATATATATATATATATATATATATATATATATATATATATGCTAGCTGCAGAGTCCACCTGTCATAACATACTATGCATTGCTACAATACATATCCTTAGCCTCCCTATAGGGCAGACTGCTTGCTTGCACAAATTTTTTTTTACACTCTCAGCCATAAAACATGACGTTATACCGTTGGATATGAAACAAGCTAAACTTGTCCTCATATAGACAATGTGCCAGGTGGATGTTCTATCTTGGTAATCAAAGATGATGATGCTCATTATTTTACAGTAAATAGTATATATATATATATATATATATATATATATATATATATATATATACATATATACATACATATACTAATAAGTCACAATCCATGTTATCTATGAGAACCGAGAGCCACCCAGTGGCATACCTTGGCGGCTAACTAGTGCTATCAGTTGAGGAATTTCAGTGTGGACAGAATGCAAGTTTTTTCACCAGGATATATATTAATCATGGGAAAATACAGGATGGATGATTGACCAGGATGTGAATACCCCTGATAATTGATGTGCATCATAACCTGCCAATTTGGAACAGGCTGTTTGAAATGGAAGGAAAACTTCCATAAGACATCCACTTTCGTTTTGGGGAATTGACATGACAGTTCCTGGAACATGATTTCCCGACGACCACTGGTGGTGAAGCTGTACTATATTGTATCAACTTTGTGCATGTCAACAATGTTTAGGTCTCAAATGTATTGCCGGTTGACAAAAAGGCTTTTTCTTCCTGCCTGGAGTCAATGCAGCTATCATGAACAGAACGGAAGAAGGACGATATCTTGTTGACGCATGTTTACAATAGTAATTATTCTCTGCACAATGTCTGCACAATAATTCATTCACCCAAGAGAACTCTGCTTATTCTAATTGATTATGGCACTTTAAAACGGAAAAAAAACAATTACAATCTTGACATTGCAAGACCTGTTTAAGGTGCATGTTTGTATAACGCTCTTTCAAATGGAAAGCATACTTTTGATGATACAAATGTCCCTCTAATGAAACAAAAATGTTAGTCCTTTAACTTGTTTTCAACTGTTTTTTTAAGCTGTATTTTGTTTAGTTCTGTTTTGTTAATACATCAAACTCAGCTTCAGAAATGCTCTTTGAGACAGAAATGAATGAGTACCTTTCTTATATTGAAAGAATGAAATAGTTGTTTTACCTTCAATATCTGTTATGTCAAAACTTGGTTCTTTCATATTGGACATTTCAGTTTTATATGGAAACTTGGTTCAGCAATACTGAAACTTTTTAACCTTAATTTATCGAATATTGGCCCTTTTTGATATGTTTAGATTAAAGCAACCTCGGGTCCAGATTCAATGGCGTTACTTTTACTGAAGCAGCATCATTTGTATGTCAGTCTGGCTGGAGTACTGGCGTCAAGAAACAAGTTTAATTGACAATCAACAAATATGATAATGAATAAAATAAAAGAAAATATTTTTGAAAAAACAAGAAACAAGGCACATAGGACGATGAAAAAAACCCTGGAAATAACGAGAAAAACTAAATCATTAAAATTCAAAGAGTGCAATTTTTTATCTTTTATTATATTATTTTTCTGAAGTAGGTCCATACAGACGATGGTTAACCTTGTAAAAGGTCCACTGTCGAACGGTTAAGTTTATTTAATAACCAGCTAGGATGTGCTCACAATGTATTTTAATATGCTATACCTGGTAAAGTAATAAAAGTTTGTGTTACGAGAGTTTAAGAGCTGTATGATCGTAACGACTAGATTTAAAGGTGGGCGAGCTATGCCCTGGTAAAGAAAAGGTTTTAATGTAATGCAGCTATGCCCTGGTATACCAAGTCACCTATCCTCTGTCTGACTTCATGAAGTTATAAGTTGACATTTACACAGGCAAAGGATACATCATTGCAAAGGCCATGATAAATAGATCATATATAAGAGAAAAGTATAACCCTTTGGTAACAAAAAACTGCTTTGATCTGAAATCATGATGTGACATCCGTATGCACAAATGTGGAAATAACTTGTTACCGTTCAACCATATTCTGTACTGTTTTAATGGAATTGTCCCCCACACGTGTGCCTAAAAAGGGGTCCAAAGATTATCTATATTTGTGTTTGTTTTTTTAATGTAAATGCTAAATTTAAAAAGTCATAATATACAGCATCATCAACTTTGAAGCACTGTAATACTACACACCAAGCACAGATGAAAAATGCCAGTAATTATTTGAAACAGTTTGAAGTATGGCAAAACCATTATGATTCTTTTTCCACATTTGTATATTCATGTTATGTAACATTGTAATTTCTGATCAAAGAAATTGTTTATACAAAAATTTAAACTGGGGGCGACTATTTAACTTGTTTTATAGTTTATTGATCATGGCCATTCATACAATATATACTTTGCTTATACATATGTGAATACTTGTTAGTTCATGCAGCCTGAAAGGCGATAGTGTATCTAGTTTACAGCGGCTAAGCTTGACTACCTTCAGAATAAAGGCTCATCAAATCGGAGCCAACATATTTTCTCGATGGACTTTTAACAATAAAATAAAAACATAGCCACTATTAATATCTTCTCATGAAAATTTGCAGTTTATGCAGTTTGCTTGATTTGACAACACAACTAACCTTTCATACACACACACATACAGGTAAGGCCGCGTTAAACTTAACAGTCATCAAACGCATCAACCCTTTGGAACCTTTTCCCAACCATTTGAGTGAAAGGTTAACCTTTTTCAAACACTTTCCAAACCATTTCTAAACCATTTCCTCTTACCGCATTAAAACCCTTTTAAACACTTTTAAACCTTTCTCGAATGACGAACAACCATTTCACACACTTTCTGAACCTTATTGATGAAAATGTTGAAATGGTTGGAAATGATTTCCACCAGTTTCAACCATTTCAAACCCTTTGTCAACCTTTTGCAAACCTTTTACAACTTTGAACTACCCCAGTAAAACATTTTGCAACACAAAAAATGCATTTGGCTGTTAAGTTGTAGATGGGATATAACTGTATATATAGTCAAAAACAATATAACATTTAGCTTTAAACAAATGTGTATATATATTTATCGTGTCCTAGCTTTTTCTAAACTTTTTCAGGATCAGAATGGGAAGATATATCTAATGCATGAAATATATTGGTGGTTCATTCCAGATAGCATATTGGCATGGCAGCTGTTTACACAAATGATTATATGATAATATTGTATAATACATATAGGAGTAGACGATAATCTGTATGAAAATTAATGAGAAATAAGCAAAGATACAAAAGGCAAATATTTTATTCAATTCACAACTTCGGGTGTACTTGTAAAATTTTTAACCACGATCTGACATTTACATTATACATACCAGGTTAGGCTGAATGAAAAAAATGTTATATTTGGATACATGCAAAAGAAAAAGCAGCTAATTTGATCAATCATACTTTATTCATGGGGAAAATGTGCATCAGCAAATATAAATATGGGGGAAAGCTGAATTTGAACTTTATATTTGAACACGACGTACTACTGAGAAAGATATTGGATACATGAACTTACATCACTAATCTGGTTATCATTTTTGACATGGATACACCTGATCTTATAGACAATTGTAGCCAAATTTGCAAAAGTAATATCAAAAGGAACTTGATATCTGCCTGAATAAGTATGCTGGGCACTCAGGGTGAGAACCTGACTCGTATGAGAGACTACTTCGGTAAGGCATCGTCTCAGTGCTAGAGAACCTCTGGGGGCAAGGTGGAAATGCCTTCTGGATATCTGATGCTTCGGCGCTGGCCTGAGATTTCTATCAGTGTATAGGCATAAAGTCTATTGTGTCTACATCAGATCTGTACTTATCCAGCCATGCCCAGCCTTATGGCCAATATAACCTCTATATTTATCAATTAATAGCAGCAGATTAATTATATGTACCTCACTTGTCATTATCAGTATTGTGTTTGAGGTAACAACACAAACGAATCACCAGTTACATAATGTATTTTACCGAAATGCAACATGTATTGTACAATTGAAAACTAGTCCAAATAACGAAGGTGCTGAATTTAAATGATGCACAGAATATCAAATGTAAGAAGGAAAGTTAAGATACTTTAGATACGCTGTCTCGAACATATTGAAGTGCATAGTACTAACTGAAAACTAATCTAAAATGTAAAGGTGCTAACATTTCGGCAAGTACAAAACATCGATAACATGTATAAGGTTCTATACAGGAAGTTGAAATATATTTTAAAACATATGTCGTTGGTACAATAATAAATGTGCAACAAAAATCTCCATTTACCCCTGCTCAGGTGGGATGTACGGAGTATGTAAACGTTTTGAGTGTAAATATGTAAATAAATCTATTTAAAAAAGGCATGTACATTATACATATATATATATATATCACACATGTAACCACATGCTTCAATGAATTTTTAACTTTAGAATATGGTAAGCTCGTAAAGAGAAGAAAAGAGAAAAGATCCCATTTTTTAAAGGGAGACACGCCCATAATCAAAGTTTGCGTATGAGCCTGGGACCAATAAAGATGATGCACTCAACTGCCAGAACAGTCTCTAATGGTGCAACGACAGCCCATGATCTTGCTGCGTGTACTATGGTTTGCCCAATACTGGCTGTTTTGCGTTTGGTCTTTTTTGCTACAAACTGAAACTTTGACATAGTTTGCAGTGTCTCTGGAAGGAAATGCAGTGCTGAATTAAGATTAACTTCCTCAGCTTGGGGGTAGTCATCCGTAATGTACTGTATATGCGTTGTGATGTCCCTTCTGAGTAACGTTGCAGCTGTTTCAGTTATAGCTCACTTTTAGCCTTTTCGTCACCTTTTTGGCGTGTGTCTGTGTGGTAAGACTGGAGTATGTGTGATGTTTTTATTCTCAAAATGTCACAATGCTATTGAAGCCCTGTCCCTCGGCAACAAAGATAAAGTAACCATATTGTTCCTTCCGTTTTATTTTCAGGTATGAATTGCAATATGTAAGTGAACCATTACAAAACAGAAATTCCTTTGACCAAATGTACGAAACAGCCAACTGTTCCTCAGCATGCATTTCAAAATAAGCACACATCCTAAAGAATGCTTCCTTTTGATCATCATTTCTAGGTTGTCCAGATTTTGTGTACTTTGCATCATTTCCTCCTCTAAATTGAACAGATGCACCATATCCATTGCGGAAATTAACACTGTATGTATGGTGGTATATGCAGCCAGCAACATGAAGATGTGCTGCACCATTGAACTCAATGCGGCTCATCACAGTAAATGCCCAATCATCAGAATGACGTTCAGAGCACTCCAGGATAGTCGTTCCAAAGGTGTCAGTCTTGACATGGCTATAGTCAGAGGCACCAAGAGCAGCAATGGTCCCACAGATAAGACAATCTGTCTTGCTGTCAAAAGACCCATTAGGCAGACGTGTATTTTTCTTTGGAAAAGGACCACAGGATCTTATTTTGTTTCTGTTGATTTTTAATGTCATGTTAATTTATGTTATTTCTACGACAGTCCAAGTGTACTTTACAGCCAGGTGTGACACCAGTGCTGTCATCCTTCTCAACACGTGCTGCATTTATACCATCAGACCCCTTTTGACGAATTACAACAATGTCATCTGCACCCTCAAACATTTCATGGTACATAGAACAATATATCTGGTGTAGACTGGAAACATTCATCTTACAAATTTCCCTGACTTGTTGTAAACGTTAGGTGCTGAAGTGAATTGCTAGGAAATGAAAAACACACAACAAGGATACAAAAGTTCACCTGATGCGCAAAAAAAGTTTGCTGACGAAGTGACTTGCCAAGAAATGAAAGCCACAGCTGAGTAACAATTATTTTTGGCCTATCTATCACCTACATGGGGCTGCTATGTGATTTTGTGACTAGCCTGTCTGACCAGACAATAAATGGGTCAACAAATCTGGACTCATATGATCTTCATGAATTATGGTTCTGTTGAGGCCGGTTGGAGACCTTGAAGGGGGTGGCAATTGCAATTTAGGCTTGAGATGCTAATCTTTGAACATATAAATAAATCCTATCTATTTATGTTCAAT
Source organism: Hermodice carunculata (assembly GCA_964020975.1). NCBI lineage: Eukaryota > Metazoa > Annelida > Polychaeta > Eunicida > Amphinomidae > Hermodice > Hermodice carunculata. Next base: position 79,918,872 of record OZ026617.1, read on the forward strand.
ATTGTGACTATGAAATGACGTTGGTAGTTCAGATAAACACTCATCCTTTTAACCTGAAAGATCCCGTTCGGATTAATTGTTTGAAATCCATAATCTACATCACTTTTTACAGCATAGCTTCTAAAAGTATACATCTATTTATCTCATGTTTGGGTCAATTTTAGTACTATAACAGACTTGTATAATCAGGGTATTATAGGCTGAAAAGCTACATTGCTGCGATATGATATATCGGTACTCTGCCGGTGGTATCGGCACTCTTCTGGTGGTATTGGTACTCTTCCTGTTTTATCAGTAATTGTGTTGATGAGGAGTGAAACATTCTGCAAATGTCGTTCTTATTTTTGCTTTATGTAAATGTACAAATAGACCCAAACATGAGAAAAAAATGTTATAGCATGCTTTGTAGATGATATGAAGTAATCAACTCGCACTGGAAATCATATAGCAGAACTCATTCGCATCGCTCACTCGTTCTGCTGTATGACATCCAGTGCTCATTAATATACTTCATATTGCCAACAAAGCATGCTATAATTTATATATATATATATATATATATATATATATATATATATATATATATATATATATATATATATATATATCATTACTTGTTTGTTATAGCTGAGATAAACATTTATTTAATGATTGCAATGATCACTAATGAAAAAGAAATTAAAGGAATTATTGATATGATTAATGGCGGCCATCTTCTTTTTTCCACTGTAAATAAAAAGTCTGTTAGCAGCAGTGAATTGCTCGAACTGGAAAACGCTAAGCCATACACCAAAACTGTTCATCTCCTCAGTGATTAAGGGGATCGCAGCACCTCTTTTTTTATGATTTTAAGGAAAAGTGGCAGCCATCTTAGATATTAGGCGATGTTACCCCCTTTCAGAGGTCAAATTTTGATAGACTTCTCTTTTGTCATTCACTAGACCCAATAGATACAAAAAATACCAACAAACCTTTTGTTAGAATTTGTTCGGGGTAGGAGTGTCGTTTTTCATATATGGACCCGCCTTCTGTATGCTTTGTCCCTCATGCTACCTGACCCTGGCTCCAGAAAGGCCATCCTTCTACTATAACCATATTTCAGAGCAGTAGGGTTGGCTTTAATGTAATATTAGGACCACTGTACATACTTGTATCAAGAAGTGATAAGGTAAAAGAGGAAATTGAAAATATTTTTTAGTTGCCCTTCTGTCTAATCACTTTTTTATATGGACCTATGACCAATCCTCCCTTAATAGGGAGTGTCAAAGTCAATCCCCTGAGCAGATTGCACAAATCCATGTCGTGTATAAGGATGCTATACTACAAAAGCCAAATTTAAGAGTGACATCGTCAAACTAAAGAGAATTATAGAAGTCACAAATTAGGAGTACATAAATAGTATTGAGCTTTTCCGTCTAGTCTACTAGATATTGTTTTGTAAGTTGCTATATTATTTCATGCACCAATTCAGTATAACCATCCATCAGTTTATACTTAAGTGTAACACCAAATGACTGCAACACAAACACCAGATCTAAAAATAGGATCAACATGATTCACTTCAATCATCACTGACAAATGCTGCAACATTCATAATTTTTCAAATCAAGGAGTGGGAAGTTTGAGAAATGGAGCAACAACGGACAATGATTATGCTAATATAAATATAATGCCACACATGTGTTGCATTCAGTAACAAAAAACCTGAGTTTTTCTATTTTTACACAATTCCCTCAGTGATCCCTGACAGCAAAAATAGAATCTCGTTTTCATAAAACATTAACGCACCGCGATACATTACAGCTTATCCTACCTAAATACTAATGCTGAAAAATAAAAAAGGACATTCATGAAATAAAAAAAAACAAAAGGCAATGGTGTTTTTTCTCTCTTGCTCGATCTTGAATACATATCATCCAAACTAGAATACAACAAACCTTGTTTAAATTAATACCCCGCTTGCACTAATGAAAATTAAGAGTAACTTTGCTAATCATACATAAAAATGGGCACTGGGAAGAGTTCCGTTTTAATTTAAGTAGTATTGGCTGCATACATATAATTGACATTTAAAACAAAAATACAATAGAATCATTCAACAGAAAATATTCTGTTTTGACTACGAGATTGTTTTTGGTCTTATAACATTCAGCGCAGATACGCTCCCATGTGCCCACACAATTAAAATTATAGCATGTTTTGCAAAGATAATTAATAGCAATTCAAATTATGGGCAGGTTATAATCCTGATGATTAAACTAAGGAGGATCTGTTTCATTAAACCATGTATAATTATTATCTGATGACTACAAAGGTCGGCTGTATAAGGGCACATTCCTGACGGGATTAAAAATTATGGGGTCACATTCCAGAGGGGATTAAAATTGATAGGGCCACATTCCAGAGGGGATTATGACACCCACCTCACCTGGGTCTAAAATAGATCAGGGGGAATTCCACAGGATCTAAAAATAGATCAACTGTGACAGCAACATACTGATTAGGGCAACAGGTGTTCCTTACATAATAGGATCAACATTATACTGACAAGGTCAACAGTATAAATAGGAATTATACTGACAAGGTCAACAGGTGATTAATATCCAGTGTAAACCGGAAAATTATATAACAAGGATTAGTCACCCCCACTTCCATAGATTGGGGGAAAACCCAATCTGATAAGGGTCAACGGGTTTAAGTAGACACAGGTGTTCATTACATAACAGGGATTATAGCATCATATTAATATATAAATAGAATAGGGGATTTTGATAATCTGATAAGGTCACTCAAATATACCAACTTTCTCATGGGAACCATATCATTTATTCATTGCATAACGGGGATTATATTTATCACAATAGGACATGTATGATAAGAGGATTAGACAGCACCATGTCCACACAGGTGCACCCCATGCTTATCAACATATTACGCAATACAAAATTTAATCACTTGCTGGTGTTCAGGATTAAGTGGATGCATTTTTGAAGATTCTAAAAATTAAAATCTAGTTTGAACTTGTCAATTTTATAAGGTGAAGTGTGCAGAGTCACAGGGCCCCAAACCCAATAAGTGGCTAGGTGGCTTCACTTCACTTTTCCTCACACATCAAGACTTCACCCAGCTAACGCATCAAAGTTCTCAAAGAAGCCGACCATTGAATTATATGGCGAGTACATTGTTTTTAACTTAAATTCTGTTTGTAGTTATAATGTCAATGTCAGGGAGTTGTAGGTCTAACCATCACCGTGCTTGACCCAGGGTTTGACCGACAACCACACAGGGGCCTGCGGCCACAATGGCAAGGTCAGCCCCGGCCTGGCGGAGTTCCGCCTGGAGATGCACCTATGTCACCTATGAGCGGTGTCTGTCATCACCCCTGGGCCGTCACCGCAACCGATAAACATGTGGGTCCTACCGAAATTATCATTCTAAATTATTTTCCAAATCTCGCAATAAATATAGGGCTACTAAGAATATACTTGTAAGGAGACAAGCAACATTTGAAATACCGGTACTTGCGTTGAGCCTGATCCAGGTGTTGAGGGACGGAGTTTGTATACAAATTTACATATGCAACAAGATAACATACGTGTATGTGGCATTGCCATTGACATTGTCATGGGGAATCTAACGTTTAAAATAGGTCACCACCAAACTATACAAAATTCATGTGTTAACAAAGCAAGCCAAGGTGTCAGATCATAGTGATAATATTACTAAAACAAGGATAAAAAGTAATCGCCAGCACTTAGAAGTTCACCGAACCTGACATGTTGTCTATGGCACTCATGATTAGCAAAGTAGAAAACAATTTAATGTATGACTGAAGAACCAGGATATTGTTCCAAAAGACTTCAGAGAGTTGTTTGTTCATACTTGTTATGATGTGTGTGGATAATTTTAGATTTGCACATGACTTTTAGTCTTGATGTGTGAGGAAAAGTGAAGTGAAGCCACCTAGCCACTTATTGGGTTTGGGGCCCTGAAACCCTGCACACGTCACCTTATAAAATTGACAAGTTCAAACTTGATTTTAACTTTTAGAATCTTCAAAAAAATGCATCCACTTAATCCTGAACACTTGCAAGTGATTAAATTTTGTATTGCGTAATATGTTGATAAGCATGGGGTGCACCTGTGTGGACATTGGTGCTGTCTAATCCTCTTATCATACATGTCCTATTGTGATAAATATAATCCCCGTTATGCAATGAATAAATGATATGGTTCCCATGAGAAAGTTGGTATATTTGAGTGACCTTATCAGATTATCAAAATCCCCTACTCTATTTATATATTAATATGATGCTATAATCCCTGTTATGTAATGAACACCTGTGTCTACTTAAACCCATTGACCCTTATCAGATTGGGTTTTCCCCCAATCTATGGAAGTGGGGGTGACTAATCCTTGTTATATAATTTTCCGGTTTACACTGGATATTAATCACCTGTTGACCTTGTCAGTACAATTCCTATTTATACTGTTGACCTTGTCAGTATAATGTTGATCCTATTATGTAAGGAACACTTGTTGCCCTAATCAGTATGTTGCTGTCACCGTTGATCTATTTTTAGATCCTGTGGAATTCCCCCTGATCTATTTTAGACCCAGGTGAGGTGGGTGTCATAATCCCCTCTGGAATGTGGCCCTATCAATTTTAATCCCCTCTGGAATGTTACCCCATAATTTTTAATCCCGTCAGGAATGTGCCCTTATACAGCCGACCTTTGTAATCTGATGTATATATATATGAAGTAAGCAAAAACAGAAACCTTATCTATGAAAAATAGGACGGACTGCTTGCTTGAATGCACTGGACATGTATGTCTACATTTATTTTCTGACAAAAAGGTTGACTCCCAAGAGAACGAATAGAGATGTTCATCCACACAGTATTACACCATTGCCCCCCGCCCCCGCCCCTGCCCCCGCCTACCCCCATTTGTTGTTCTCTCCTTTCTTTCACTTTCACGGTCTAGAACATACTTGAAGTTCTATACCTCCACCTGAATATCACTGTCTGTGGCCCTCTTTGTTGGTAGATTTCTACAGACATTATATTCTATGTGAACGTAGTACACTCAATAACGTGTATAGTTTCGCTCCTGAAGTTTTAGGATTTATATGAGTATTTTCTAATTACACCGAAAGTTATCACAAGAAATTGTGTGTGTCTAGCTACAGCGGTATTAACGTCATTCAAATGCAAAGTACAATAGAAACTGATGGGAATACACAGCTCTAGCCCTCCTGCCTACAGAGCCCTCTACTTTTCTGAACAAGTTGATCTTGACCTCACATATTTGTTCTGTTAACAGGATGTACAGGTGTTTTGTTTATATTAATGTCGGGCCTTATTGTCTTTGAGGTCAATAATACCCTTCGGAATACAACAATACTTTCTGTGTTAATGCTGAACCATATTATAAATCATTAATGCTGCGATTCTAATTTATCCCTGTGTGCATACGTTTCAAGCTAATATTTTGTCTTAGCCCCACAATAAAAAAACAAAAATATGTACATTATTGTCACATAATACATTTTTCGGTGTGGTCTTTCAAAACATGTAGCCTTTCATAAAGGTATAAAATAATTAAATGTATCCCAGCACGTGCCATTGTTACAGTATGTGTCATCAGTTCGACAAAGTTATTTTGCCTTTGAGTTATTTTTTGAGTGATAACATTGATTTGTCTATTTCCTTCACTTATCTTCAGCAAGGATTTTAGATACAAAATACTTCATTATATACACCAACTAGTGTTGCTCCTTGCTACAACATGTGCGGTTTTAGTAGACAAGGCACCCCTTAACTGATCTGTTCCCCCCGGAGCAGACATTCTGCGTATATACATAGCATCAAGTTAAAATATGCACGGTCAAATATGACTGCTATTGGTACAAACTGTATGTGTACACTCATATACTACCGGTGGTCCACCAGTACACATCCTTTACACGTGACTATTCTGGTAGGAACATAACCTAATATTGCCAGTCTTGTGCCCAGCCCTTTGCCCCGGAACATGTCACTCAGTCCAGAGACGTGGATGTCAATCTACTTCTCTGCTCACATCGAAGTTGCCTAGAGGTAGTGAATTAACTTGCAAAGACTGAGTAGCAATCTCTGCTGCAGTGCTAAAGCAGGACCAGAGAGACAAATGTTGCTGAGTCACAATGACAGCCTTAATATTGAAACAGACCTGCATTTTCGGCCAAGTATTTAAGAAAATTTTTTAAAAAATTAGAAAGGCAGTGTGTATTACGTGTAGATATTTCCATTTGGAACATAGGATTATGCATGCGTATAATGCACATGATCAAAAATACACAAATACAATAGACAGTTTTAACGCAGAACACAATCAAGATTTTTTAGATACAGGTGTCAATGTAGCTTTAATTTTTACATTTTGCTATAGGTGCATCCAACTAAATAAAAGCTGTTAAATTGCATTTATGTAAATTATGCACACTTTGGTATTTAAATTATACCTTCAAAGGCGTTATTATATATTGATTTTATTAGGTGGAAATTAAAATAAGTGGCTGAACACACACACACACATATATATATATATATATATATATATATATATATATATATATATATATATATATATATATATATATATATATATATATATATATATATATATATATATATATATATGTGTGTGTGTGTGTGTGTGTGTGTGTGTGTGATCCATGCAGTGGTATTAAAAATTGTCTTCATTCAACAAAGACATATCTAAAAGTTTCGTATTTGCCTATTCTAACATGGATGGATAGCTGAAACTTCGCTATTATTCTGTAATTTCAGTTCTTAAGTTGGTATTATAGGCACGTTCAGAGGCACGAAAATAAAACTTGCAGAATTTTAACCAATCTTTATACCTCTGAACCTCTTATATTGAATATTTTTAAGGTATTCTAGATAGATATGTAAATCCATTCATTAGTCTGTGATATACGTTCGCCAATGTGCAAGTGATATGCTTTAAATTAATGCTTATTAGGCACACGTGAATTTTTTTAGATGTTTGAGTATTTTCATTTAAATACTATTACAGCTAAAGAGGCCGCTATATTTTCAATTAAAATGATTGTGTTGAAAGTAAACTGATTATCATTGACCAAAGTCTTTAAAATTTAGAATTTTGCTATTTTAATTTGCACACAGACAGACAGATTTGTTGTCAAGGAAATCGCATTTTCATACATGCTGTAAACTTCATGGAAGAGACTAAGAACCAGAAAGGATGTCATGTGCATGTGTGGTGGTAAGTCCCACAGGACGTATTAATCCTGTTCAACAGCCTTTATTTTTCTTGCAAATGATTTGATAGATGCCTCTGCAACCCTAACAAGAAAGAAAACTACTTTCTCTTGGAGACAAGAACAAGGCCTCCAGCCAGCATCCTGCTTGGAGTTGCCAGTCCTATTTGATTAATTAGCATATGTTCACAGCAGGCAGCGCATCAAAGTCTGCAACTCCACCCTGGGTTTGCCTTGAAACCAAGGGCGAAGCGTCACTACTATCAATAAAGGACTGAAACCATCATATAGTTGCTTTTTTTTATTTGTTTTAATAAGTTCGTACCTCGCACAAACTCGTACAAACTCGGGCCAAACACTGGATTCCTCTATGGCAAGATCATGCAAATATGATTGTTGTTATGATATTGTGGCTATCGTGACTTTTACCATACGATGACTGCTCATCGGTTGTCGTAGAATAGAAGGTATTAATATTCATCTGTATAAACTGTAGACCCGCGATGGTCACCCTAAGGTTCTAGGCAACGGAACTATGTCACTGCCATGCATGATGAGGGCACTTCTGCCAGCTATGTTACTTAACTATACAGAAATAGCACTTTTGTCTGCCATGCAAAATTCAATTTTCTAAATATGTTTAGTGTCTTGAATACCTTAGAAAATAGTGAATGACTTTTCTTAAACTGTTTGCTTTCTCCAGTCTTTACTTTTACGTAGAAGTTAATTTAGCCTGGCTTGACATATGAATGTGCTCTCCTTGTAGTCAAGTTCTTTGCTATGGGATAGGGGCAGCACATTATCCCAGTTGATATGAATGCCTCGTATTGGAACTCCCACGAACAAAAATTATGCAACAGGGGTATCCTTTATTATTTGACTCAGACAGAACTGCCTGGCACGTCACACTGGACTAGTATGGTAAGGTCTAACGTTTAGATGAATCTTAGTCAGCAGTCTTCGTTGGCTTACTTCCGTCAGCAGAATATCGAAGAAATAGGCTTCTGATTAAAAACACGTCTCTCTTAAATGCCGACTCGAATGGAAATTGATTGATTTGAAACAGCAGTCAAGTGACAGCGTTGGTGTATCTTACGTTCATTAATTGTGATACGTGTTGTGCCGTTAGAGATGATTTATCTATTCCTATAGTCTTTTGGGCATTATTTTGTGTAATATAAAAGTAGTTCATCATTTTCCACTGTATGTTAATGCAACTGTTCAGCCAAAGCGTGTCCCATGTATCATTTTGCAATTGAATAGTACTTTGGCACACAAAAAGGCAATAATTGCCGCAAATAGTCCTTCAGAACATTTCTTACACAAGTAGCGACGGGAGAAACTACAGTGTGTTTTCTACTATTACATCTCACATTCAGCTTAATTTTAAAGTTTTATTAAATGAACTCCCTGGTAGCTTACATTCAAAGATAGTTACAGATTCCGATTTTATTCTCTCGACTGCAAAAGGCCTTTCTGATTGCCCCTACTTGTTATCAGATGTACATATAAAATTTATTTATTAAGATATAGTTATACTGGGTGGCCGATTCAGTTAAAACCTGTTCTTCCATCTGGCCCAGGTTACAATAAACAATGTTTACAAACATAGTATAGCACAATATAGAAGGTAAATCCCTGACTTCATCAGAGGGTGAGACAGGCCAACCTATGTTTGGTGTGGTGCAATATGGAGATGGCATAGTTTTTACTTGTTTAAACAAGCCCCTGCTTGGCGATCATGATGGGTTGAATAAATTCATTCGCCCTTATTGTGAATGATACAGGGTTAAACGTGTACAAATGAATGTCATTGGTACCCATATTTCGGCAGTTTAAAGTAATGTGTAATCCACCAAAAAAAATCCCAAGGGTACACTGTTTTAAAAGCATAATGTAAATTCCCTTCATACATTGGTCCTCAGCACTAATCGCTTGTCATGTGAGGCCATTATTGACACACTCCTCATGTGCGCGCTCGCGAAATGAGCACATTGAAGTTTATGCCGGTTCTTAGGTATAACCTAAAAATGTTTCTGGTCAGAAAACTTCGTCAATAAATGCAATGTACCAGGACCATGTCATCCTTATAATTCTTATGCCCTATTATCATTCAAAATATTTTCTGATGAAAAGAAATCTGAACATATCATAGAAGTAGACACTTTACATCCGGGTATTTGTGGGTGGCTTGAGCACGAAAAGTGCAGGTGCTATTACCATTCGGGAAGTAATTGCCACCAATAGGGTAATAATCCATGACTACTCTGGCGTTTGACAACAAATAGGATCATCTGTCGACACGATTATGGAGTTGATTGCATGTTTTGTTCCCCTGTGGTTTCTTTTTAAAACGTATATTGATTGTGCCGAGGAAATGTCTATTTGAGGTATGTTATGTCTGCTCTTGTGGAATGCGAGAATCATATTGGTTTCTTTTTTTGTCGGGGCAGTGAAGTCATGGGTTCATATGTACAAAAGGAAATGAGCTGTGTGGTTGAGGCTTCAATATAGACCGAGCACCTGCATACCCGGCAGATTTTATTTTGACCAAGGCACGTCGCGAAGTTCCTGTCCTACATTGTCTGATATGCCTTTGTAGACATTTGACACATGGACAATTTGCAGGTTGATACACGTTTATTTGATTAACTTATGGATTACTTTTTTGAGGAAACTTGAAAACAGCACATCCATCCCCTGCTGCTACAGTGAACACTGCCGACTTCCTTTGCCAGTTTATTGCAACTGAAATTTTAATTTCTGTAGAAGTATGAGCTATTCAAGTATGGGTGCAACCACTTCCCTTTGATGAACGCTGATAACTGCACATGTTTCTTTGATACTTTCAAGCACACATGTGGGTTTTCATTTCAGCTGTGAGAGGCCACTGTTGTAGAGCGCAGTGGTCAGCGTTCCTTATATGTGGGCACTACATCAGTTTTTTTTTTATATCCAGAATGGTATGTAAACTGGACTGTACATGTTTTTGTTGTGTTGTGTTTCTTTGGGTTTTGTTTTGTTTTGTTTTTTTTTTTTGTGTGTGTGTTTTTTTGGGGGGGGGCTGGTTTTTTTTTTTTTTTTTTTTTTTTTTTTTTTTTTTTTTTTTTCTTTTTCTTCTTTTTTTTTTTTTTTAAATTTTGTTGTTTTTCTTCGTTTGTTTTGATTGTTTTTTTCTTCTTCATAGGATTTCTTTTGTTTTCTTGGTCATAATTTTCGGGGTTTTTTTTTTCTTTTTAGGTGTGTGTGTGTGTGTGTGTGTGTGTGTGTGTGTGTGTGTGTGTGTGTGTCTGTCTGTCTGTCTGTCTGTGTGCTTTAACACAAATCCTGCCAGGAATAACATGAAAGAATATATATATATGTTGGATAAAAGTTGTTTATTGGCGTGAGCTACAGAAGAAAAAGGGGCTTAGAAACTTAGCAATGTACAACTAGCTTATTTCCATTTTGTACATCACCAGAAAACATTTGCCATGGAGGTTTGAATGTTAAACCTACCCAAATAATAATAATTACTATTGGCATTGGCTTCATCAAGGATTTCCACCCACATCGTTTGCTAAATGAAGGCAATAGGTCCATTCTGTTGTAGTGCATCATGCATATATCTATATGTACGGAAACAATATGTTCTTCTATAAAATCATAAAGAGTAGTAACAGTGAAGCAAAGATATGAGGGCATCACTCTCGTAACGGGAGTCGTTCCTCTACTTTTAATGCCCCTTATGTTACTTCCTCTGAATATGGGATTAGTAAGTATGCAATAATAAATTACCAGATGCCATATCATTGCTATATATTTTGAACAAGATACAAGCATCTCTGGATAATGTTCGTATAAGTTCCTTCAAAAAAAAGACTTTTGTCTAACAAGAGGGGAAAATATTTTTCTCTCGAAAGAAACTATGAACAACAATAAAATTCCTGTCCATATTATACACCGATATTTTCCCCGATGGACAGTTAATGAAGCCTTCTAAAATTTGATAGCTCTGGCACTAACCAAAATAGCCAAATGCTAGTAAAAGTGGCAAATGGCTAGTAAAATTCCATAATAAATAATTTATGCACAGAAGATTAACTTATTTCAAGTCTACGTAGGTCTTTCCTTCAAATACTGGAATCTTTGGTACTTATTTTAAAATCCTAGCGCTAATTTAGGTATATTTCTCAAATATATCTCATTCACAGTCACCATATGCCGGGTATCTTGCCATACATAACTCTCTTAACTGGTGGCCAACCGCACGTGATGTGTATTTTATTTTACAGCGGTATCAACAGATATCATTCATAGTGGTTTCACTTAATCGATGTATCAGACAGCCGTATGCTAATGTGTAACACAGAAGTAAAATAATGGCGGTGTGTATCCCTTAACGCTTAATGGCACAGCAAATGTATCTTTTGGATGTCAAGCAGTGAAATATATTTGTCACCCGCATGTTGTATCAATCATCACAGAAGGTTTAAACTGATGAAAATGGGATGTGCATGTTGAACACACATTTCTCAAAAAATACCAACCCAGGTGACAGGACACGAACACGTGCCGCTTTTCTCTGAATTATTGATATTGATGAACGAGGTATTCCATTATAATGAATTTCCCGCGATACTTGATCCGTCAGAAAGGAGACTTTGAGTTTACCAATGCGCTTTACGGTCCGTCCTCTTACTTAGATACAGGTTGTATTAGGGTCTTAATTCCGCTAATCAACACTCGATAAAGCGGTAATGTGACCATCTTAAATGGCAAATCAGACCAGAACACCACTTTTTCCTTATGTAATACCAACTTCCGCTATCAGCTTGGCTACTTCATATATCATTGGGGAACCAGAGCACGTCAATTCCAGTTCAATGACTGTAATTTTCGTCTTATCAAAAGACGCAAACAAACTTGGATCGTGACAGATCAATCTAATTCCAGGCGGTAATTATACTACAGTTTGTGTACATTGTACGGGAAATTCAATTTTCCATGTCTGTGCAAGTAATATTTACGAACAACAATCACATAACTCAGTATTATGGTCCTGTTATATACTTGAGACCTGTTAACCATATCAGTAAAGACAACATGTCCCAGATCGACAGCCCTCCTTGGCCCTTTACCAAGTATAGCAAGTCCACTGGGGTTACTCAGCGATCATGATTACTGCAGTTGTAGACCTGGTCTAGCTGGCTTAAACCTGACTACCATAATGTAACACTACGTCCGTTAGTTGTACTCTACTTTTGTAATCAAAACAATGATATGCCTACACGAATTCATAAATATTTATAACCATACGAAACTTGAGCTGTTTGTATTCAGGTGTTCATTGAGAGGGAGTCCTCATGAAATAATGCTGTAAGTTACTTTTTTGCACACAGGAAAGTGTGCTTTGACATCCCATTCCTCAAGCCTTAGCAGCACACTCACCGACTGTCTCATTTGGCGTGGTGCGGAGAATCAAGTCTTATAAATTGTTGTTTGTCCAGCCAGATCTTGCTTGCGGCAGTATATGATGATCTGCTATCGTGCAATCTAATACTACATCAAAAGACACACAGCAACACAGTGCGATATAGTCTGTTGTCAGAATACAGACAACAGAACTGTGCAACAAAAAGTTATTTGTGTGGTGCCAGCACACAAGACTTCGGACCTGTGTCGCACAGGCTCATGGAAATCTTCAGGGGCACAACAGTGCTGTGCAGTATGATCTGGTATCAGAATTCAGGTCTGATCTGCAGCACTGCCCAAGTATATTCTGAAATGGCACAGCAAGTGATCTAATGTGAAGCAATAGCAAACAAGTGTCATTTATTTCTGAACACATATATATATATATATATATATATATCGTCCTGAACAAAACGACAGAAATACATATATGTATATATATATATATATATATATATATATATATATATATATATATATATATATATATATATATATATGTATGTGTGTGTGTGTGTGTGTGTGTGTGTGTGTGTGTGTGTGTATCACCAATGATTATTCAAAAAGGTTTCTTAAAGTTCATTGTACCGGTTAGATGCACTTGAAGGCCATAGCCGACCCTAAGTAAAGTAACAGTGTTAACTGTTAAACTATTAATAACTCGCATTATCCAATTTTCTGTTGTATAACTTGTATTGTATGCATAAAATCGCCTGACTCTATGTTTTTACCTCAGTTTCTCGTTCAAATACATTAAACAAGTGTTATAAACATAAGATCGGCCACGATACCCTACTCCAGGGCAACAGCTTTCAGTGTCACTAGACGGGTGTCTTGTGCCTAACCCGTGCCGGAGAAGACTATTGACTTAGTCTTAAGCAGAACAGTAAATCGTTAAAGCAGATCCCATGAAAGGGACTTTTAGTTTCAAAGCACAATTTTGCTCGCTCCGAAAACATTTTTATAAGTTGCAATACATTTTGTTGTAACCAGTGGATATTACCGGTACTTTTTACAAGGGATAGGTCAACGCAATGCCCTATAATACATAGCTGTCGAAGGGGATATTTCTATCGGGAAAGAATGATTTTACATGGAAAGGAAATGACATTTGTTTGAACTGGTTTAACAATATGGTAGACATGATTAAAAAAGGTACGTTTGCGTTATTAGTACATGACATTGACTCTGATTTTGATGTCACGACATCACAGCACAAAAAAATGCAACATGTAAGGAAATAATAATAATGGTAACTAATCATTAGCGTGTTGAATCAACTAAACACCGTCTGCATGTGGAAGGATTTGGCCAATATAGAATACTCCTAAATTGTTCAGTATCATACTACCATAAAAAGTATGCATGACTCCTGAGTTGAGATTATAAGATGAACTACCTGAATTTTAAGATGATGTGTTTCAGTATCAAAATGAAATAGTTTCACTTTTCCGCGATTATTTCTGACTGTGGCACAAATTTAACAAATAAAATACGATACATTTTACAGTAGGCTGTGAATCCAAAATCAAAAATTTTAGTTCAATATTTTAAACGGGTGCGGATAGGTGGACGTTTAAATCGTGCATGCTAAAGTCAAATAGCAGTAAATATATCTCATATTATTTTTTCTTATGTTTGACCATAATTGCAACCTCAAGGGCTCCGTGGTCTAGTCGTGATTGTACAGATTGACTTCTCGTTGTGTTCTGTAAATTGTAGCAGTAGACTGAGCAAAACACATCAACACCAGAGCACACAGTAAGTGCAGAACACACAGCCAGTTGGTTTCAATCTTGTATTTTAGGTCTGGTCACACGCAACTCTGGTGATCTCTCCCCTACATCCATATTTATTGCTCTTTCTGATGGTAACGTTTACAATAAATTAACACGAGTAATTTTGTACAATTTTGTAGGAATTTCCTTTACTTTCCTCAGTCTCATTTATGTTTATCCTATTTGGCAATTTGCACCAGGGATTCTAAAGAAACAGTTGCAAAAATATATCGTGGTCGTGAGCAAACATTCCTGATCTGATTGACATAGGTGCTTAACAGGTTTGCTTTTCACCTAAAACCACTTGCATCAAAGCTATTTACTCAAGAACAGTTGCAGGATTGTTCTGGTGATGAAAAAACTACTTTGGTATCAAATGCAAAAGATTTTATTTCCTTAAAGTGGACCTTAAATGCTTACCCTGAAATGCATAGTGTCATTTAAAGAGGTATATGCTGATACTTCGGGGGGGGGGGGGGGGGGGGCGGCAAAGATCACCAATAAATTGTAGCTATACATGTTACACAACAGAAATTGCATAATGGGATAATGCGGGGAAAGATTAATCTATGAGCAATTTGACCTTCCATGTAAAAAATTTTTAACATACAATGCAGACAAGCTGTCACCACGAACTACACAAACGAGTGCCATTTATTATTTGCCAAGATGAAAACCAGAGCAATAGAACTTATGGTACCATAAATTGCGTGCATTACTTGGCAGATATGGTGAGCAACCATTACTTGATGGCACGCGTGTGACATTTCTATCACCTGGATAATTTCCTTCCTCACTGTCCACCGTCTAAGGAATGGGCTTTGATATAACTTGTGCATTTTATTTACATGTCCGACAGATGTGTACAAGTGTAGCTGCACGGGCATCTCAGGTGTATTACTTATGAGGCACAGCATCGCATAATAGTATTAGGTGGAGTTAAATATAATCTATCTCTAATCTATCTCTAATAAAGCCTGGCTCTACGCAGGAAAACGGGACGAAAGTTATAATGGTTTCGTTTCTGTGTGCTCATCTGTAATCTACACGTGTATCAATACAGAGAAGCGTGCGATAACAATAGCATGCAAAAAGGTATCGCAACCCACCCATGTGAAAAATAGATCATGAAGTGTCATAATTTATATCCCATCCAGCTCATTTTACCCAACTGACAGACAGAGTAGTATTAAAAGTATTGAATGATATTTCAAGAATGGATATGTGAGATTATACTGACAACCAGGAAACTTATTGTTCAACTCGTAATGCCACATTTAGTATTTCATATTCATTTCTAAGAAGTGGGAAGTATAAATTTGAATGACTTAAAATTTTAACTTGAATAAGTCCTTTTTGTTTCACTAACCATTTTTATTTGTAATCCAATGCAGTTCTTAATCCCTAAAAGGACTTGTTCTTTCTTACAAGAAATTACGCTGTGTTAGATATTACTTTTAATGATATCAATCTATTCTACATCATAAAACATAAGCATTTCGTTTCATTGAAAATCATAACATTTTTGTACTTGTGCACGTCATATGATCAAACCGTTAAACAATGCATCTGAATAAAAGACAAACCCTCCTCGAATTTATCGACAATATCTGGGAATCAAGAATTTATTTTTTATACAACCTACCCTGTGTTAGTTATACACGGGTTCATTTCGTGTTGCTTTTTTCGTACACGTAATCCCATTGGGGAAGCTTAGTTCCACAATTAATGAAAAGCCAAATTTAGAGTTCTTTTCAAACATAAATATACAATGTAGCCGTGCGTCATTAAAACAACACTGACAATTTTAAGAATCATTTTTTATATGACAAAGTTACATACACCAAGGAGAATCAACCAATACAGCTCTTTATTTTGGATGTGGACATATATCGTCCTTGGTGCTGATGTTTTGATATGCTAGGGTGAAACCTGAATTGATGCAACTCGTGGCGTTGCATTGTCTTGCCTTGCATCACAATACCGCGATACAACGTTTAAGCTGAAGCAATAGAATCACGCCAGTGCACATTAAACTTCATCAGTGCGTTTGCTAATGCGAAAGCACTAAAAATGAAATAGTGGAAACCCTGAACATATTACTTGTCATTTTTGCATGGTTTCGTTCTCAAAGCAGTCACTGATGCAGATGCAAAATCAGAAGTCTTCTTTTCATTGCAAACCGCACACTATGGTTCATCTGAAAGTACACCTTTGAAGAAATTATAAAGTTTCTCTGCAGAGAGGATCGTATCATAATCTCGATGCAATTTTCAGCCAGGTATTAGTTGAGTAATGTAATATTGACATCACGCTTACATATGATATGGACAAGCAAATGATATTGTTCCTTAGCTTTTGAAGTGTGCCACACTGTCTGTCTCTCTTCCAATGTTGAATGTTTTCTTGATCTAGTTCTGCTGCAATGTCAGATGGACAACAAGCATGCCTGACTATGCGGTATTTGTACACCTTGTGAAGTCCTGTTTATTTGTGGTCTTCTTTTCTACAAGACACATTAACAATAACAGTCTGTGGCATGCCACTTGTGCGTCGCATCCTACAAAACAAAGAAAACCATTAATAAAACCTTTCCCATAGTTGCAACACAGCCTTGGCAAACCCATAGCCTCTGCTTGCATTGCCACAACCTGAGTCTTGGGAGTCCTCATAAGGCCCAGCTTCTCCTTTCCCTTCCACCAGTTGTCCACTCTATATTGTGTCTCCCTAAAACCCAACCCACTTCTTCTATCCCAGCGGTTCACCAGGAAACCATTTATTAAGCCTACCCCTACTTTACTTCCTGGTATTTCCCTCTTCAACCCCGTCAGCCATGCTAATCCATCACTTTCTACCGTATTTCGAACATTTTCTAGGTTGCTACAAGCGTCATCATTCTCCTTCCATCAATCCAACAATCTGTATCTGAAGTCCTGATATTCTGAACACCACATTAGCAAATGATCCATAGCCTTTTCGATCTCTTCCCTATGTACCTGGCACTTCCTATCACTCCCCTGTGTCACTTCTGCTTTTGCTTCCACTTGTCGAGATTAATTACCCCAGCTCACCCTTGAAATAAAATCTTGAACCCTTACTTCCATCGCCGCATATTCCTTTCACTGGATTGTCTGGTACTTGTTAAACGTCTAATGTGCTCTTCTCTTTAACTCCCGTTTTTCACTCCTCCTTGAGCTTTCCTGCCACAACCTTACCAACATATGCCTTCCATAACATGTCAACCTCATCTGCCCCCCCCCCCCCCAAGTCATACCTATCTCATAAATTATCTCTGTTTAGCACCCAGTATGTTTGTTCTTTAACTACTTTAAGATACACCTTCCTACCCCACCTATCTTTTGTCTCCTGCCAATAGCCCCAATAGCTCAACTTTGCTTCTGCCATTCTATCTAGTAGGTTCAACAGGCTAAGTTCCACTAATACTATTTCTGCTACCACACAAGGTGAAGCCTGTAGAATCTATTTGTTCATCTCTTTCTCTTTGCCATTTGCAACCACCCTAGATCTTTCTCACTTATTGTTATTACATCCAATCCACTTAGCATGCGTGGGACTGCTACCATGTCCTAAAGCACTCTCCCTCTGGATGCCCTGTTAAAACTATTTACTGCTGTCAATTTAATCATACCTTTGGTTCTATTCACATATTGCCTGCTTTTTTCAAAATGGTATCGAAACATCCCTTGACCTGTAGCTTTTATTCTCGTACCAATCATAATAATTAGTATACATAACCGTCTGCCTCTCAACTCTCAATGACTTTCTCGTGTCCTTCTGGGATCTCAAACTTTCAAGCTTTTTATTGGGTGCACGGTTGGTGGAGCTGCAACATGTTGGCTTTTCACCTTTGCAGCCCAGATTCAATTCACAGCTGGGGAAGCAAGTGGAAAGAGTTCCTACCACTCTGACTTTGCACGGTTTTCAAATTGGACTGGTTTTCCAACTGCGATAATGACAAGTAATGGTCTTTAACTACTCTCTTGTCCTGGCGATTACCCAACTTTCATATGATCCACTGTTTATTCGACCTCCACCTTCGTTACACCCGAATGCAATTCGTGGTCCCATCTGTCCTGTCTAACTTCAGGTCTGTCTATTGGTAGTTCTCCTTAACTCCACAGTGGATCGTTTCACTCTTCCCAGTGCTGCTGTAGCACTTCCCTTACCTCGTTTTGTCCTTTTTGGCTGCACAACCCTGTCCCCAAAATATGTTCCTGAATCTTCTCCCCTGCTATTACCTTCCTTGTGATATCCTCATTGTACTTTGCCCTTTACTCTGCCTTCCTGTCATGCATTTTCTTCCTGGCCTCCATGTTCTACATGACAATGTTATTTCATTCTTCTTTCTTCTCTTTTTTATAGGGCTTCATGCTCTATTCTGTACCCTCATCACCACAATTGTACCTTTCAACTTAGAATCAATGACATACCTTTTATTGTCACTTGGGTTGTCTTTCTACCTACTGTTTCGTGGGCACCATAAAAAGCTTTCTCCTCAAATTATTAGAGATGCCTTGAACATGTACTCTTGAAAATTAATTACATTTATCAGGGCTCGGCAATTCGCATGTCCGATAGCCCCGGGCGGCCTGAAGTTGGGCTCGGACTAGTCGAAATTTTCAAGCACTAGCCCTACGGACTAGTGAAAAAAATCTTTTACCACATGTACATTTTATTAAAGTTAGGGGATTTTTTGTTCCCGGCTCTCGCGATCATTCACTCGCAATGCCAAGCTAACCCACGCGACACCTTGAAGGGACGCTACACCTTGCCTTGTAATAACATTGCGATGATAGGCACAGTAAAACAATAGAACGTATATAATTGGTTTATAAACAGCCCGCTCATTATGATTGGTGAGCTCAAAATGCAGGGGATAATCCGTCCGACCGTGGATCTGTGTATAAAAAGAGGCCACTTATCGAAACAAATCAGACCCATCAGTGACGGTAAACAACAACAGAACCTGGAGCGCATGAGACCGGGGCGTGAGACCTTTGATATACCGCGAGTTGTGCAGCTTGCGGTCCGGGCATGGCAAGCCCGAGTATACTTTCCTTTTTCCAAAGGAAGACGGGCAGTGACAAGGAGAATGAAAAGAGAGCTCGCACAGAAGATGAGAATGAGACCCAGTCACCTCCACATAAACGGGGCCGAACTATAGCTGTGGCATGCGAAGAGCATGGCAACCACGTGGACAGTTCCGCGAAGCAGCCGGAACCAGTTGAATCAGCTGATTCAAGATGGCAGCGGCCAGCGAAGCCAGACAGCAAAAAGTTGTACGAACAGAACAAGAGAGTGAGGCGCTTTCAAGAGAGCTGGAAGTTGCAGTTTCCGTGGGTTGTACATGTCAAGCAGCCTGACCACATGTACTGTGCATGGTGTAAGGAATATCCGAAGATATCAGACCAGACAGCGGCAATCGTAACTGGGTCAACGAACTACAGAATCGAAACCATGCGTAACCATGACGGATCGGCAAAGCATCTCCTGTGCAAAGCGCGTGTAAAGGCCGCCGAACAGCCAGAGCAGATACCTTTGAAGGTGGCAATAAGAAAATACACTACGAAAGTTGATGACCAGACACAGGGCAGATTGGCAAAGCTGGTAAATACAGCGTTTTATGTGACAAAAGAAAATCTGTCGTTCGCCAAGTTCAAGGGTTTGTGCGCGTTACAAAACAAGAATGGTGCCGACATGGGAACAATGTATCAACATGATAAAGCCTGCCGTGATTTTGTTAGAAGCATTGCTGAAGTCGACAGAGAGGACAATGTATCTAAGGTTAGTGACTCTAGGTTTCTGTGCATTTTAGCTGATGGGTCTACGGACAGTTCCCAAACCGAACAGGAAGCCATCTTTCTCCGTTATGTGACAAGTGACGGTGAACCAAAAACTGTCTTGTGCGACATAATCCCAGTGGCAGACGCTCATGCACAAGGAGTGAAATCTGCTATAGATAAAGGGCTTTTGAGACTTGAGATAGATGAAGAAAGTCTCAAGAAGAAATTAGTGGCAGTGAATTTTGACGGAGCAGCTGTCATGATGGGCCGCAAAAGTGGAGTGGCAACACTGTACAAGGAATTATGCCCATGGATTATTACCATTCATTGCGTGGCACACAACTTAGAGCTGGCGGTATTGGACGTTTTGAAAGACCTCAAATGTGTAAAACATGTTGAAGAAACAGTGAAGGCCATTTTTAAATGGTACTATTACTCCCCCAAACGAAAGAGAGAAGTGAATAGAATTGCTGATGTCCTGGAAGAGTCACACGTCTACTTCAGTGGAGTCCAACAAGTCAGGTGGCTTGCCAGTCGCTACAGGTACAGATCATATTTAAATTTTCAGAATTTGTGAAGAGGATGTTTTAAATAATATTTGAAATGCACTGGAAAATATTCAGTACATAATATTTTGTTAAGGAACACGTTAAAAGGGTTAATGACAATTATTATTAAATTACTCACTAGAAATTGAGTGTTTAGAGATTACAATAAAAAAAATTAAAATATAACAATTTTTTTTAGGGAAAGTGCAAGGGATGATATAATTATTAGACATTTTGATGTGAAAAAAATTAGATTGCACATTGAAAGGAGTGCAGAATTTCTCTGTTGCATATATTAAAGATTTTTAAGTACTTTGAATTTGTATGTGGCATTGTTGTATTAATTTGTTTTCAGGTTTAAGTTTGAAAAATAATGGCAAAGTGTACTTAATATGGCTTTATTTTATTTTCAGGGCATTTTCAGCACTGCAGCGTCATCTACCCACAACAGTTATCCACTTGGAAGCAGCTGCAGCTTTGCCTGGTGAAGATGGTGCCAAAGCCAAGGGATTTCTCACCAAACTGACAGGTAGAGATTTTGTCGAATCTCTCTACTTCTTGCTGGATGTTATGAAGGTACTCTCAGACATCAGCGTTACTTTCCAACAAGATGGATTGTTCATAACAGATGTAGTACGAAACTTGGAGAAGGGCATGTTGCATCTGGTCAACTTACAGACAACACCAGGTGACAATTACAGAGCATTCCAAAGTAACTTCAATGAGGACACTCACATTCTAACTTGTGGAAAGTCAACAGTTCCACTGAAACAAAACAAGGCAACCAAATCTGTGCTGGCTGATGAGCTGAAGAGTGCTCTAGACAAGGCTGTGACTTATATGGATAAACGATTCAGTGCCCTTCAAAGCCCTCCTGTGAGCCTGTTTGATATTTTTGATCCCTCACAGTGGCCAGTTGACAAAGGGATTCTGCTACGCTATGGTGATGAGGAGATTGCAAATCTTATTGATCATTTCCAGCCAGTGCTCACAGAACAGGAGGTTGCTTGCATTCCTAGTGAGTGGGTAGATCTAAAACTGAAGGTTACCAGGAGACGGGCAGAGAACCCTTGTGATATTTACAAGTCACTCCTTGCCTCCACACCCAAATGTCTTCAAAATGTCTTGAGCCTTGTCAAGGTTATGATAACTATTTCCCCATCAACTGCAACTGTGGAGCGTTGTTTTAGTTCCATGAACTTGATAAAGACCAATTTAAAAACAAAAATGAAAGAGGACACTTTGAGTGATCTGTTGAGAGTGAATCTTATGGAGGAGGACACCACCAGTTACGACCCAACACCAGCGGTGCGCCATTTCCTGACCAGTGGAGTGGGCAAAAGACACACTCGGGGACACAATGTAACCACCCGTGATGTGTCACAAGAGAACAGTGATGACAGTGTTATTCGTGTGGAATGAAAAATATTGAGAAGTAAAATACGAAGTTGTGAATGTGATGGAACAATATTTATTATTAAAGTACTTGACATGCTTGAGTATTGAACATATCTAATGCAACTGTGATGGACACAATTTCATTTCTTCTTGCATAGAGATGCAGTGACTTTTACAGATCTTGATACTAATTTTTTTTTCAGTATTATTTTATTATAGTATTTAGAGATCCAGTGACTTTTCAACATTTTACAGATCTTGATACCATTTTTTTAAAAATAAAATATACTATTATTTTATTATAGTATTTAGTTGGTTATAGGGTATCATGTGATGGACAGTCACACTCATAATCCTTTCAACAATATTTTATATCAGAGTACATGGATCAACATATTTCCAACTCAGATGGACATATGCCTCATGCTTTTACATGACAATGCAAGGCTCTTTCAGTGATATGAAGGAAACTGTGATGAATATATTTTTTCTGTAGTAATTTAGTATGTGTGAGTGTGTGGCTTTAGCTGATGCACATTTCAGTGGACTCATTTGATGAAACAAAGTGATGAAAGGCTTCATGTGATGGACACTCATAATCCTTTCAACAATATTTTATATCAGAGTACATGGATATATGCCTCATGCTTTTACATGACAATGCAAGGACTTATTCAGTGATATGAAGGAAACTGTGATGAATATTTTTTTCTGTAGTAATTTAGTATTTGTGAGTGTGTTTCTGTAGTTCTAGATTTTATATGATGAACAATCTTTCCAGCAGCTAGGCTGTGTCTTTGAAATGATTTTTTTCTCAGCTTGAAGCTGACTTATGTCAACCTGCAAAGAAAAGAAAAGGCAGTCAGTTTATATTTTAATAAAAATGTGAACAAAATACTTTGTTTGTTTACTATTTTAGGTACATACGTACCATTATACACATATGGTGGTTTTGGTTGGGGGGTAGGGGGGCACTCAAGAAAAAATGGCATCCGATTATGTGATATTACACTGGGGAAAATGTAGGGGCTAGTGAAGTTTCAAGGGGGGCTAGTGGATTTTGAGATCCACTAGCCCTGTGGGCTAGTGGATTTCTGGAAAATTGCAGAGCCCTGATTTATGCAAGGGCAAGGGAAAAGTGTAATGTCAAGAAAGGTAATGGCAAGTCCGGCAGATTTGTGAGCAGTGTTTGGGAAACAGTTTGGATGGAGGAAGAAAGTTCCAATCAATAGAATGATTCGCCGAGGAGAGTAGTGCCAGGAAAAAAAGAGATAAGGGAGGCACTACTGCTACACCAAGAAGAGGCAAGTGATCATGATTAATGTAGGCCTTTTTCTGATTGTCAGCTGTTCAGTTAGTATAGTTTTTCTATGCTGTTGAAAACTAAAAGCATATTAAAACCAAGTGGTGAGGTACAGATGAGCTTTGTATAAAAGAATTAAAAAGCCTCTGCATTTCCGATTTCTAATGTTAAAAATGCACTTTTATATATGGAATACAATGCAATGGATCCAATAAACTGAGATCTCTTCCCACATTGTGGTTTTTGGGGGGGGGGTTGTTTAATTTATTTTATTTTTATTTATTTATTTATTTATTTTTGCTTTGTTTATGGTTTTTTTTTTTTTTTTGTTTTTTTTTTTTTTGTTTTTTTTTTTTTTTGTTTTTTTTTTGTTTTTTTTTTGTTTTTTTTTTTTCAAATGGTATATGTTCATGTTGATTGTGGCTCAGAGTTGGTTTTTAATGCAAAGGTTTAATTTTCACTAAATCCATCGATTCCTGAATATTCATTTTGAATTTGTCAGAAAATAACAATTATACAATTTGAACTTTTAATTCAGGTATAGGTCATCCACATGTATTTTCAAATGTATCATAAAAAATTGAATTGCAGGATAATAAAAATTCAAATATTGGTTAACAAACAACTTAAGCCAGAGATATATATATTTATATTCCGGTAGTTATGATACAGTTTGATGTCTCAATATTCTGTGTTACAAACCTGCATAGAATCTAAAACCGGTAATAATAACAGAAATTACCTGCATTTTGAGTTAAAATGTGTTTGAATAATTCTCAAAGCTAAAACCTACGCAATATCATAGACACTGCAAACCCCCCACCCCCGTACTTAATTATCCTTTGGACAGTGATTAACTATAGAGAAGCCGCCGATGGCTTTTGCAAAGTTTACCACTCAATGCACAGAACGTGTTTTATTTGGTGGTGTTATGCTTACTGATTGCATTTTGGGGTTCCACGGTATAGGAAAGAGCACTGAATGCGCTTATGTCTGCTATAAAGAGTTCAGCTATACAGTGTATTCACTGTGCTTAAATAAGGAGCACGGCGGACTCTTTTGTAAAATATGATTATTTAACTATGATGGTGTCAAGTCAAATTATGGTTGATATGAGTGTACAAGCTAAAACTTGTCACTCGATCTTTCATTTTCCTCACATACTGGAATTCAGTTTCCACTGTGCCGATTGAAATCATAGATTGTCACTTGGTCTCTACTGACTTGCCCTTATCCATTGTGTGTGGGTGTTTTGTGTGTGTGTGTTGGCGTTTAATCTTTACTTAAAGGACTTACATATGTTCCAAAAATTGGCAATATTGAGCAACTTGTCTTTGGCCAGTATATAGTCTTTAAAATCACTGATGGGTCATACCTTTCTGATTTGCAGTTCTCTGTAGCCTGATATGTTAGCGCAGTTGCCAATGCACTTTAAGAGGTTTACAACTCAAATGAATTTTTCTATGACATTTTACGTTTAAAACTAATGTGCATACCTCGTCTACATGCAATAAGATGCTAATCCTTCAACCTATGCCCAAGTGGGTCATGGCAGAGAACTAAGCAAATTCACAGCCACGGCTCTGGGGTCCTTTCCTACTCTTTGGAGAGTATCCAATTTATCCCATTCGTTCGACTCAAGCAGATTAGGAGGTAAATCTTTGAAACTCTATAACGTGGAGGACACCTAGGTCAATAGGACATTCTTGAAATTGTTCAAAGCTTTTTCCCTGGTCGTGGTGGACAGTTTTCTAAGAAACTGTTGTTGGGTGTCACTTTTAATACCAACCAATATCCTAAAACATGTCTGGTGACCTTACCCAAATTTTACATGAGATCATAACCCACGTAACTATGAACCTTGACCTGATATTACCTTTACCTAAGTTTATATGACGTCATAACCAACATAACTATTAACGTTAACCAAAGGTGGGGTAGACCTACGTTTACATATGGCCAACATTACTATAAAACTTTTTATCTGTAACCTCACTTCTTTTGTATGTATTTTTGCGAAGTATTTTAGGTTGATAGTAGACTTCATCACACATCACTTTTTGCAAGGGTAATATTCATTTCAACGACTTATTTTGTAACCAAGGGAGACCTTCATAACAATTTTAAATATTTTCAGCACAGTTGGATGACCTCTGCCCTTAAAAAGTACAATAGCTTGTATTGTGCTTTGCAGGCGCATTGAAAGATACATAATTTTTTTAAACTTATTATAGCGGAGGCAGCCCACTGGGGCGAAGATATCGGAGAATTGACCAAAAAAAATTGCATCCCCTGTAAAATCCGACGTGAGACTTACACAATTCATTGAGTAGTAGTTATCCCTGTCTTTGAGTAACATGTGTCCAAAGCGGAGACTGTTTTATGTGACCTTTTTGCAGAGTCGTTACTTCTGTTTCCTTGTCTATTCAGGAGGAGTGAGCGACCACGTGTGAAATACGATGAGCTACTGTAGCTGTAAGGGTGAAAAAAGGGCGGTACTACTGCATTGTGGATTTTTCATTACAGTCACGTCTCGTTTTGCACATGATAAAGCCTTTGCTAGCTTATATATATATATATATATATATATATATATATATATATATATATATATATATATATATATATATATATATATATATATTTATTTATTTATTTATTTACATATATATATTTTTTTATATATATATATATATATATATATATATATATATATATATATATTGTGTGTGTGTGTGTGTGTGTCTTGCCATGTTCAATGCCAGTTGGATAGTCATATCACAGTACTCTACTTGTACTTTAGTGTTGAAATGGAAATTTATTACTGTACAAATGTCCACGAGGGACTTAGGTAGTTTTAATGAGGTATCAGGAAATCATTAGTAAAGAATCCATTTTACAATGATATGTATGGTTTCAATTACTCTTGCAGATACACACCTGATCAAAATCATGGCTAACAATAAATATTCCAACTGTGGTGATACATACCACAAACATGTATTTACAAGTAATTTATTTTGAAACAATACAAAATTCAGTTTTAAAGAATTGATGAAAAAGGTACAGAATTATGGATTTGTCCTAAGTTGAGCATTGGCAGGTTTTTTCATGAAGCATGTAATGCTCTTGATTCCTACAAATGGGCAAAAAAAAGAAATTTCAGAAATTTGAAGGATGGTAATCAAATTTGAAAAGAGTCTTTAGAAAGAGAATTTGTTATAACAGATCCCACATTAAGAATTTCAGTATGGTAAATTTAAAGCAGCTTAAGGTTTAAAAAAAAAGTCAAAGAACTACTATAAACATTTGTAGTTACTAATATTGATAAGCAGGTAACAGTTTTGGGATCATCGGCAAAACATATTATCTGGATGTTTTGAAAAATGAAGTTGGCATACAAAACATTTCAGATATAAGGAGAAATGACGTATATAAATTACACAAACCATCCATTTATGATTTAATAAGCAAATAAGGTGAGATGAAAAGAAATTCTTATATCAAAATTTCTTAAACAGACTCCTCTACTCCACTTTTGTTCTAGATACCCAAATTACATAAAAATCTCTTAAATCAAGATTCATAGCTGATGCTTCAAAACGTACAACAAACAAGTATAGAAGGAAGTAATACTGTGATTCACAGCAGTTGATAATCATTTCCGTAAATGTTGTAATGCAATTTCTACAAAATGAGGAATACATTACATATGGAGTATTAACAATTCTTTCGAGTTTGTATCTAAAAGATTTAAAAGCAAAAAATATCAAATACTGTATTTTTCTACACTAAAAACAAAGCTACCAATTGATAAAGGCAATCGTTTTCTTTCAGGATTAATAAGCAAAATGTTCACACAATAGTAAACCAGACATAACTATTCATTTATATTTTGAAAAAGCATGTTGGTCGCATAATAAATGTTCAAAAAGTAACATTAAATCTGACACTGTTGAAACTTACCTTTAAAATTTTTCATTTCAATGCAGACCCTTGGTTTACAACAAATATAAGGCATTCTAGTGGGTAGCAACTGCTCCATGTTACTTGCTGATTTATATTTAACCTAGCCTGAATTTAAGTATATGGATAAATTGATGAAAAGGGCTTTTGTATGGGTATAAAATTATTAAACAATGCAAGGTATATTGATGACGTTGCTTTTGTAAATGAGCAACATTTCAGTGAAATTGCTATAGAAAATTACCAAAGAAGATTCTCCTGGGAAGGTAACAATTCAGATGGTTTCAGAGATGTGTTTTATGGACTTGGATATTCAGGCCAATAATGACAGGTTTTGCATTAAAGTCTATGACAAAATTGATTATTTTAACCTTGAAGTAGTTAAAAATCCTTTCCTTGACACTAATATGGCGGAAGCTGTTAAAGATAATACTTTTTTGTCACAAAGTTTGGGATTTAGTCGTTTTTGTTCTGAATTTCAAGACTTTGCGTCTGCAACCTAATTGAATGACAATAAACTTGAGTCAAGAGGATTCAAAGATGTACTTTTGATCAAATATTTCTACAAATTTTACTGTAAATATCCAGAGATTGTTAGAGTGTTTGGCTGCAATAATTTTAGAGATTTTAGACTTGCCGGTTTTGCTACTTAATTTTATCTTTTGGTATCATTGTGTTTTAATATTCATCTTTCAGACATTTTAGGCTTACTTGTTTTCTTTCAGGGGCTGCCGGTAGCAAGCAGCACCCTACGACATTTACAAGTTTGAGTAATTGTATTTCATCCAATTAAGAAAGATCATATTTTAAAAACATGTTCTTCACTTTATTCTAATGACTTTCTTTCTTTTCTGATATATCAAAGTACACATGAACTCAATGTCACAAATTACTAAAATTCGACAATATTACTCAAATGTCACAAACTTGACCCATTATATTGAAACATTAACTCAGGGTTGCCAGCATAAGAGAACTTTATTGTTTGGAGACTTTCAAAGTGAGGAGTAGGTGTTATCTTCGGGTTTGTTTTACATTGCCGGTGCAGGATGCCCATTGTTGCAGTACTTGTTAGGTTCATCTTGGTTTGTACAGGTGGTCTAGCTGCAACTGTTTTTTCTGTAATCACTGAGACAGAATATAATACCCCAGTTTGTTTCCACTTCAGGTGGTTGAACAAAGGTGAGCTTTCCAGCTAGAAAGGGTACATACTGGTTCAGCAGTAAGTCGAATTAATCTTGTCTGAATTTGCACTATACAAATTTAGTTAATATGTTTGGTTTGACAAATATTCTTTATTCATATTAAAGCGCTGCATTTATAAAGGAAGCTTCACTTATTTACCTAGGTATTGACGCGTTCATGTTATTTTCATCATTATGAGGGCTGTCTTTGCCGAATATTAAGCATAGACAAGGAGCCACTACTCAGAGAGACATGTACGGTTACAGGCCCCAATACATGTTATGAGTAGTAATCCAATGAAGACCTTTAATTTACCTCGGGCTAATATAGCCTGTGTCAAAGGTCTACAGAAGAATGTGAAAACAGTACTTCAATATGTATATAGGTTAGACAATGACACGTTAGCACATGGAGTGCAGCGTGTTCAGACAACAGAATATGGTAATGACTGCAAGGATGTGGTTCTGGAAGAAAAGGTACATTTACATATATGAATGATTCTTTATTTGCTGCACCTCAACTTACAGATGGAGGCATTTTGCCAAATACAATACACAACAACAAAATATGTAAAAGAAACAGAAAAAAGAAAGAGGAAAAGTTAGGAAAACTAACTCTTGTCCATCGTAAACAACCTTGCTTCGTATACAGATTGGAGAAAAATACTATAGATTACCCCTTATTTTAGTGGTTTCGGTTAAATATTGAGCCAGAAGAGTTATTATTTCATAATCGTCACATTTCATAATAAAAATAAATTTTTCTTCTAAGTCCAATTCTCCAAATGTAACAAATATCTCTGACAATTTGTCTAAAAATCGTTTCCGGGGCTCATCAAATTTTTCACAAACTAGAACATAATGTATTTCATCCTCTACTAGGTTACAATGGTTACATAGTCTTTTATGCACAGGTATATGTATGTTTAATTAGTTTCAATGTTATTGTCAGTAAATCTTGAACGACTTTCATTGCAAGAAAGAAATCACCCCAAATTGTTTAAACTTATCTCTTAATTTGCAAGTGTCTTTGACGTGGCTTACAGACATCAAGGTCCTTATCTTGCTATCAGAGAAGACCGATTTATCTAGCTGTAGTTTAAACATTCTTCTTCTGGCAGTTTGAAATGTAAATTTTCAATGTACAAGCTACAACATAATATACATCAAGGTGGTTTATCATTTATCGCTAGCCAAGCAAATGTAATATATAAATATTTTGACACAGGTTTCACCCCAAAAAGTCAAAGGGCCTCTTAATAATTCTCTGATATGCAATGTTAACACAACTGCACAGGCGATGTTTGATATCCTATATCTTTGCATCTAGATTATTATCGCCATTCTGCATATTTAGGTAGACATTACATTGATTGCATTTTTGAAAGATTTTGCACAAACCGAATTAGCTGTCATGAACGATACTAGGCATAGCTAACAAACACTGAAATTCCAAGGGAAAAGAAAAAATGCAGTACCCTTTGGTATCTTTACAGATTAAGCTTCTATATATCTAGCTTACCTGGGTAAACGATCTCAGAAATTGATGTTCTACTATGTGGATTTTTATTTTTTTAACTTAAACATAAATTCCCACTCTGTGTATATGAAATAGTCAAGTCCTTTATCACTGAGACACTTGACAAGTAAATTCTGAAACTCGTGTGCAAATAACATAAATGAAAGTTCCTTTTAATTGATATTCTGATTAAAAATATATTTGTAATCCACAACATGTTGCACATATATAAAATTGACTGGGTATTTAAAAAATGCAATTTGTACTGACCTCTGCATTCATGTAGTGTTGCAGGAGAGAAAGGCACTGCTGAACGAACATTACAAGCACAAAGTAATTTTAAAATACAAAATTGGCATGGCGCTAATTTAACTGGAGGTTTTAATACACATGCTTTTATTAGGAATGGAGCTCTACTGTTTATTAAACCTCGACCTTGGCCTAAATCAGAAAAAATAGGCTTGCCTGCATTAGGTGTGTTTGGGATTTTGTTTTAATATTTTTTTGTTCATCATGAAACAAGGCAGATGCACTTGAAGCTTGTATTCTGTCATATATGGCAAAGAGTCCTGGGCTCATTTGAACTCGATTTCCAGTTAAGAGTCCAATGAAGCCCTGTCAGTGTCTACATAAAATAGTTAGCTGTTAGTTATTTCTATATATTATGAAAAAAAAGTGAATTTGGTCACTTCTGTTGTGTGGTTGTCATAGATAGGACTGCCAAACCAGTTGTATAGTAATATATGCACTAAAGTGTCTATAGTGGGTATAGGAATTTTTATTTTGATATAAATTCGGTTTTTCTTTCTGGTGTATACCACATTTGGAACAATATAAAAACCGCTTACATCAGTTTGTGCAATCTGAAATGTTGGATAATTATCCATAAGCACAAAATGCGATTTGTTTATAAATGTGTTTAGTCTAATAGGTTGAACATAATATATTGGTAAATACCTCTCCAATAGGGTACGAATAGCTTGCACTTTCTCTTCAGGATCTCTTAAGAGACCATTGAGCATGTGAACTTGTTGAGCACAGTAAGTATGCCTACATTTTATTGCGATTTTGTTTTCTGAATCTCTAGAACCTGGTGTCATGTTGTTTATGACAGATGTTGAATAATTTCCTGCCCGTGACCCAAAGTTTAAATTGCACTGTTTAATAAATATTTGTTAGGTTTAGTGGCATGCTTTAAGTTTGTGATTCTGTGGTTTAAAATTGTTTTTATTATTGCATATTCTCCAAGATAACTTTACGGCATTCCGCTTCATTTTTGGCAGTCTCTATTTCATCATTTATTTGTTTAAAACCATTACAATATTTGATATGGTTGTAGTACCAAAAAGGTGCTTTTGACATACTTCCAATAATATTTCAGGTGTGTGTGTGTGTGTTTGGGGGGGGACTTTTGTGTTGTTGTTTTTTTGTTTTTTTTTTGTTTTGTTTTTTTGTTTTTTTGTTTTTTTTATGTTCGTTTGTTTGTTTGTTTGTTTGTTTTTTTGGTTTTTTTGTTTTTGTTTTTGTGTTTTTTTTTTTTTTGCCTGAAGTTGTTTCCAGATTTCTTTACAGCAGGCATTGTAAGTTTGCAATGCTGGCTTTTCAGTTTGTTTTCACACTGGTTTGAAGTTTTCAGGTAAGAAGTTTTCAGTGTGCTCTGACTGTTGCTTATCATTATGCATTTCGATTGATTTGTTGACATGAACCTTTTTAGGAAATGGTATAGCAAGTGTATGAAACCAAGTGGTAGCATAATTCTTAATAGTTTTATAGCTGTCAAACAAACTTCCATAATTGTTTCTTACAACTATGGATGGAAAAGATTCTCCTTAGATTCTCCTTCCCATAGAAGAATCCAAAGCCAAGATTGTCCTTTAAAATGATCAAGTGGTTAATTATCTAACTTTAAAATAATGTTTTGGTGTAATTTTGAAAACTGTCTTTCACTTTACCACTATGTAGTGCATTTTTACCTGCGTGCAGCACGTTTTCACTACTGTGATAGCAACTGTTGGCCATTGTGTCATTGTTAAAAAGTCAAACGGTTCGTCAAGAATGGTTCAACTTATATTCTTTGCTGCAGCATCTTATGTATATTTCATGTTCGGAACGAGCGGTCGCCTGGTGTCATCAAATCCGAAAGTGTTTGTATGTTACAAACACTTTCGGATTTCATGACCTCTATTGTTTGAACATTGAATGCTGGTCATATTGGGCCAAGCGACATTTTGATGAATTTGTATCTTGTGGATTAATAAGGATGGGGACCATTATTAAGATAGGGGCTCACATGAACGGAATTCGTGTTTTGTTGAGCATTTTGGAGTTTTTGCTTGTAAATTCTATCCTGCACTGCCGTTTCTGACATCTATGTCAAAAATCGATTATTTCTTATGAACATAGGTAGCACAGTTTTTCAAAACCATTTATTCGATTTGTATAATACAAGTAGGGCAGCGAATCAGGTAACTCCTATCTACAATAAAAACTTGCCATAGAAGAATCCAAAGCCAACACTTTTCCCTCTTAATGTACACAAACTTGAGTCAGCAAGAGCTAGAATTACCAAGACCTTTTACCTGCCAACCACAGTCATATAATTATAGTTCAGTTCATACGCCTCATTGGTAAACACGAGTCAGTATGTGTTATCTTGAAACGTCCAACTAAAATTAATCCAGAGAAATCAAACAAGAAATCACACAAAGGGGGCAATATGACTCGTATCTTGTTGCATTTTGGTTATTCGGTGTGGTGGGAAGGGTAGATAGGTGACTTGCCCAGTCAAGACTCGGGAATCAATTCCAATAGTGAAGTAAACAAAAT
This sequence comes from Hermodice carunculata, assembly GCA_964020975.1. Lineage (NCBI taxonomy): Eukaryota > Metazoa > Annelida > Polychaeta > Eunicida > Amphinomidae > Hermodice > Hermodice carunculata. Next base: position 79,951,943 of record OZ026617.1, read on the forward strand.
TTATTCGACCACAATGGATGAGATCAGGTCAAATACTTTCCTTTATGTAATTGGTGTTTATACATGCAATAGTAATGAACTATATACTTTTGTACCACAAATGAAGTAAGATAAATCAGAAGCTATTTTTTTATGAAATTTAATGATTTATTCCAAACTGACTGCTGGATCATAAACATTTTTTTCCTGTTTTTTCTGCCCCCCCCCCCCCCCCCCAACAAATATGTCGTAACGTTTGGTCAACATCGCTTGCCTCCATGTTTTCTTTCTTTTTTTTTTTTTTAATTTTTATTTTTATTTATTTTTTTTTTTTTGGCATAGATTGATTGACAGCCAAGAAAAACGGGCAGGAATGGAATGAAATCAAAACATGTGTTCTGTGCAGCCTCAGAACCTAGAGTATTGATACGTGTGTAATGTATCCTCTGTCGCGTCGCGTAAGACACTGACATTTTGCCCCATCATGAGGAAGAGTGTGCTAGCCGCCTTTGCTCCAAATCCGTCGTTCAAATATATGCAATATCAAACACATTACAAGATATCCGGCACAAGGCAGCCGATGTGTACGCCTATTTGCCATGTCAGTGTGATGTCTCGGCTTGATGTTTCTGCAGATACAGCACCTGCCTCCTCTTAACATCAGTGATACAAACCTTATCTTGTTTCAAACAGCAACCTGCACCAGGAAAGGATCAGACCAAAAGGCCACATGTCAGTTTCCGAACTGATCATTCTGTCTGTTCGTGTCTTGAAACAGAGTACCTAACGATCTCGATCTGTGTTGGGGGGAGTGTTTTGTTTTGTTTTGTTTTATTTGTTTAGTTTAGTTTTGTTTTGTTTTCCTTTGGGTTTTTTGGGGGGTGGTTTTTTGTTTGTTTGTTTGTTTTGGTTTGATTGGGTGTTTCATTTATTTTGGGCTTTGGGGGGTTTTGGGAGGTTGCTTTTTTTCGTTTGATTTTTGGAGGGGGACTTTTGTTTGTTTTTCTCGTGGTTTCCTTCGTTGAGGGCCATTGAACAAAATGTGCTTAATCTGAAAAGTGGCAAGTAATACTTACTTCCTCTTGTTCCTGATGGGTTACTGAAAAATGTCATACTATTTTTTAGCACAGGTCAAAACTGACACTGCTGAGGTACTATGTATATTCATCTGGCCCATTTGATTTTGTTGTCGTACATGTATCGGCCATTGTCAGCGGCAAATATGGAAGGTCATGGATTATCCAATGATGCAAGGAATATTTTGAAGACCAAAGTAATTATTGTAATCGAAATTGCTGTAAATTATGGTCTGGGACTGCATGCAAAGAAGCCAGTGGGTACAGTCATGACATTGCATATTTTAGGCCACCACACAGGAGGAAAAGGAAGAAATGTTACACACACAGATTAGCCGCTCAAGTACATTTTATTTTTTCAAACATAAAAAAAAACATTTGGAAGTGTCACCCTAAGCATGTACATTTCAACATGGAAGGAGCAAGGTAGTTTGCTTTACAGATTAAATTATAAGGAAGTATGGATTCTCACGCACACTCGGGGTACGTAAACTTTATTGATGTATACTCCACGTGACTGCGGAAAAAGTGTCAGATTGACGGACCTTGGGATACCAATAAACTGAAGAAAGACCCTGAACAAATTTTCCTAGATACGCAGGTGGTTTCCCGAACGAAGATGGATAGTATATTTCTCCCTCCCCCCCCCCCAAATAAAAATACTCAAAGAACACATTTGCACATCCAAATTACTTACTGGACTCCTTTCACTTTACAGACTGTACTCTGTAGTTTACACGAGCGGAAAATACTGATTTTTCCCAACTGTATATAAATTTATACAGCACTGGTGGTCGCTTTTAACTTTCCGGTCTTGGTTGAATTAAATATATTTAGAAGTTGGCCTACGTTATACGTATTTATCTTGTTACTCGGCAGAGATAAAAACATTCGAAATACCATTTCGGGGACATTTAAGAGAGAACATCAGGGACAAAGCATATGTGAAAAAGAATATTCAAGATACTACTCAGTTTCAATGCGGAACAAACACCGTAAATTCATCAGAATATCATCCTGAGGACGAGGGTCAGTTGACATCCCTGCAATACTTGCTACCGTGATAAACTAGCCTGATTTTTTTATGAAAAAATATACTTACAACAATATGCACACAACATAATCGGTGAAAAGACTGCCACTATTTCACTCTCTGTCCTGCCGGAGTCTGCGTCGTCTCTATGTCTTGTGCGTTTAGTATTGCCCTGTTACTTCGTCTTTTTCTACAAGAGGGGACCTAACAAGGAGTAACCCTCTCTGCCAATTACTGTATGCAATTTTGAAATGTATTTGATGTGTTCGGGTAAATAAAATATGTTAAAATCAAATTTGGGATTTTCTTTTATTGTTTACAGTAAACGAGAAAAAAAAACTACGGACAAAATTTGGTGGTAAAGAAAAAAGAAAAGAAAATTCCAGCAAAACAAAATGTACATGTTGACACCCAGACAAAAAGCACACAGACCACACAGTATGTACTTCCATTTTACATTCAGATACCTTTTTTTATTACAGCTTCAATGACCAATTGCTTCGACATAGCGGTTTTGTAATGCAGTCCTGACCCTAATACTGAATTGTATCACTTTCAGTGGTTGTATTTTTCTTCTTTGGTCGGGTTTGATTTCACTTCTCTGCACTGGAAAACGTTTCTGTTTACTGAAAATAGACAATTATTGACTTGATGGCGTGTGTACGGACCTTATTACCTACCTCACAAAATATTGGGTTACTTGTGCCTGATGTATTTGTCATGGACCAGCTTGTGTCTGAATCCACCCGTGTTACAAATACATCCCTGGCTTTGATTGATCATATATATACAACCTGTCCCATTCATTTCCGTCGTAGTGACGTCATATCGTAGGCATGCGGTGATCATTATCTTCTTGTTGTTGGTCATAAACAAGATTCGACGATTTGTCTTTTCTTAATGCCTTCTTAACAAATACTTGGAAGTTTTAAAAATAATCGATGATTCAATTGATTCTGGGAAGACTTTTCCAGACTTCTTTTTGGTGTAAATTATAAGCATGCAACACATGTAAAATTTAAGAATACGAAGCATATCCAAGGCAAGGATAACAAATTAGGTACTCCATTTACTCCGTTAGAAAGACCCCTCACATCACAAATATGAATATAGCAAATCCACCAGTAGGGACGATTATAGCAAGGCAGCTACGGAATATGAGCACAAGAAATGTCCTTGTCATACTACAACGATTAGGTACCATGTCAAAGAGCAGTACATGCATCTGTTATTTTAGATGATAAGAGACTCAATCCATAAACCTCTTGGAAACATCTGAAATCTATGATATCAAAATGAAAAATTCCACTCTTACCAAGTTGTAACTTCAGGGAGATTTCACACAGACACCCATGAATTTATTAGGTTGGGATATTGTCAATTTGAAGCTTCCTATTTTAAATGAGTTGTGAGCGATAAAACAAATAACCAATATAAAGGAATCAGTGCTAGACAAATCCCCGTTGCTTGAACGCATTCACTGCCAACGTAAGTCGATCTGCTGTGAATTACCGTAACAATATCCCTTGTAAACCAACATTCCATCCAAGTACCAACATGCCTATGGTTCCAGAGATCGTAACAGAAGTCCAAACCGACAGCTTTCCTCGGTACGCTTTGGGCGCTAAGCCGATGCAGGGAAGCTGTTGACTCAATCGACGCTTGCGAGAGAAAGGGTTAAGCAAGCGTGTGTACAATCCTGCTCTTTCTGACATGGGGTTTGAATTTCTCCTCGATAGCCGGAATTGTCCCTGATGACCGTTATATATTATTCAGACGTTCTTGATAACTGTAACAGCTGTCTCTGTATCTCAGTTGCATGAGTGGTTGGCACGCTATTGAAAATGGCAATGTATAGTAGTCTGTTTATTATTTTCAATGACAGATAGATATTAGCCACACTCCAATCAGGAATAAGAAATCTGTGTTCTACTTCTACAGCCCTTGTTGAACTTTAGGATGGACTGTTGGGGGATATGATCCACGGAAATGGTAAAAGTGTCAGCATAATAGATTTACGGAAGATCATCACCACCATTCATCATGAACTTATATCCGAAAACAAAGGATTCAACAAGAGGTACCTTATCGGAGCATTAATCAGTCACATTAGGAAGCTCCGTTCCTTCGTTGTCCTGCGTTTGTCTTATGTTCAACAATTCCTTGCTGCATGCTCTTGACATATAACACAGATTATTAAAGATATGGCCAACACATTCCGCTGACAACACAGGATCTCAGCTAGTATGAAGACCTCCTATTGTCAGTAATACGTATATACGTAACACAGAGACTAATAAACAAGCCTCCTTTTGCAATAAATTCTCAATTATACATGGAATTGCACATTATCCACCAACAAGGGTTGGCTTGTGCAGAATGTATGTATAGTTTTGTCATTCAACCTGACCGCAAGCTGTTTTATTTCATATTGCATATTGAATTAAAACCAGGCAAGGTTTCTTGATAAATCTCTCTTGGCAATAGTAACAAATAAGACTTACTAAATGAAACATGTCTAGGAACGGATAAAAAGGGCGCGTTGTTTTGTTGGTGGTAATATGCATGTGGACTGAACCACACTTTCGTTATTTTCAACCAATTACAGATGCCTATGTAGCCTTTTACGCGTGCAAACTGAATTACCGATGTGCATTAACACTGATCACTTAGACGATAATTGGGGTGAGGAAATTTTGATTCAATTGAAATTTTATTAAAAAATAATTTCTTTCGTTCCTTCCTTCTTTTTGTCTGCTGTCTGTTCTTCCTTTTTTCACATTTTTCTTTATTTTTCCTTCTTTTTTTATCCCATTTTGTTACTCGCTTCGACACTTTTCGCCTGATGCGTTCAAACTCTTAATAAAAACAAAAGGAATGTGGCGGTATTTTATTGTGACTATAATTGACTGCCTGACTGAATCTTTAAATCAATTGGCAAAGTATAATAAATAAGCTTAAATGGCTTTTGGCGTCTATTTTCCAAGATAAATGTTTGCACCGCAAAAATGTGAACAGTTTAAAAAAGCTATACAAACAAGAAAAAAGATTTTCTTCACAGCAAATCTGTCTGTGTGCCTTCTAAAGTTGTAAATATTAAATGTTACAACTTTTGTCGTTTGGTATCTCACATTCCATTTAGCGTATGGCTGGATGAAAGTTTCAAAGTGCAAATGACCTGGACCTTTTAACTTTAGAGGTCACATGTAAATAACAAAAATGTACAGTGTTATAATACCTTCAATTTCATACCACCATGAACCAAATGAGATAAAAATTGACAAAGGTATGGCTAGATGAAACTTTCAAAGGGCAAAATGACCTTTACCTTTGACCTTTAGATGTTCATTACAAAATTGCACAGTGTTGCAATACCTACAATTTGAGATTAACATGATTAGAATTGGATGGCAATTGGTCGACTAATGACTGGATGAAAGTTTCAAAGGTCCAAATGACCTTGACCTTTGACCTTTAGCTGTACATGTAAAATTACAAAAATGTACTGTCTTACAATGTCCTTTTCAAGCCCAACATGAACCAAATCAGACAAAAATTAATCAAGTAATAGCTAGATGAAAATTTCAAAGAGCCAAATAACCTTGACCCTTGACCTTTAGAGGTCACATGTAAATTTCAAAAAATGTGCAGCGTTACAATATCTACAATTTGAACACAACATGATCAAAATCGGATAACAACTTGACCGAGTTATGGCTAGAAAATAATTTCAAATGGCAAAATGACATTGACCTTTGAACTCTAGAGGTCACATGTAAATTACAAAAACTGCAGTGTTCCCATACCTACAAATTGAGCCCAACATAATAAAAATTAGAGAAAAAGATGACCGAGTTATTGACCTTTGACCTTCTGAAGTCACATGTAACTTACAAAAATGAGCAGTGTTACAAACATATTAATTGCAATTGGATTGGTTACTTGTCCCTGTAATAGTTTTGCAGAAATTCAAGATTAACATATTCAAATGGCCCTAATTTGCAAAATTTTCAAAACCATTGATCCTCTTTACAAGATTTAGGACTTCGTGTATGGCAGTGAAATTATGCCAACTTTTAAGTATCTACGTGTAATAGTTTTCAAATAAACTGTTTATCAAATTCGCCAGAAATGACAGAAAGAAGGAAGAAAGAAAGAAAGAAAGAAAGAAAGAGAGAGAAAGAAAGAAAGAAAGAAAGAAAGAAAGAAAGAAAGAAAGAAAGAAAGAAAGAAAGAAAGAAACAAAGAAAGAAAGAGAAAAATTCCTTAAAAAACAATATGTCTCCATTGGCACACAGATATTGTAAATATTTAATAATTAGGGGGTACTTTCTGAGTTTGCGGGTAAAACTCGGTGTAAATGTATTAAAAATTAAAATCTAAATCTAAATTTCTTGAGATAGTGTTGATCAATTTTACATGCTTTTAACATTAGTGTATCAATAGAGACACTTAGTAGGTGTCACACTGGTTTCACAAACCTTTGCCTCGAAAACTTTGGGTATGAGGAAGGAAGAAATAATGAAATGTGTGCACTTTTTATAATTTTAGGGTCAAAAATAAAAGGTGGGGTTACTCTTTACATACTGGACATTGCTTTGCATTTCGTATGTGAAAGAGCTGTATTAACTGACCCCTTATAACATCCAGTGTATTTTACATTACATTTCCCATACATCTGCCACTCTGTGTTGTAGTATGCTTTCAGACACTGTCGTGGTGGAAGCTGGTAAAAGACAAAACGGAAACTTTAACACAAAACGTATAACATTTGAAGACATTTTTTAAACTATATGCCCTCTTCATGATGGTCGGCATCAATAAAAAAAGATAAATTTATATTTTTTTTTCTGATTTGGCATATATGTTGTTGGGAAAATTCGCAAAACGAAGTATAAAATAATGCTGGCCTAATTGACCAAATTTCATCTCTCTGCAATACAACATTAGATGTAGACATACGAAAAGTAGCACCGAATACCAAGTCATAACTCGTATAACTGAAGCATGTATCACTTTAACCTTCATAATTGCAGAAGTGGTATTCTTTTGTGTCGGCAGTTACATGTATGTGTCTGGGCTGCGGGAAGTTGAAATGATCTGTGAGTGAGCGAAGCATTACGAGAGTGTATGGAAGTTGTATTATCCAGTAATTCAGAAAATCTTGGGTTGCATCATACAAAATCTAGTGTTATAATATGAAACTTGTTACATGAGGAGCAAAGCCCAGGGTCGTGTAAAGACACGCTGCGCATACTCGGTCTCAAGACTAGCATCTGTGTCACAAAAACCCTGTTCATTAGAAAATTCAGGGTCTTGGTAGTGAAACTGACGCCTTTTATCACAAAATCATTAGGTTTCTTCATAAAGAACCCGGGATTTTGTACATTAGATAACTTCAAGTCAATGGCCAGGATCTGCACAAGGAATGAAATGTTATCTCATGGTCGGTTGCTCAGTACATATTTACAACTTCAGGAGATGTACCGTGAAACTTAAGAAACTCTTGTGACATCACAAATCCCAGGGTTTTGTAAAGGTACACAATCCTGAGATATCACTACTAAACTCTATGTCTTGTTGATAAATGAAATACCAGAAGCATGATGACTTTTTACGAAATAATTGATAAAACCGGGTTTTGTTAATAAGTGAATATTACAAGCGCAATACCCAGAGTTCTGCATACAAACCCATCACGAAACCCAGGGTTTTTTATATGAAAACATGGGGTTTTGTGATATTCTGGACAATATAACTTCCATAAGAGTTTGCAGACAAACAAACATATAAAAAATAAAACTGACAACTGAGTCATTCATAATGGACCTATTTTTTGACTCATTACATGTATGGTAAGTTATGATCATGTCAATGCCTGTATAGGGTTTACTTGAACTATATCGAATTATAAAAATATAAACACATCCTCAACTCATCAAAGACATATTAACAATTTTACTGTTAAAATTATCCCAAGAGCCTTCATTTCGGACATGACACCAACATTACATACCCACCAATAAGATTTCCCTTCACTACGCATATTTGATAAACCACTGTAATCAGGTTTCATGGAATTATCGGATGGGACACTTTTTGGCAAAACTGAACATGCTTAATCGTTTCACTACTTCCGGCCACCCTTTTTTCATGCTCTAAATTTAAACTCCATATACAATCAACCACATGGTAGATATCCTTCATTGTGAAAAGAAAAGTTTTATAAAGGGTCTCTCTTTCTGTATAAATTTATATGTATATATATATATATATATATATATATATATATATATATATATATATATATATATATATATATATATATATATATATATATATATATATATATATATATATATATATATATATATGCTTTGAGTAAAACAACTAAGAAAGATTACTAGAGCATTAATAGCAAAGCATTGGCATTCGTCAGTGTCAACAAACTCTTTCAAGCAAGGCATCAGTACGGGAGGCAAGGGGTTCGAATCTCGTCAGGTATACGGTGGCTCGTTTTTCACAATTTCGTTTCATTGGATATATATCTCCCATATTCCACTTTATCGTCTGGAACAGCACCTATGCATACTTGGTTCATCGCTTGGCTAGATAATATCTTACCTCTTTGACAGAAGCCAGTATGCTAGATGGTTGTTCATCAGGAAGTCGCAATCTTTGGCGCGGTATCCCCCAAGGATCGGTGTTGATTCCACTACCCTTTACGATCTACACGCTACCATGTGGAGATACTGCACGGAAGTATGAGCTCTTATATCACCACGTTAAATAGTTCGAAACATCATACTTTTAACATTGTGAAACCCATGGCCGGTAATATCGCCAACATCAAAATGTAAATTGCATTAGGAGTTGGATGCTAGTAAAGGAGATCAAGGACACGGGCGAACCTTAACTGCTGTACCTGTGCCTCGATGCTGTACGCTCTGGTCACTTTCAGGTGGGACTACCGCAATGCCTCCTCTATTGACTTCCACACAGCTGCAGCCAGTATTCCTTTCATTTCCTGCTTACGAACAAGAGATTTATGCAAAAAGATGAGGGAAGAAATACAACAACACAATGTAGTAACGGTTTTTAAATAGCGGGTTTTCTAACCATAGTTTGTTTGAGAATTACAGTAAAAAGAGCTTGAACAAACAGCAAGAGGAGATTTTGAAAATATGGATACGTGGATAGATGTGCAACCGTTATGAAGCAATTGCTATGAGAATACAGGTACATGCCCCCACACTTCTTACAAGAAAATACACATCACACTAAAGTAAGAGTGCCACAGAGAAAACAACAGACAGCTACGTACACTAGTGTGCTAGAAGTGGCCCAATAAGTCTATATATATTTCCTTCAGTCAAATTTCATCCTCTTTATCCAAATCCAAGTCAGAGTACTTTGACCTATATATATATATATATATATATATATATATATATATATATATATATATATATATAAAGAATGAAACAGATTTTTCTTCGGACAACCTATATCTAGGCTAAGCGATAAAAATCTAGCAGGTTTGTATGTATGCCATCATTCAAGAAATTTCTTCTTAAAAAATTAATATATGGAAGTACGTTCTGACTGTGAGTGTATATGTATTCAGGTTTTAACAATTAATCTACACGTTATGTCTGAAATTGATAGCAGACTTGTTTTATTTTTTCGTAGAAATGACATTATAATCTTAACTAGTGGAGCAACAAATGTTTATCTTTGTTGATTTTAAGATAATAAATATACTATTCTGTGAAAATGTAGAAGAAAAAAAGAAAAAAAAATTAAGATGAGCCACATGCATAAAGTACCGCAATTCAAAATTATCATGCATGAAATTGTTTTTCTTCTTCATGAATTCAATTTTTTACTTGTAAGACACAAAAATGAGCAACATAAATGGGAAGAGTGAAATGGGATTTGCTCATGTGAAAAGATCTAATTAAAAATGGGATTTTTAGACAATATACACAGTGGGCCCATAATCGAATTATGTGTAATTCAGCACATTTTAACACGTCAAGCAAAGATTGTTACTAAACCTAAATGGACACGAGAAGTACCTAAATCAAATGAGTCACTGATATTCATAAGAGAAAATGAGCCACATATACACATAAGTGAAAACAAAAGACCAACAAGCAAAACATTGTTCAGGTCATATTTCAACATAATGTTCGATTTCACGTTGCCATCGATCACCACAAGATGGCAGCAACCACATTCTCGAAATCACGCATGTTCTGAGTCAAGATGGCTTCCAAACGTAGGTGCTGTGACTTGTGTATACTCGCCAATTTCACATCTCTGAGGTATATTGGATCCTAACAAGCTACCAGTTTTATCATTCTTTGATATATACATGCACACCAAGGATGGATTTGGAACTTCAAATGTTCCAAATCCAACCTTGAGAGAACTTCAAAATATGCATTTTTGCAATGAGTGAATGAGTCATTTGACACTTGATAGTGCACTGTGATCCATTTATGCCTAACCAATGGGGAATACTTGTCACTCGACCTGGTTTTACTATTCTTTAATATCCACTCTAAATAGGAGAAAGTTATTTGTCTATATGGGTGATAATAGCATTTTTGAAAAATACAGTACGCTAAATGTAGGAAGGATGCAGCCCCACTTCTTTTTGGTGAGATATGACACAATAACACAGAGGACAGTTGCATAAAAGTATCTTGTTGTGCGTTCACCGCTTACTTGGCAGTTGGTGTTGAAAAAAAATGTGACAAGGTTGTAAATATGTCTTCTTTTTTAAACGAAATCTACGCGGGGGAGGGGGTGCAGCGTAAACCGAATACAATCTTGTTGTGCATTTACAGCTTATTTGACAGCCGGGATTTTAAAAAAGGTGAAAAAGGGTGAGAGTATGACTTTTTATTTAAACGAAATATGCGCAGTGGGCGGGAAGGGGGCGCAGATCCCTGATCTGGTTACATGGACATACTCGTTGTAGCAAAGTCGAGACTTGAATGTTATGGCGCTTGTCTGTTTTAAAATACGGTACCTATGTCGGGGAACGACATGTCCCTGGGCATTAAGACGGTCCCATCCGAGATCGTTTCAAACGTACACTGAAAACACCATTTGCCTGAAAATTGTTTTTTACTCAGCTATGTCGCAAAACTATTGACCAAACTGAATTTTAAGGTGAATCTCTTACACACGTCATTTTAGTTATGAACTATTTTAACATCGCTATTGAGCATTGTTGTGGATATTAGCGCTGCATAAATACAGACCAAGTGACAAAAAATATAAAAAGTACACGTACTTTGCCAACAAGGCATAATACAGGTAATTGTATGTTTTGATATCTATGATATGCTTTGTGTCATTGTAAACAATAAAATTACGTAAAAATAAAAAAAAATGAAAACAAATGTGCCTGTTCTTGTGGTAAATAAAATTAATATAACATGTATGAACATGTGTCAAGTTACACCTTATCTGACCTATATATTATGATGACTTAAATATTTTAGGCATGAAAATATATTATTACTTGTGAATGTTGTCGGGACAATCATATTTTTATATACCGTATACTTGTCATGCCAAAATCAATGATACAGGATGCAAGAAATTGTGGCAAAAAGTACTGCCAAGCTGCTGAACTGAAGGTTGAAAGACCAAATCTTACCATCTAATTCTTGTCATAGAACGCAGCTTAGGCCAACCAATCGGACAGCTTTCACCATTAAACGCGTAAAGGAAGACAAGAAATAGCTGCAACATTGAGCACCATTGGTAAGGAAAACTGCGGTGTGTTGAACACTTACAACGTTATTCATCCGTGCCCAATCATTTTTCCATTATAAAGGCGACCTAGGGTGTACCGAGAGCCAGACCTGCTGAAACATCTGATCAACAGATCCACATCCGTCACAACATGATTGATCAAACTTGCCTATCGTTTGTCCAGGTGGTCTCGAACTATCACCGAGCTGCTCTTGAAGTGATAAGTAACAGTCTGTTTTCCATCGAGGATCAGAGTGCAGTGTCATTCCTTCAGGGAGCCACTTTGCACTGAATTGTCCTATCAAAAATCATTGTTTGACAATTACTCCCTGTCGCCTTAAAGATTAACGCTCATTTAATACTGCTGTGCAATTTACAGCTGTGAAATGCGAAGTGATACTTGTACTTATTTTGAGTGCAATACATTTGAGCAAGGGTGCAATTGGTCCATTTTCATCCCAATTTCGAGAAAAATATCCGGTCAAAGATACAAAAAAAGGGATTCGTAGTCCGTCCATGGAAAATCAGCAGTTGCCTCTTTGATGTAAATTGTGATTAAAATATACGTTGACTTCAGTCTAAAAGGCAAACAAAAGATGAGAATACCATATTTTCAGATGTGAAGTGTTCCTTTTTCTTCATTTCGATCATCCTCGAGAACATATAAAACATCGAGAAAAATATTCTTTCTTGTGTCAGCGAGTGCTCATGGTGTTTTCCAAAAAACTTATAATATTTAAAATTTTTTGGTCTCAAATCACCAAGGTAACTGATTGGTGAAATATTATAATTGGATAAATAGGAATAAAAAATATAATGTTTGGTGGCTTCCTGGAAGGTACAATTACACAACATAAGAGTTGGTCTTCCGTGAACTTCATTTCCTACTCTACAAAAGCATGATCTTTCTTTTGTATGTACTGCAGCGGGCCCATAGGTTGCAGTTCATATAAATGGAAAAGAAGAACTTCACATCTCTCTCTCTCTCTCTCTCTCTCTCTCTCTCTCTCTCTCTCTCTCTCTCTCTCTCTCTCTCTCTCTCTCTCTCTATTTCTCTCTATGACTGAGTGAATGAATAAAGCACGATAATGAGGTTTACCTGCATGATGTTTCACTAGAACTGAAATTATCTGTAATATACAAAATCAATAAAGGTTACTTGGGGAGATTTTTGAGCGCCCACTTCCTGATTTTTTCTTTTCTCGCTTAACCCTAAAAGTTACCTACTTGGAAAAAGTGGGGAATTGGAATCATGCCTTTATGAAAATGCAGACTATGTGTGAACCACAGCTGCCCTACTGGAGAGAGGTAATTAGATGATAAAAAGGGTTTTTTGGAAGAGACAGAAGAGCAGAGCAATAATATGATTTTACGACATCTCACCGGAAATGTGACAAAGGACCAGTCACAGTACATGTTACCGGTGATCCCAGGGTTCACTTTATGCGTACCTTCACACAAATTACACAACAGCCGAATTAATGTTTTCCAAAGAGTGACAGATCATGAAAAGATAATCATATTACGACATGAATAGAGCACATATTTTAAATTCAACTTGATAGGATTGATGTGTCTGCATTTATGCTAAGCTTCCAATACACTTCTCATTACAGTCAGTCGACTCAATTCAATCATTGGTTAACGCCAACGACTCGCATGACGCAAAACCACAAATTTATACTATTTTTATCAGTATAATTTGTTGTTACAACTTTGCTTATTCTTCTCATACCTTTTACTTGTATTCTTCCACGTCACACAATGCAATTTCATTGATGATGCTTTGATCGCATTGTTAACATTTACGTTTTGGTATTTCACATGTTTTTGTGTTTATTGTGTGTGTTAATTGTGCTTTCTTCTATTCGAGGCTCTTAAACAAATTTGTATTTCAAATCCTGGCATTCATTTGGTTGAAATTACTCGTTTTAACAAAGTTCATCTATATCTCGATTGCTTTTACACGAGGGCTCCATATTTGTATCTTTATCATTCCTATGTGCAGGTTGCACGTAGTACCATTTTTTCTGCTTTGTTGCACCTAAAACTTGTCGACACATTATATATTGGACGGTACTCATCTGTAATAAGGTTTCTTAGAACTATTGGTGTCCAAACATTGGTGTTCCACATCAAACATCGTTTTTGCTGAAGGCGGATTTACATGATAAGGTTCAGCGCTGGTGTTATAAGCCTAATCTGTAAGTCTGTAAGCTTGGCCGTCAAACATTTCTGGCTAAGATATAGTTATTTTTACTTCCTAATGAATGTGTAAGACCCATGCGGTACTTGTTTCTCTGACTAAATCAGATGGACCGTCTGTCTCTAGCGTTTCACGGTCATCTGATACAATATGACATTTGGGTGTCGTCCTTCGCAATGACTTTAAATGGAGGGACCGCATTAATCTAATCGTGGAAAAGACAATCAATATTATAAAATCTCTGCAGTATATTCTTGGCAGAAACGCTCTTGAAATAATTTATACCACATTTATCCGTTCAATTATGGCATACGCGTTGAATCCCTGGGATGGCTGCATTGAAGTAGATACACTAAAACTAAGGAGAGTTCAGCTGGATCTGATCAGCATTATAACCGGGGCCATATCCACTACAACCAAAGAAAAGTTACATAGAGAAACTGGACTACTTACTTTGGCTAAACGCCGAGAATCGTAAACGTTGATTTACATGTATAAGAAACCTAGCTGTTTAGTGTCAGATTACATAAGCAATATCTTTCTATTTGGTGCCAATTTTAGAAGACAGAAACATACGCAGCAAACTTATTTACCTATTTCAGGACCAGGTCAGTGTTTCGTGATATTCTTTTTAATTTCTGCAACTAGGTTAGGGAATGAGCGCCCACCTGGTGTTAAGTCCGTCGTCCACTGTCACTTTGTTACTGACCATATATCACGCTCTGTCAAAATACCGTACTGATTGAAGATCTTTCATCTGGATGAAGTACACCCGACACTGGTACGATAGTGTACGATCACATCACGAAGATACTACGAATATAACACAAAATTATTATGGTTTTAGTATGGTTTCAATGCGAAATTATTTGATCGTGGCATTATAGAAACAAAATTTGCGCTTTGCTGCAGACGAGGTGCTTACGAGCTAAGTAAGACATAAACACGATCTGCTAGTAAATATGTAAACGTACATGTATTATATTCGTGCCAGTGGTATTTCAATTGTGATTATTGTGATGCAATCGTGTGCAAATTGGGCCAATAGTAAAGCGCAATACCCTTATACTTAATATAAAATAAATAAACTTGAAACATACGAACAATGCCAAACGCAACACGAGCGGATGACGAATGCACATGTAACACCTATAAAACATGATTTTACAAGAAAACTATCAAAACATTTAACAATTCCAAAATTCCCCTCACCATCGTCAATCAGCCGGCCATGATCTGCCAAAAAGTATCACGAGTAAATAAGTATATCAGTACGAGTATATTACCAGCTGATTACGAACTATTTACGAATTATAAGGAACTTCCAACATTGCGATATAACACATGCTACATCGCGATTGTGGACCATTGGCATTAGCAGTTTAAAATCGTTTCAGGAACAAAAGTACAATATCTGTCCCCGTTCAGTTTATCAAGTTGAGGTACATTATGTTGGAAAACGTTTTCCTGCCGTTTTGTACGCCGGACTATGTATGAGCCACATCCAGTCAAATGCCCATTTATTCACAACAGGTGTATTAAACTCAACTAAATTGTAATTGCGGCCAGAGCACCAATGACATCTGACACTACTTTTTATATTTTTCTCACGATGTACGGTTACCGACATTATTTATGTAGACATGTGATTAAGTATGTCTCCTTCATGTTACAAGCTGTACTGCACGGTGCTTCCGTGTGCAGTCTTGAAAAGGAGTCCATATATCTCTCTGTGGATGATTTAAAAACTCAAAGGTTTTACTCCAATGTCGTAACCTGATTTATAACGATTTTCTGCTGAATATCATTTACGGAATGTGCAAGAAATGTCCGTAGACTAGTATAATTTGATTTACTGTGTCTGTCCCACGTTATGCTGTTGCCTACATGTAACTTGTTCAACACAGTGCGATGATATGGTCCTCATTGCTGCAGCAGCCAAGCCAAACTGTACACCAAGTGACCATCTTGGCTGATGGAGTGAGGATCATCGAACTTGCGGTGTTCCGTCTGTCCTGTCTTTGCCCATGTTTCCAGCAAGAGGATTTAAATAGGGCATAGCACTCCTTCCATTTCTTTAAACAAAAATTTTGAAACCAAAACGCGCATGCGAAGCACCTTTAAAAGGAAAATAAAAGGGTTACTTTGTTCATGACATGGTATAATACATGTACAACGACTTTGTCAGCCGAATGAAATACATTAAACAGCCTATTCATTATCAAGTTTCTTGTCGCTTTCCCTTTTGATACATTTTCAAAACTTGAATGAGCTCTGTTTTGAATGCAACGTATTTTGCCTTAATAAGGTGCCTAAATGTGATATAAATAGTATTGATACGGTACTATTTTAATTTGAAATTGTTATGGTCTGATGTCAATAAGTGATTTCAAAGTGAGCAGGTTTTCGATTCTTGCACAACATGGGGCTAGACTATGCTCTGCTAATGGCTGCAATGATATACATGCACAATTAGAAGCATGCAAAGGGTACATGAAAATTCGTGTGAAATTTCTTTGGCATTGGCATGCATGGGTTAATATAACGCTGAAATTGAACGTCAAAAGGTACTACTTCAGTTGGCTATAAAGGGGACAATGCACACGTGGGATTCAAACAGTGTCCATTGGGACCCTCGGGGGGAGGGGGGGTACTCCCATGTAGGATTGGACTGAGTACGTGCCGAGGGAAAAGCCCGGTTTTCATTACTCTCAGGATTAGAAAAGCCCCCCCTCCCCCCAAAAAAACTAGGAAAGATGATTTGCTGCATAGCAAATCAGTGTGTGTCTTCAAAGCATATTGGTATGGCAATGTATAACTATTCCATAACACAGGAGTAGAAGTTAGAATGGCATCTCTATCTTTAATAGCTTTGAAGTTATTCAAGATTTAAAATTCCTAATGGTGCTATTTAGCATGATTTAAATTGCTACAACTTTTATTTTTAATTCATTAGGTGCGTAATGGTCAACAACCCCCTAGTAGAAGTTGGAATGACATCTCTATCTATTATAGTGTTGAAGATATTTAAGATTGAAAATTTTGAATATTGCTAATTAGCATAATTTAAATTGCTACAACTTTTGTTTTAGATTCATTACATGCGCAATGGTCAACAACCCTGTAGTAGAAGTTGAAATGACATGTCTATCTATTATAATTTTGAAGATATTCAAGTTTTAAAATTTCAAATGCTGCTAATTAGCATAACTTAAATTGCTACAACATTTGCTTTTGATTCATTACATGCGCAATGGTCAATAACCCACTAGTAGAAGTTAAAATGACGTTTCCATCTATAATAGTTTTGAAGATATTAAAGTTTTAAAATTTCCAATGCTGCTTATTAGCATAATTTAAGTTGCTACAAGTTTTGTTTTAAATTCATTAGATGCGCACTTGTCAATAACCCCCTAGTAGAAGTTGGAATGACATCTCTATTATACTTTTGAAGATACTCACGATTTAAAATTTCGAATGTCCCTAGTTTGCATAATTTCAAACATCTTCATTCCTTTGTATAAAACGGTCAAACTCCTTGCACGGAGGTACAATCATGCCAAGTTTGGAGTTTCTATATACAATACTGTTCGAGAAAAGTGTCGGAGAAATTTGCTGGTAAAGAAGAAGGAAAGAAAGAAAGAAAGAAAGAAAGAAAGAAAGAAAGAAAGAAAGAAAGAAAGAGAAGAAAGAAAGAAAGAAAGGAAGTAAAGTGTGTGATGACACACACTTTAAAAGTGTACACAGCTGGATTAGGATAGGGGTAACAATTATTTGAGTGGACTGAATGTCTTAGTCATTTTACAAACAAATGTATAAAGGGAAAAGGTTACCTTTTTACATCTGGTGTAGGATTAAGATAGGGTATTGTATAAAATGTCCGAGGGACACACACATCCTGATGTTGAGTATGTGCCCCCCCCCCGACCCCAATCAACATCCATGTGTTTATGTGTGTAAAGCTTTGACCATACATCATCCCCATCTCCATAGCTTTAACAGTACCAAAGAAACCACCAAAGCGTAAAGATGTGAACATGCAGAGGACGTAATTTGGTATTCTCAATAATGGTTTCCATGAGGTGATCATTAAAGATTAAATATTCATAAACATGAAATGTAGCTTCACATTTGGAGACATGGAACGCCAGCAATAACATCCTGTCATTATCAGTTTACCTATGCTTGTAATTCCAGGATGATGATAAGATTTTATCACATTCAAAGCAATGAGTGCTTTAGTAATTCCGTTTGACGTTAACAAGTATGGCATCCATTTAATCCTTATGTAACCTCGCACGATCCGTGAATATATACACGTTATATTTGCAATAAGGTGAAAGAAGTCGAAGGTGTTTGATAGAGAGATGGCCGATCTGTGCTTAAAACATACCCCCAAAAAATGTTGTGGGTACATGTACTCCGGTGATGCTTGAAGTCTTTAGGGTGCGAAAGTAGCACAACGCCATAAACAGCACTTTATACTTGTGTACCGGTGTGCTGGACCAGATATGTCCACCGGTATTGATTGTGCGATTCACATAAATATTTACCTATGGTTTGGTTTTTAGCATTAGGAGAATAAGAGCAGCAAATGCAAATTTGTGTGCGTCACCACAATACAACACCACGGTGGCCTCTTCACAATGCACAATGATTCCCTGATACTACCTTTACTTTCCCTCGGGTCTATAACCCACAATATTCTAACAACTGTGTTCATATTTACCGTAACTCTTCGCAGTTAACGAGCACTTTTAGCGCCAGCTTTATTTTCAGGGAGTCATGTGGCTCGTTATTTCCAGAAACCTTTTACTGGCTCCTACCGGTTTGCTGATTTTGTAAACAAGCTTGAAGTTGTGAACTTCTCTCGCCTCACGAATGATCCTGGGACC
This sequence comes from Hermodice carunculata, assembly GCA_964020975.1. NCBI lineage: Eukaryota > Metazoa > Annelida > Polychaeta > Eunicida > Amphinomidae > Hermodice > Hermodice carunculata. Next base: position 79,970,909 of record OZ026617.1, read on the forward strand.
CTTATAGGAGTTTTACATGTGACTTAGCAAAGCACATAAACTGCCACATAGCACAAAGCACATAGCAGAGAAAATATAATTATATATCGTATAGCATGTACATTTATATTTCAAATAGCATGTAGCAGTCCAATAATTTTATGAAGCACTTAATTTTTATCAATATCGTCCACACAAAAATATTACAAAAATCTGCATGGGTCCTGGTATACTTGGCATGATAAAGAGATAAATGTCCAGAGTACTAAACATATGTAAACCTCACAATGTCTGCTAACCATCACAAACGTCTTGTTCAAGAGCTGGACAATACAAGGCCAGTAAGGTCCTCAGGAAGATCTACAAGACATGCAGGATATCTGTTTACTGGGCCTTCATCTAATATCCTAAGTTCCAGGGTTGAGAAAAATCTGGAGGTTTACATTATAAAACCAGAGTCATGCCTTGGGGCATGAATGTCTCGCCAGCGTAATTCAAAGCACTCCGAAGTTTTTTTGTTGACGGACGGACGTCCGGAAAGTGACTGCTTAGTCTCGCCAACAGCTTATGCTGGCGAAACAATATCCCACCCTCGTAGATTGGCTTTATTTGGTCCTTTTCAATTTTCAACAGCCATCACATTGGGCCTGACACTTATACACTGTATTTCTATACGTGCCTCATCACCCACAGCCATCAGAAATGGTTTCAAAATGACAATTCCTTCCCTGCCTCGTACACTCTATTTCTTTCGCCTGCGACCCTCCCTCGCCCAAATCCATCACAAATGGTCTTAAACTTCACAAATCTTTCCTGGCTCAGTGCAGTCTTGCCCCAGCCGCTTTCTCCCCCCCCCCCCCCCCCCCCACAGACATCACCAAGGGCCCGGATCAAGCATCATGTTTCTTTCTCTGTCTTCTACCATGTACTTGTGTAATCCCTCTTCACTCACAGCCATCACAAATGGCCTCAAACATCACAAATCTTTCCTTGCTTAATACACTGTCAATTCATAGATATCACAAATGACCTCAAACATCACAAGTCTTTCCTTGCTTAATATACTGTCTTTTCATACAAATAACAAATGGCCTCAAACATCACAAATCTTTCCCTGCCTTGTACACTGTATTTCTGTAACCATTCTTAACCGAAAACCATCACAAAAGGCCTCAAACATCACAATTTTGTTATTGCTTAACATATGATCCTTCTCCAGCCCCTTTCCCTCCAGAGTCAGAGTCAGAGTCAGAGTCAGAAAACGTTTATTTGACAAAATATAATTGTTATGGATACAAACAGTATGTAATATTGCAACTCAAAAGTACATGACAGTTAGACGCGTTGGAATACAAAAATTGATGAGTGTCTGGATGACCCCAATTAAGGACCTGAGTCCGCTATCACTGGGGCCACCAAAAAAGGAGGTAACTTAATAAACAAACTGATTATCATAAAAATACCATGAAATCCATAAAGATACTAAGCATGACTAAAACATGTACATACAAAAATTATTATGAGACAGGACTAGAATCAATTATTACATACATAACAGTTTGGCACAGTGCATATATCTTGATACCTGTTAATAAAATATTTCTTTGCATAGCTGGATAAACCAGAGTAAGAATGTGTCTCAAACTTCTCAGTAATACAAGATGGAAGGGTTTTGATAAGGGATGGGACATAGTATCTTATACATTTTTCAGAGGTAATATTGGTGGGCCTAGGAGGAGGAATATTTTCTCTATTTCTGGTAAAGTGAGAATGAATCTGCACAGGAGTTCTATATAAATTACTAAAGTATTGTGGTAATTCGCTTTTAACATATCTATAATAAAACTTAATTGATCTCAACTGAATAACCTCAGTCACTTTTAAGATGTTTAATTTTTTAAAAAGTGGGTCTGTGTGGGCATTAAATCTTTCTGAACACATAAGGCGTACAGCTTTTTTCTGTAAAAGGAAGATCCGTTCGCATGAAAAACCCCAAGCAAGGATAGAATAATTGATATATGAATAGAAGAGAGAGTTGTAAATTAGTAACAGAGCACTAGCCGGGATGTACTTATGTAGTCTTTTAAACATACCAATAACTTTAGATAATTTATTTGCTACTTTATTTACCTGAGCATTCCAATTTAAATTTTCCTGAACTGTTAAGCCTAAAAAGTTGAATTCTTCCACTTTTGAAATTAGAATATTATTAATTTTTAGATTTAAAATGAAATTTATTCTCCTTTGGTAGAAATGAAATAACATGTATTTGGTTTTGCCTATGTTTAATGACAGTTTATTTGCTGCAAGCCAGTCGACTACCTTATTCAATTCAAAATTTATGTTTTTTGATGTGTCTTGTTCATACGATTCAGTATTGACATGAAAAGAAAGGCAACATAGAGGGCTAATTAAAGTTGTATCATCAGCATACTGAATAGATGTGAACTTGGAAGATGCCTCCACATCCATCACAAATGGCTTAAAACATCACAAACCTTCACTTGCTCAATATGCTGTCCATCTTCAGCCTATTTCCCTCCACACCCATCACAAATAGCCTCAGCCATCACAATTGTTTCTGCCTTGTATACTGCAGTTCTGTAATCCCTCTTGATCCAGAGCCGTCACAAATGGTCCCAAACATCATCAATCTTTCCTTTCTTAACATACTGTTTTTCCCTAGCCCCCTTTTTATATAGACTTCGCAAATGGCCCCAAACGTTACAAATGTTTCCTAGCTTGAAAAACTATCACCAGCCTTTTTTCTTGCACAGCCATCACAACGGGGCTCAAATATCACGATTTTTAATTGCTTAGACATAGGATCTTTCTCAATCCCCTTTCCTTTGACAACCTCTCTTCAGTATATGAAGAAATGTGTACTTTGGACTGTAATATGAAAAAATAAACAAGCAAAACAACTCAGATGAATACAATATATCAACATTAAAATTGCCAATACAAATCAAGTTTCACAACTGAAACTAAGAAACAAGAAGCCCATGGGCCTAATGCTCTAGCTATATTGCACCTACATCTTCATTATAAAGTTGTGATTCCTCAAGTGGCCTTTGAACATATAAAGCGTATGTGATTTTAGTGTCTGATTTATCCACCAGAGTTCACTTTGCCCCCCCCCCCCTATAATCAAAGTTTATTTGTACAATTCCTTTGATGGATATCGTTGCATGTGCCAAAACAATAATGAGCAAGTCCTTAACTTGATGTCTCCAGTGACCTTGGGACACAAGATCAAGGTCACCAGATTGTGTGTTGAGAACGGAACGGCCGGATCTCGAACCAGCAACCTCAGGCACCAATCACCTAGCCGAAAAGAGAAACATACTTACAAGCTGTACTAAATCTCCATTCCTAAACAAGAATGGTTGAAAGGAGGCAGGTAAGCGTGAATGCCGTTAATGACATGGCCCATTTCATTATGTTATATAAAGCAGGAGGTCCATGGGCCTAATGCTCTGCTGACCACTATAATTAAAAACAATTTCTGAAATGAACTTGAAAAGTTACGCAAGGTTAGCCATATTTTGCTATATTAGGCTTCCACATGATACACATTTGTGGAACATTCGGCATCATTAGCCTTATTCTTTATCAAGATATTGAATTAAATATCCTTTTCTCAAGTGCTTAACCACCTTGCAAAATACGTAAAGGTCACATAATTATTGGGTCATGATGACCAATAACGTGGGTCACAAAGGGCTCAGAAATGCAAACCTGCAGGAATGAGCATGGCCAATGCGTTAGACAGCTGGCAGTCAAAAATCTGACAACGAAATATAAGCCAGAGACATTGCCAATAAATATATATGAAGTGAAGCCTCCCAATCCAAACCCATTGGATTTTACTTCAATTCCATCAGCACAGGGTTTACAATAACAACAACAACAAAAGATTGCAACAACAGTCACTACAGGTGAAGTGAACAATACAACACAGACAATACCTGCCAAACCCATCTCATCAGTTCTCTTTTGCAGCAAAGAGGATAGTGGCGAAGTATCCATGCTCATCAAAGTAAACCAAAAATGCAAGGTCAGTCACTCACCTGACAGTCACTCACCTGAACATTGTTCTCTTTTATTTGCAAATTAAAAGGCAATACTAACTGTGTGGTATTCATTGTTTTATTTTTGTCAAGGAATATAGTGGATAATCTGAAAATGCCTGCACTGGGGCCTATGTTAGACCTATCGTGCTTGTAGTGTTTTGTATCATCTTATGTACGTCAAGTTGCTGCCAGGTGTACCTAAAAATATCCTGTAGAATTTAAGAAAAATTGTAGTATAATACAGATAATTGACATGAATTTGTTTAATTAAAAAAAAACAGAGTTGGTACTATGTGGCCCACTTAGAAGACCTCTTACTTTAGGACCAGGACCAATAGCCACCAGTCAAATACAAACATGATTTGAGAGCTACCCAAGCAGGCAAGGCCCCATATTGACATTTTAGACATTTTACTAATTACTCTTTATAGGCTGGTTTCCTACAAGGATCTGGTCTGATGGATTGATCAACAATGTCTGATGTTTACAAGTTAGGGCCAAAATAACATTTGCTTGGAAGGCAGCAGACTCATAGGTCACCACCAAAATACAAATGTGGCCTGAGTGTTGGCTTTAAGCAGGCAAACCTGAGTAAATACTTCAGATGGAGCATATTTAAATCAATTACATTGAACCAGTTGTTGATCATAATTGACACTATTAACAATAAAGGCCAAAATATTTCACACATTTTAGGCCATTTGAAATCACCATAGGTTGATTATGTTGTATTGTACTTGTACAGTCTTGGCCCATCATTCTGTCTTGGCATCTTGAGAAAACATTCTGAGCATTGTTCCGAGCATTGTTGTGGCTACTTTGGCAATCAAGAGATCATGATTCATGTAGTCATAAAAGATGATACAAATGACTGAAATTTCATGTTTGACAGGGTAAAGTACGTCTTATAAGAGACCTTTTTTCAAAGCCAACTTGTGCCCATTTATGTTGAGCCCCAAGGGTGATTATATCTTAGGACTATGATATAAGATTGTACATAATACTGGCCACATATTATATTGTGTCTGTAATTTCACATAGCACCAGTCTGACCTACACATACCACCCAAAACAAATTTTATATGGCAAAGCTGCTGAACTTTCACATAGCACACTGCAAAGAGCTTCAAATGGCAATATAGCACGGACCCCCCCCCCCGCCCCGATCCTGCAACTTCCGATACCAAAATCGATCGACTAAAAGTAAATATACATGTAAGCACCTACTATGTTGTCAACGTTGTAATATCCATGAGATTATTGTGAATGAGGAAAGTTCGCGTTACACTTTATTAAAGCTAATTTTGCACGATTTTCATGGGTAAGCCCACACGTGGGGGCGGCCATGTTTGTTTACGGCGTAAGTTTACTGCAGCACAAAGGATCATGGATGCTAAACTTGTTTTCTGTGGTGGCTTGCAGGCCTGACTTTATAAAACCCGCACGCCACCTGTTAACCGGTTTTATTGACCATTTAATGCTGAAAGTGTAAAGCGTTTATGAAGCAGAGAAGAAAAAAATGAATAGACTTGTGAACTGTTTTCTTGACGATCGTGTTTGTCTGTTTGCGCCATCTACTGATAATATTTAGCATGAAGCATATATCTAAAGAATGAGCAGGTACAAGTCAAAATTATAACGTTTTAGCGTTTTTTAATCGGAGAAATATAAATATAAGTAATGAATATTCCATTTACATTGTGTTTATGCGTTCATGAAGCCAGCATGGGTACATGGTGCATGGTGCAAACGCCTACTACCCCTGCAGGCTACAGCAGTGTATAAACACAATACAAATGAAATTCATTTTCTAATTACTTCCATTACATTATTTCTTTCAGGAATGGATATACGGTGCAGTGGATATGTGCATTTCCCATTTTCATCTCAGTAGTTGGCAACAAAAAATTGCTGATTTCACACTCAAAAAGACCGTGGTCAAAATATAAAATATCAAATACATGCGATGTTAGACACAGCTGTACTGTAGTGTCCTGAACACCCGAATAATGTGCTGAGATTTGATAACTAAAATATGGAGACACTCTTTTCGTCGGTGAATGTACATTGGATGTGCCCCTAACGTCATAATCATGTAAAATTTCATGATTATGGATGCAGATATTCAGTGCTCTGAGAATTTGCCGCAATACTTCGTTACAAAAGCCACCGACCATGTTTAATACATTCGATACACCCTTTGTTTAAAAGTTGCACCCGTCATAATTTTAAATTTTAAGCATTTTTATAAGTTTTGTGGGAAACAATTTTATACTCATTATTACAAATTGCATAACACAAGCATTTCGTGCAGATGCCACATGTTCGTAACTTTTGGCGAACTGTAACATCTTAAAACAAGCACCGTGGACAAGCATAAGCACAATTCAGATGTCAATGTTCATGCTGTCATATCCCTAAAAATTGAGAAAACTAAAAGTGTCCCACTGCATGACCCAATGGACCTGTTGATTTCTTCTGTGGAAAATTGAATGCAAGCTGTCTCCTCAAGTTTAAACAAAAAATTACAAACAGTGCTGATAGTTCAGAGCGAATTTGCATTATTTTCACCTCTGATGCTTGTATTGGATTCTACCAAGATGGGTTCTTCTAGTCTTATTAAATCGGGTGCCACATGAAACGAAAGTTAGAAAGAATAGCTGTCATAATTTGTATCAAACTTGAGCATGTTCTCTCATTTAGCTTTTCCAATTTGAATTTGAATTTGAATGCAGGAGGCAAAACTTTCGCTTTGTCAGCACACAGAGATTTGCAAATCGTTTTTTTTTTTTAGTTCACTTACTCGATTATTCAAAGCACGGAAGGGGCGGAGTCTTCACTTCTCAATTCAGGCGACACAGCTTCATCACAAGGGTCTTTGTTTTTGCTATGACCTTAAGAATTCTCCAAGCTCTCCCTCAATAAAAATGCAGGCAAAGTACAACTTTTTGAGCGTTTTCTTCTCCTGCCACTCTCAACTTGAAGGTGGATAACAAGCGACATGCCACAATATTTATCACCTTTAATCACCTTCCGCATTTAACTTCTAACACAGCATATGTCAGTAACATAACATATGTACTTGCTGTCACATCCATTTGAACTAAAACCTGCTGTGTTGCTATCGATCGACTCCCAAATGTCATCTTTTTGTTTGTTTTCCCAAATGAAAAAAGGCGGCTTTTTTGGCTAATAGGTTATCCCAGAACCTCTTTGACCCGCAGGTTGTTTTATAACCCCATTTGGCCAGTGTCATTCCTTGTTTTATTATGTACCACAGTTTTGCGCTTGCTTTGTAGTTTTACACACATTTAATTGTGGTAAGGAATAATTGCCTGCAAAATGTGCATGAAAATTGTGTTTTCGCAGCAGCTGATAAAGCATCAAATAATGTTATTATTATACATGTATGTAAACAGTTTTATTATACGGTTATAACTGACGAATTAGGCCTGTCAGACACAAATTCAACTTCAGCCACATATGAAAAGATAAATGTGTCACCCGGCACTATTTTAGATAAATATCAACAATTTTATTGGCTTCCGACATGAAATTCTATGATGAACATGCACGTTTAACAAGAATTTTTGCAATGCCAAAACTCCACATGTATGGCAGGTTCAAAATTTTGCTCAACTAAACAGTTTTTTGTTTTACTCTCAAATGGTTTGAAAAAGAAACGAAAGTTAGCTAAATTACTGTAATCAAAGAGATGCAACTTCCGGTGTAAACAGGGCTTGGATTTTGCCCAACTCCAAAATTTTGTTAGAACAACAGAATGGTGAAAATAATCAATTACAATACAAACAAATTTCATCTTGGGAGTTTTCTACTCCACATATGACCACTCAACATATGGAGCTGAAAAGATGTTTAAAATCAGTTATACATATAAGACATGAGAAAAACAATTTTCAAAAACTTATCATTACATTTAAGAATTCATATATTGGTTATTCTGTTGAAGATGGCCAGTGTGCATTTGAATGTGATGAATGTGTTGTACTGTTGGAACTTTTTACTGATAACATTAATTTATGTATAATTTGGAGATTCTGTCTTTAAGTAAACCATAGGTATTCCAATGGGTACAAAGTGTCAGCATTGTCAGCTAATTTATATTTATTTTACCATGGATATCATTGTTAGGATAATCTAACAACGAAAGACCATCGTGACAATTTTGGACTCACCTATCAATATATTGATGACCTATTAAGCATCAATACTAAATGTTTCAAACAATACATTTTGATCTATGTACCCAAGTGATTTAGAATAAAAGGATACCACAGAAAATGACTAGGAATGTTCATACTTGGATATGATGATTGTGATGAATTAAAGTTAATACTGAATGACAAACGAAATCAGTTCCAGAGTAGTATTGTTAACTACCATAAAATGGATAGTAACATTTCTATTGGGCATACTTATGGCGTCTATGTGTCACAGTTGATTGCATTTGCTAGAGTATGCAGTGATTTTAATGACTTCGAATTCCTAGGTACACTTTTATTTGACAATGTTAAGATGGTAAAATAGGGATATTCAAAAATGAAGATGAAAAAATCATTTTTGAAATTTGTAGATAAAAAAATGAGTCCTTATTACGCAAATGTAATGCGGATTTGAAAAGTTATATCTTTCTCATATTTTAAACACATATATATCCTACATTGTATTCACTAATATTTTTCATCATCTTCCACATTTTACATGCCGTGATCAAAAACTAGACTTGCATGGCCTTCTAACATTTATAGAGATTTATATCAAAGGTGAAGTAGCCATTCAAAAATTTGCCCAGGAATAAAACAACACAGATTGTACGAGGGCTCTTCATTATGTGGTGAACAGTGACTCTAAACTCAATCACAACAAATTTGTTGCTACATTATGTAATGCTAAACATGGGCATTTACCTCTTAAAACGGGAAAAATCCATAAATTTAAGCATAGACGGTACAACTGGATCACAAACGGCATTTTGCGATCGATTCAATATGGAGATAATCTCTTTAAAGAACTAAAATACAGCAGTCAAGATACTCCTGAATCTCATACACTAATATTAAATATAAAAGCGAAAAATGAAATACTCAAAAAACAATATCAATGAGCTGAAACAGAATCATTAACATATGACTCGACAAACTAAAGATGATTATGGACCCGTGTCTCTGGTTCCCACGTTCTCAAATTTTCGAAAATGTAGTCCATCAACAGTTATACACTTTTTTCTCTTCTCATGATTCATGATACAGGAACCAACCTGGTTTTAAAACGTTACATTTAACTCTTACTGCGGCTTGGAAACTCATAGATCGAATATACAGAATACTTGATAAAGTGTAATTACCTGTAGCTGTTTATTTTGATTTATCAAAAGCTTTCAACACGCTGGACCCCAAACATTTTATCCAAAATTTTAGATCACATGGAGTCCCTGGTGTAGAACTGGATTGGTTTGAAAGGTATTTACGAGACAGATTTCAATATGTTCAGTTTGATAACGCTTGTTCTAAAACTTTGCCTTTCAAGACTAGTGTCCCTCAAGGATCTGCTCTTGGGCCTCTTTTATTTATCATATATATTAATGATTAAGTAATCGCTTGTCCCAAACTTGACACAATATGTTATGCAGTTGATACTACTTGATTGGTTCCTTGTGTGTCTTTAAAACTGATGATATCTGCCGCAATGGAAACGTTTCAGACTATATACAGGTGGAACTAAACGGTATATGATGGCTCTGTGCAAACAAATTATCTTTCAAAGTCTAGAAAAGATAAAATTTATAGTCTTCCATTTCCCACAACAAAAACTTAATTTTGATTTATATCAGCAACTTGGCAATACATCTATTGAACAAGCTAACAATTTTGCTTTTCTAGGATTAACAATCAATGATAAGTTGCTTTGGAATGATCATATTGGTAAAATATCTAAAATTATCTAAAATTATTTGGTATACCCAAACGATAATCAAATTCCCTACCTGACCAGCAATTTATGTTGACTTACGATTCAGTTTTTCCACATGCTAATTATTGTATATTGCCTTGGGGTTTTACTCTTATCGTATTTTGATGCTTCAGAAACAAGCTATTCGATTTATTAGTTCTGCTAGATTCCGTGCACACACGAAACCCCTATGTAAAGACCTGAATACTTTAAAATTGAGGATATTATGCGTTTTCGTGCTTTGAAACTTTATTTTAGATATATCATCAATGGATTGCCACAATATATACTGGTATGTTTGCCACTAGACGCCCTGTACATGTATATAACACCAGAAACAAAGATTCGACTCTTACAGCTATTACAAGAAGAAACTGACCCATATTTTCAATTAGATATCATTTGCCGAATTTACTTATGAAGAAATGCAACAATGTATCACCGATAAGATTTACACACATTCATATGATGGTTTTTCTAGAAATATAAAAAATTACTTTCTGAATCAGTACTCCGAGGTTTATACCTATTTGTAATAATCAAGTAGGGCCAGCGTGATAGTATGATATCCATTGTTGTGTATGTATCTTTGCTCATCATATTTAGTAATATTTTCCTAAACGGAACTGATACGATGTACTCTATAAATCAGATAGAATTATTTTATGTACGTGGCCCCAATGATAGCGAAATGTATTCTGTAATTGTCATCCTGACAAGTCATTGTAATACATATAGAATCTTACATGGCAGTGAGTGAGTTACGATTTTTCTCTCACGAGGGATCGTTGTTGGTGGGGAAAATCACGAGTGACCTGCGGTCACTCGTGATTTTCCCCACCAACAACGATACCGAGTGAGAGAAAAATCGTCACTCACTGACTGCCATGTAAGATTTTATTTATTCTATGTTTAATCGAGTATTTACCGCAAAAATTGTCGCTCTTGTTGCTTAGGTGTCGCCATTTTGAAGCGGAGACTTTTCACTTGGAGTCACTGTAAATCACGTGACTTAAACATTATTACAAGTAAATTGTGACGCGCCTGCATCAGTGACGTAGTGCATTAACGTTTAGACAAAATCAAATGTGCGCGAGGGATGTTTGATTATACATCATGCGTGACGTAAATAACTGAGACGAACACAAACAAACACGGTACACCAGGTAGGCGTTGTAAGTAGGCCTACGGCATATTTTTGGCGATAAATACCCATTCAAGCACAGAATAAACAAAATCTTACATGGCTGGATTGCGAGTTACTTTTTTTTCTCTCACTCGGGATCGTTGTTGGTCTGGTACTGGTAGGCATCAGCGGCAAGGGGACGGGTGCCGAAGCGGCGCTACCGGTCATGACATGTGACCTACCGTGAGTTACTATTTCTGGATTTCACTCCAGAAAATGATAACTCACTGCCAAACATAGAATAAAAAGTGATTTTCTTTTCTTGTAGTTCGATTAAGTAGTTCCTTTCATTTCTTATCTTCTGTTGAACTATGCACGTAAGGAAAAATATTATTTCTTTGTCAAATAAATGAATCTTGAATCTTTATAAATGAGGTTTTGAGTGAGTATTAATTATAGTCAGCAACTTATAATGCTGTATGTGTAGAGCAAGATACTTCTTAAACTTGAGAGTTGCATGCATCAAATTGATTTAAGCAACTACTAAATTTTAGTTAGTACCTGTCTCGGGTCAGGAGACTCCGTACTACATTTATGTCTGGTATATGTCCATCTTGATCTAACTGGATTTGGACATGGCTTGTTCGATGGCTGGCGCTGATGATCATGTTGAATTTTGATTACACGGAATTGCAGTCTCTTTGACATCATTGAACAGTGTTGTCCGCTTCTATTTTTCAAGGGTGTCATTATTTTCATGGACGTTGTCTGTTTGGAGTTGATGGTAAATGCATGGCTTGATGAATGTTATGTAAAGATCTTGTATGTAATTGGTCATGTTCATGTTTACTTGTCATATTCGAACAGTTTCGAAATTGGACTGAATGTGGATATCGACCTTGTTAAGTAATGGTCATTGATTATTAGGGATGGACAGTAAGATTTGTATGTTAAAGTTTAAGATTGAATTTCAATTTATTGGTTTCTTATTTTATTTGTGTTTTAATCAATATTTATGCATATCTGTAATTATTTAGAATACTTTAAACATCTGTGAAACAGCTGTATTTAGACATATCACACGAAATTATAGGTATCTTCAAATATATGTAAAGTTTGCTGGCTTCATATAAATATATGAAGATATCTTTAAATTCATTAAAATATATGTTTAAGCAAAGACTATCTAGAGATATCCCGAAATGCTTTTAAATGTGTCTTTTAAATTGATATAAAGATCTTTTATTGGATTTAAAGATATATTTAAATCGATTTAGAGGAAGAGAAATACTGGTTGTGTTCCTTAAATTTATCTCTCCCTAAATGTACATACACAAATAGTAGTTTCCGGCATAGATATTTATGTTCCCCTCTCCCATGTTCTGCTTATCCCCCCCCCCCCCTTTATTTTTGTATATGTTCAAAATGACAGACAGTACTGGTAAATACAAAAGGAGACACGCGAAATGTTGCAATTACTTCAAGTGAGAGTGTAACGTTTAGGTTGCGAAATATGTTTGGTTGACTATTCAAGCACGTACAGTTTCCTCTCTTAAAGACACTGTGGCAGCTTTAATGGTTCTCGCGATTGCTTCCAAGCACAACAAAATCTCATAATTTGCCATTTCACCGCTGCTTAAAGCCCTGCAAAAACTATATCCTACTACTATCATCTTATTATACAACTACTGAAATGGACTATATTGAGTAACGAAAAGTCTGTTATTACAAGTTGTAAGGCCGCTGAACAATTTTATGACGAAAAATGATCCACCCAAAAATTATACATGGTGCCCTCATTATACAGGGATGATATCCTTAAATACACACCCAAGTCAATGTAAAGATATCTCAAAATCTGTTTCAAGATATCTTTAAATGTATGTGAAGCTATCTTTCAACACATTTCAGCTTATTTTGAAACTTATTGAAAGATATCTCTAAATGGATTTTAACATATCTCTAAATCCAAAATATTTCAATATTTCACACACGTGTCTGTATGTGTGTGTGTGTGTGTGTGTGTGTGTGTGTGTATGTGTGTGTGTGCGTGTGTGTCTGTGTGTGTGTGTTTGTGTTTTGACTGAGAGAGAGACTTTGGGTGCTGTATATACATGTATATTTACTTAGTTCTCTCTATCTATCTATCTATCTATCTATCTATCTATCTATCTATCTATCTATCTATCTATCTATCTATCTATCTATCTATCTGTCATTTTTCTTCTTACATGACAGCATAATTTCAGAACCCGAGCTTTAAACATGGCAAATCCAAAGAAACTTTTGCACCGTCATAAAACATGAAAAATGGAAAATTACTAAACTTTTATTAAATAGCCTCATTTGTATTGAGTCCAATGCTGTCTATAAATATAATGCCCTGTATAATCCCACAGTTAGCAGCTTAGTTATTCCTATACTTCCAAAAATATTTAAAAAAAAAAAACATTGCATGTTGCTTCAGGAGAAAAGTCAATTTTCCACAGGCTGTTCCTGTGCAACGCGTCCTGACCCTTAACCCCATCAGTGTTAGTTGTGTGCGAGTTATTTGTTTGACATGTCCGATTCAAGGAGTCATTCCAGTAGCTGACCTTCCACCTTCTTACCGCTCCCCCCTCAAGATGCCAGGAAACAAGCGTGTCTTATTTACATTGCCAGTTTCCGCCTTTCAATCAAAAATGCAAAGGCAGTGATAAAGATAAAATAACAGAGCCTAGATTTGCAATATAGCTTGGTGATGCACAGGAGCATTGCTTTTGCCATCTGTCACTGAGCTCAGCAAAGAGTCATGATACGCAAACACTTACGATAATAACTCTCTGGTTTTCAACACACGCTACAACATACACTAATTAATCTAATCTTCTAGAACTACCATATACTTTGGGATTCGAACTCTACTTGTCAACCTGTTGGGCAGCAATTGTGATTGACTGATGGTACCTGAATTCCTATCTCACCCCACCCTTAAATGGTTAATACCTTTATCAGTATGGCATTTTTGCGTGACAGGCAATACCTCAGCAGCCTATGACGGGTGAAGTGTGACTGGTTAGGCAATACAAAATAAACGATTTCAGACTGACCATGTCGGCAATAATTTAAAAGCTTTTAAATGCGGGAAACTTGATATACCAATTTGGCTTAATACGTACATGTAGGCATCGAATAAACACCAAATGATTTAGTATAGATCTTTGCTGCTTGTAAATGGGAAAAATGCCCTGTAACTTGTACTTTGGAAACCCTCTAGCTGACCGATCAGATCCTTCCCGTCAATCTACTTTTCAAGGTCGCTATAATGTAAGTAGGGGATACCCTGTCTTGCTGTGCTTTTATGCTAAAGCAGTATTTGTCCAAAGTTTGGGCATTGCATGTGAAAGCTTACAATGCATTCAGTGCAATTATACTATTGATAATATGAATTAGACTGCGATATGATGTGGAATGAAATGTTTTTCTTTAAACCCCCCCCCCCCATAAACGGGGAAACATCAATGCATAAAATATAGCACACAAGGACAAAATACAAAACCCAAGATAATACACATACAAACAGCGTGTTAAATACATCAGACGCCACGAAAACTAAAAAGTGAAATACAGTATGAATCCTTGATAGTACGATTTCCAGCATTGTTATATTCGTCACAGATGATTAGAGTTTGATAGTGAAACTTTTTAAGCGATAGCCTCTTTTCTGTGAGCAATGCAATTAAGCAAGGTGGGGTTTCTTCATCCATTCTTTTCGTTATATATTATGTTGAACTGTTGAAGAAATTAAGGGCAAAGTGGTGTGGGTTGTCATACTGGAAAAGAATTTAGCAGAGCTTTCGGCTATGCTGATGTCATTATTCTTCCTCCTGCCATTGGAGCTGCATTACAAACTATGATGTCTGTATATTCAAAATTTAGCGCTGAATATTAAGTTGAATTTTGTCCTACGAAAAAGAGAATTAAAGCGTTTCGCAGCAAAGCTTGTCGTGAAAATTTCTCTTTTGAGGGTCGTGCTGTCTTGTGCCTCATTAAAACCCGGAATGCTGGACTGTAAAATGCCTTGCTGTTAAGAATAACATCTGCATAGATGTAAACAGTGGGATAAGGGTAAAGACTTCAAGAGTTCATAAAAAAGACCGTGACGCCAAATAGCATCATAGCAACTTTCTGCATATTGAAACCACACAAGAATAGGCGATTTTGGTTGATGAAATTATGTAGATGCGTCATGGAGGAAGGCACAGACCATAGAAAGATCTCTATGTTTTCTGAAACCAAGCAGCAAAGGGGATACATTATCAGCGGGTATCAAGCAAAGTTCAATCATTTTGGGATGAATTGAGCTAACCGGTATAGGCCTTTGGTTTTTTTTTTCTTTTGGTATTGTTTTGTTTTGTTGTGTTTCTGTTTTGGGGTTTATTATTATTATTTTTTTCTATCATTTTTTCATCATTTGGACTGAATGTAGGTTTGTTTCAAAATGGCCGAAATAATAACAATCTTCAAGTCATCGGGGTCTATATATACCCATGTGTTATATAGCACCCCAAATTTAGGTCGATCATTACAACCCATAATCTGCACCAGAATTTCTTCTTTTCGTTTCCTAGGCAAGCGACCTGCATCTTTGCAAGCTTGGTTATAGCTGCACTTATTTCACGTAAACTCTCCTGAGCTAGCCTGGGAGCCGCCTCTCTGTCTTAAAAACCTGAAAGATCAAGGAGACCAATAGCAGAGAGCTTTTACTAAGCAGGGTATTATACAGCTTATTAGGGTTACCGTGGAACCTCATTAATCCGAACACCTTTGCACCCCAGTGAAGTGTTCAGATTAATGAAGCATCTCGATTACTGAGTCAATATTACTTTAAATGAACAATTCTGTTCCAGGAGAAGTGTTCAGATTAATGAGACATACGGATTAATGAGGTTCCACTGTATATTATTCCAATCTGGATAGCAAGTTTGCCTCCCAGTAAAATCTGATGGAAGCACTGTACTATGTAGGGTGTATGTCACTTCTAGCTTCATTTCCATATGGATAAGGAGGTGGTCACTGACATTGTAAGCATGAAGTGGGATAATGTTACAACAATCGATGTGTTTCATATCCCCGGAAACACTAAGATATGATCAGTTCATGTTACATTTTAATTGCCGAAACACAAGTAGGTACAATGCAAGTCTGGTACAGTTAGAACGTTGATGGGAATCAAATTATTATATTCAAGAAAGTCAAATAGTAGGCGGCTATTCACATTAAAACCTTTCCGTTTCTACCACTTCTTCTGCCGTTTTACCACTGGGTAGCTGTGCATTAAAATTCCCAAGGATTTCAATCAGAGCAACTCTTGCAAATTGATCAAGCTTGCGAATCGTTCAGTCTCTACGTATTCATCTGCATTTGCAACACAATGGTAAAGCATATATACACTAATAAAAATATGTACGATTTTAGTATTGTTGTCACAAAAGGCAACTGAGACAATACGATCGTTGTCTATATCAAGCTGAAATGTAGTGATACTAGGAACACTTTTTGCTAGTAAAGCTACAGCACTGAAAGGTCATCCTTGGTTGAAATCCTCAGTCTCAGGTATGCTAGGTTTTGCATGTACCAAACTTTTACACTGTGTTAAAATCCTTGCTTGGAAGGAAATTCGCGTAAGTCCAAAGACTGGGATCTATTAGTTTCCATCAAGTATCTCTCGACGTCTTCAATGGAATGAAATAGGTCCACACGACCAACACAAATTTCATATTCTCCTGACAAGGTATTGATGGCTGATGAACTTACTCTTTTGCTACCACTAGAACTACCAGGGTTCCCCAGGTGGGCTCAAGGTGCAGCTTTCAACACCGGTCTAGATGAAACAGATAAGAGTTCCCTTTGATTCCCTCTTACAGACTGTAAATTTGTGGCCATTCAGCAGCTACAAGCGGAACTTCAAGGCTTAAGATCAATGTGCTGTTGCTTTGCTTTCGGAGGGACGCTTGAATGCTGTCGCTGTTTCTTTCTTCACTGGAAAACCTCTGCAAAAGGTGTATTGTCCTCCTGGTCGATCTCACTTTACTCGTCACTGGTAGATGTCGAAGTGACTGGGCAGTTACATGTTGACTCTTTGAGCGACTTTATTTCTCTATCCAGCGAAACATTTTGGGAAATAATCAGCACAAGCTGAGCTCTATAAAGTGGCTCATTGTCACCTTTCAATTCTTTCAGTTCTTTATTCAAAAGTTGTATTTCGGACTTGGCATCAGCCACTGCCTAAATTAACCCTTGAATTTTACCTATTGAATTGATACTTGGATCACCCTTATCCAACTCAGCTTTTTGGCTATCTTTCAGTACTAACATTTTTACAGTTCTTTCACGGGTCTCTCAGATAGCAGGCTAAACCCCATGTGACATAGGTCTGTTAACATTTTCTGACACATCAATGACAATCAAACTGGCCATGTGGACAAAAAGCCACAAAAGCTGTACCCCTTACACGTGTGTGGACTAGCTGTCACTTACAAAATACTTCCGCGGTTCCTTGGTTATTGATGCAAAAACTCATTCTCTAGGGTATGTTCATCCACAAATGATGGTTTTGTTCAAGCGGGACAAGGCGGAAACACCCACAGTTATATCGGGAATGCGGTTGGGTGCTTGTCACTATTGAGCAAAGAGACCTAAATCACATAGCCAAATCGCCAAAAAATTTATAGAAGGATAGTGTGAAAATGTAAAGGATGATCGCCGAAATTTATCTAAATTTTAGTTGCCAAACGTTATAATGTGCAACTTATGTAATCAGAGTCAAGGTTATATCAAGATTTAATCTAAAAACTAAAAACATCTAGTGAGTAAAGTGGTGAGGAAGTGTTCCTCGGCCCACAGTTTGATAAAATTATTATGAGATGTGAGAGAGCAAAGACAGTCAACTTCTCCATCCTCCTGTTGAGTATAATAGGAATAGGTAGTATAGCGGCAGTTAGAGAATGCCACTTCCACATGGGAATGACCAAAGCCAATTATCCTTCCAACAATAGTGTCACGGTTTGTATGCACCATGTAAGTGGACTTAAAAACCTAGTAAGGGGAGTTCACCAGAAAAATACGCTGAAAAAGACATAATGTTTTGGAGCGAATATTATCCTTAACGCGGGTGATTTACATGTTGTTTAATGGTGAACAGTGATGAGACCTCTTTCCATGCGTAGATCGCGCCTGACCAGAGCACCCTGGGTCGACTCAAGATATTTCATACAATTATTAGACACGGGATAGAATCAGAGCCATACAAAGGAACACAAAAAACACATAATTTTCCAAAAATGTGATTTTACATTTGAGTGACGCCCTGAATAAGCGAAACCAACATCGCCTACCCCATAATAGTTTTTATGGACGCTGTTTGATTCTGTGTGCAACATGGGCTTAACATTATTCTGCCGAAGTTAATTGTACACCAAAAACATTCACACAGTCTGGTACCTAACTTGGTCTGAGCCCAATTTAAACTTCGGAACAGTGTTAAACAGCAATGATCCCTTTATAACACATTTGGACATATATATATATATACATATATATATGTATATATATATATATATATATATATATATATATATATATATATATATATATATATATATATATATATGTGTGTGTGTGTGTGTGTGTGTGTGTGTGTGTGTGTGTGTGTAACGCATTTGGGCATATATTTATATATATATATATATATTTGTGTGTGTTGTAATATTACTCATCTG
Source organism: Hermodice carunculata (assembly GCA_964020975.1). Taxonomy (NCBI): domain Eukaryota; kingdom Metazoa; phylum Annelida; class Polychaeta; order Eunicida; family Amphinomidae; genus Hermodice; species Hermodice carunculata. The sequence continues at coordinate 79,989,820 of OZ026617.1, forward strand.
GATAGTACTATAGTACTTGCATGTGCATGCTGTCATGGCTAACTGTATAGCCCCATATTGATTGTACACTGATGCATTCCGGGATGCTACCCTGATGACAATTTTGGCACACAATGTTTTGTATGAAAGGGGCCAATCTTTGCTCTTGTTATACACATAGTATATTATATGTGTTATGTATTAGACCTTTCTTTATGACTATTTGGTTCCTTCTTGAAAATAAAATGGGACAGCTTTGCTGCAACATGCTGATGACGTCCCTATGAAACTGGGAACAGGAACTGTGCATTTTGTGCACGATAAATTATTACGTTTGGGGCCATCGTGTAACTGGTAACCAGTCAAACTAATCAAGCATATAATGACCAACACGGGACTGAACGCTACCTCTTATTGTATCCAGATGTGCCACAGTAACCAGGTGGTCATCAACAGGGAAAACGGCTTTTCTTATCAGAACAATTAGCATTAGTAAACAAATGGAAATAGAACAAAGATATTTTCTGCACCTTGCTTGGCCTTTGAAGTGCTCAAGGCAAGACGTGTACAATTTTTTTTCACAATGCAACCACCATGTATTGAAAATTTTATTGAATCAAAACCGTAGCAAAAACAGTATTTAGACTTTCTTCGTATGCTTTCATGGCTTAATGTGGCTTAACACACACACACACACACACACACACACACACACACACACACATATATATATATATATATATATATATATATATATATATATATTCCATGTTGCCATGGTTTAATGTAGCTCAAAACATATAATAGGGATGCGTCACAGGTCATTCACAAGGTATGACATGCAGGGGGTCCAAATTGTCGGATTCCACTTTACTGTAGTAACTACATCTGCACCGCTGTAAAAGAGAAAAAGTCTGGCGCATGTACCTAAAAGAAGATCATATATAAATGTGCTGCAGTGAAGATACACATTACACGAAAGAAAATTAACACATAATCATCCAATGTTTAGTAAACAAGACGCATTCAACATACAAATAGATACCACACAATAAACGTAAGATTAAACACCAGGAAAAAAAGAGGAGGGGAATTAACCTGCACACCAAGGGTTCATCATGACCATCACTTCCATACATATGAGGCCTGAAGCATAGTGGACATCCCGTACTACGCAAAGTTCACCTATGACGGACCCTGAGCTTTTGTCTCCACCGAGACATTGTCGAATTTCTTTTACATTAAATTAGAAATACTAGCGATGTCTTCAGTTACAAGTCTGTTCCCATTGACCTGAACCTGGAAGACAATTAATGTTATCTACTTCCCAGCTGATGATGCAGAGCCATTTAATGTAGTCCCACCACGATTTGTTATGAACTTGTTTTTACTGTTCATGACATCATTTACAAATTTCATACACCGCCTACACATTTGCAGTTTAATCAGCGAAGCGTTGAATACCAAAGGTGAAAAGACACAATGAGCAGTTCGCTGTGATTTCCAGACATTACGTGCATCTGGTGTAATGGTGTAGCAATCCACTCGACCCGTTCAATAAGAAATTCCTTGATTGAAAATCGGTTTTAAAAATTAGTAAGACTGATATTTTATTGATGGCAGGAAGAGGAGAACGCTTTATCAAAATGTACCATTACAATGTCGACTTCTTAATTAAATATTTTCGATCATGTTTCTGTTCATATACGTTGGTTGACATGTGTCATTTTCAACGTACAATATCAATTTACCATATACGTTAGTTTTATCATGATTGCTTCAGGAGACAGACCAGCCCCCGACCTGACAAAAATTAAGCCATGCGTACTAGGTGATGCTTTAGACGATTATGCCTTCAATTTGATGTTAATACGGTAAAGGCAACAAGCATAAACTAATTTGGAACGAATTTTATAGGAGTTCGATAAGCAATGATGTCGTTCAGGTTAGTGTAATTAGTATACGTATACCTTATGCATATGGCATTTAAAATTATTTTAATTTGTCTTATTAATGTTTTAGTGGTAAAATTAATTTGAAAATATTACTGGTAAAGATTCTACTCACTTTGGAATTGGCAACCGATAACTGCCTTGCTAAGATAACGATCTTGAGTACCAGCATAGAATGGTAAGAATTTCAATAACTAAGCTATCTCTATCAAACCCACAATTACAAAACTTAGCAATATGCCAGATCAAAACATAATTAATGTTGTTTTGGTGACAACTGTCCAATTTTGAGATCACTCCTAACAAACATGGAAAACAAACTCAATTAAACTGAACCTTATTTAGAATACTCACCAAATATATAACAAAAATGTTAAGTCAGTTCTATACAACTTCAGAAATTTACAGTGTCTATGATACTACAGCAGAAACTGAGCTAGGATCCTGAGAACACGCATTTACTACAATGTTTATATGAGTGACCAGAAATCCAGCAGGCTATAGTAGCATTTAACTGCTGTATTTTTCTGGTCTGGAATTGTACCAACAGCAACATCCTTGGAGACTGTAAAACTAGAAAACATCGTCTTTACTTTGGACCTCAAAGTACAATCCCACTTTACACAGGATACAATCCAGAGAGTATCCCAATGGGATTTTGTGCTATAAGGAAGGAGCTGGGGTCTTAGTTGTAGATTGACAATAGATAAGCAGTGTTAAAAGACGGTAACCTTGAGGCTGTATTCTCCCCACGGCCCTCTTTGTGCATGACAGGCATGTAATGTGGGATTTTCTTTTGTTTGTAACAAACTAATCACAGAATATATTAAGATTAGTCTGTATATTTTCCTTGAACAGCTCCATTGAAGGGATGTCTGAATGAGTCTGGCCAGGCACACTAATAGAGCGCAATATTACCCAGCCGGTACAACTCGCAAGGGGCCGCAATCCACAGAGAATTGTTACGGAATTTGATGGCTGGTAGCGAAAGCAATATTTAAAATTGATACTTCGTATTCCAGTAATAGTAATTTTATTGACAGAAACTAAACAGCGAGTGGAAATAACAAATAATAAATTATGGTATTGATAGTACTGTCCAATTTTTTTTCTACGTATTCTTCTAAATATACATGAGCCATACATTAACTTTTTTTAAGTTACAGGGTCTTGCGTTCGCAAGCAAACGCTTGTAAAAATATCGTTTTACATGCTATTTCAGCATCATTTCAGGTTCGTATATTCTTAGCGTTTTTATGTGGGTTGACTTGGTTGTATATAAAGCTGAAACAAGGAGCCACTATCAGAAACACACCTCCGGGTATTCCGAGCCGCTAAACGATAGACACCCGCTGTAGACACGTTATTATCTTTCAGTCTGATGGCGCCTTTTTTTCAAAACATAATCAGTGGAATGTATTTTGGTAAAAATAAAAGTAAAGTTCTTATGCTTGAAAAAAAAAGACAAAAACAAAAACAAAACAGAATCAAGAGAATATCCGCAGTCACTTCCTGCAGCAAAACATGTTTAGACCCGTAACCCCTCTCATCGGTATAACCTCGACTTAATGCGACAAGAAAAACATAGTCATTCATAACGCTATATTATTGATACATTTTCTTAAAAATTTATCACCTTCAACACAGCATGGCATTTCTTTGGTAAAAAAAGTTTTAAACTTTAATCTGTCGCCCATTTAGTTTCATAGTTTACTGTCAAACCGCTAGATTTTTTTGACAGTGGTAAGTGCATGCACGGCCCAAAGCAAACCACCTCAACGAAGTCATATTATGCAAGCAGGTGTAACAACGCCAAATCCTCCTTTAGGCTCTGAACCCCAAAGATTTCCAATCCGGTCACCGTATACAGTGAAAACTCGTCATAATGACACCATCTGCTCCCTAAGAAATGTGTCAGATAACTTAAAATGTTAGATAAATGAATCAAATTACAAAGAAAATAAACTTTTCCCCATGAAAATTTGTGTCATTATATTGAATATGTCAGATGTCTGAGTGTCGTTATAATGAGGTTTCACTGTACAAGTATGTCTACACCTATAGGCATATCTAAATTAATCACTAGGCCTTTTATTACGTACGCTACATTTGTTTTTAAATTCGAGGCTTCAATACGCAAATTTATAAATGGGTTATCATTGGAAAACGTCAAGCACGTTTTGCACTTTTAAATAATTGAATAAATAAGTAAATATAAAATAATCCCGATGTCCTATGTCAAAATATTTCACACCGCCAAGACTTTTTCGCGGGGTAACATGCGTACACAGGAGAGTCGCCTTGATTAAAATACTGTATTGTATCATGAAGAAGGGCAGAGTCCATTGTAACCCATACAATATCGGTTTCTCGAGCGGCGGAAGGCTCAAACTCGACTTAATGAGACAACAGAAACATATTGTCACTCATCGTCCAAGAGTATAGCTATATTATTTCATTGGAGCACTTCTTTTTCTCCTGAAGCCATAGACCTATTGATTATCCGCAATGTTGTAATTATAGACCTATTGAGCATACGCAATGTTATAATTATCTTCAGCTGCTACAAATACTTCAATAATCTAAGGGGCTGTTTGGGTACCGTCAGTTGCAAGGAACTGGTTTCAGCCCAGCACGGCCTCGCTTGAGGTAGGCTAAGCGGTTTCCAATTGAAATGTCTTAACTGTAAACATTTAAGAAACTGGTTATGAAGAGCACACACATATATGGTAAAACGGCTTGTGCTAAATGATTTAGTGATATCGCCAAACAGGAATAAATGTCAAAACGGCTTGCCATAGAAACAGTCCCATAGCACGACCCGAGCAAAGAGAAATGGTCACACCTCCGTGTTTCGAATATCCAATGTTCCAAACACTCAATGTTCCGAAAATCAAATGTCCCGAATATTCCGTGTTTCGAATGTCCAATGCTCCGAAAATATACTATACCATAGCACTTACATATGATAGGGAAGAGGGCAAAAAGCACTCAATATAGGAACTCCTATAATTTTACTCTGCAAACTGGTCAATCAAGAGATCAAATTTTGCTTCAGTTTCGATGTGCGCATAAATAAAATATGTTTACAAAAGAATGTCTGCTGTGCTTCTCAATATATCTTGCTTTAAAATATTGCATCCATGGCGCCTTTTGCCTCACCCAAGTGAAGTGCTGCGTGATCAAGACCTTGCCCGTAAAAGCGAGCTAGCTTTCAAGAATCTACCGTTTCAAGACACCTCGAAAGCTTGATGCGCCGTGAAAGCTAACCAGCTTTCACGTCATTTCCCAAGCCATGATCCAGACCTCGCTCGTCTTGAGCGCCAGATAGTTTTAACGCGTGAAAAGTATCTCGCTTCCTGAGCATACGCACTTGAGAGCTTAAATTATGTGGTCCCACTACCATTTTTGCTCGACTAAAACGCTGCTGCCTGACCTCAGTGCCTGCGCAACATTGTACGGCATTTTCTCTTCTCAAATTGCTTCGAATATATTTTTAGTCGTGTTTTTTGTAAGCTTATCATTGACTTGTCTATAATAATTATCACTATGTATTTGATAAATTTGTAGTTTTTGAGCCCTGCCATCGGTCTAATGATTGGTCTACCTTCAGACGTACAGTTACTAATTTTAGTTAGGGCCCGCTACCAGTAAATACTAGCGTGTGGCTCTGGTTCCGAGAGATAAGTTCCACGGCGGGATATGATTATGAGCGCGAGGCAAGTTTGATGCATGAAGAAGACTTCGCCGACGAGAAAGCTTTAAAACCGCTTGCAAGGTCGCTATAATGCTGCAGAGGCAAGGAGCGCCACCCCGAAGCCTTTCTCATTTTAGATCTCACAAATTACGCAAATGGAACATCTTATCATCACAATAAATTCTAAATAATATTTAAAGCCATCATATAATTTTAACATATAGGTTAATCAGGTAGCGTGAATTATGATATCGATATATTCTTAAAGTCATAAAATATTACAGGACAAAAAAATTAAGGACGGATGGTACAATATTTTAATCAAATCCAGGAGCATAAATATGTAAGAAAAAAATAAAAGAAATAGTACATTCTGTGCTAGAAACGGTCATTTGTATGGCAAAGGTTTTACTTCTTGATATCTAATATTTAAAACAGATCTAAAATCAGTCTTAATTGCGTAGCCACATGGTAGGGGTCAAAGAGCGTTCCTCACACTTCAAATGATGCGGCAAGTCGTCGAGAGGTTTGGCGATATGATAGCAGTGTGTGATATAACAAAGCACGATACTGTAGGGTACAAAATAGTGACTTATAACAATAGGGGGTTTATGAGGATGGGTATGTTCCATACACTTAAACAGGGTAAAGACGATTTCTGATGACAGTGATATGGTATGGAAACTCAAACAGGTTAGAATACTTAGACACGCAGGTGAGTTCTAGGATCAATATGTATAAGGTGGCAGAGCAGGATCATTAAAGTAATTTAACAAAGGTTATGAGTCGAATGGGGCTAACTAGTAGAAAATATATGAAGTACATGTAATGCCAATTTGCCGTGGCCTGGAAGGATAAAAGCGCCGGGGACGATGCCCTTTGCCCCTCGTCAGATGTTAGGTGACAGAGTGAATTGAATAGTAGTCTTTGAAAAATTCTTCGCTAGAATGAGTATCATTTAGGACCTATGTTCGTGTGTGACAAAGGACAGGACAAGTATTTATAAACCAATAAAGGCGCAAACAGTTACCTAATATTCAAGGAAAAATCATTGTCCCACCACTTCCTTGAACAGCTGCGCTGTAGATGGAATGAGTGGACCCATTTTAAATATCCATCCGATTACATATCCCCTTCACGCAAACAACCTTCTAGTGAATATTAACAGGAAATTTTCCAGCGACCAATCGAGCCAGTTTTACCATCCACAGACCGATTTATTTTCCCACAATTAAAGATATCTTTTATTCATTGGATATAGGTTGACTTAAATTTCAGATATCTTAAATTCGCATTGCGCATATGTACATATCAAAGATTAACTATTAAATATCTTGATTTTGATTTAAGATATATATGGTACTTCTTGATTTCAAGAATTATACATATATCTTGATATCAAGGAGTGACTTATGATTTTTAAAAAGTCAAATTCTTCATATCAAGATGGGGGCCTAGACGTTTTCATATCAAGAAGTCGTTTTCTGACATTGATGTCAATAATTCCTACAGACTTTAACATCTATATGAAACATGATATCAAAAAGTGACATTTTGATATTGAGAAGTGACCTTTGATATCAAGAGGTCAATTCTTGATATCAATAAATGGATTTTTTTATATAAAAATCGTTTCTAAATATCAAGAAGTCAAGTTATTAATTGCAAGAAGTAATTTTTGAATATCAAGAATTATTGGACCTATAGCAAAACGGCGCCGAATAGATATCTTGAACTCAAATCAAGACATCTGAAATTTAGTTTATGATACCGAAAATCGTACTGATCTGATATCTTAGATTTAAATCAAAATATGTAAAAATGAATGGAACAGATCTAGAATGAAATTACAGATATCCTAAATGGATTGTTGAGCTTGACATATCATTACTTTGCAATTGACCACCAGAAATTTTATAAAAGGTTGGAGCCACAATATGCGACCTTGTGGCTCCCAAACAAAGAGCAAACGAGATCGGCTACGGGATCGGATGGGCAAGGCAATGTGAGGCGATGAAAAAAATGTAAACTCTATAACTACTTTTGGCCATTTAAAGTATAACTTCTGTTAACATTTTTTCTGTAGCAATCTTAAGGCTCAAAATGAGCAGACTCCGTAGACCAGAAAAATTGACATCTATAGGTATACCTACCCTGCATATTGTGTTGCTATATTTTTCTGTTTGGTTCCCTGTGTTTCACGAATAGATTATCGATACCTAGACTATGTAGCCTATAATGACGCACCCAAGCCACATTCGGCTAACTAGATACCAGTACTTATGGATTTGTCCTAAAATAAAGGTGTTACAAGTAATAGAAAGATATACCTAGACTACTTCGTGGTGCATTTATAGGCCTATATAATTAGCATATATATACATGTATATGGATTGCAGGCCTACAATGTATTTTCGGAACATTGGGTACTCGGAATACCGGGATATCTCCAACAGAAATGGGTCTATAGTAATGGAAGCAGTCAAGATTTGCACTACTTTTCTTCTGAACTAGCATTTCAATACTTAACTCAAATACCCAGGAATTGTGTTCACATATCTGTCATGTTAGTGACACATAGCAACAGATTATTATGGTTTTGTCACAAAAGTGTAAGTGGTGTATGTATTGCTCACATCTTGTTGAATCCGAAGACGTCTGCAGATCCACGTATTTCATTTTTACAGATATTTTCCTGAGGCGTTTTCCGTCAAAAGTAACTTCTGGAAGAAACAGTCAGGTCAAGTTGCTAGCTACGCGAAACTCATGGACATTCAAAAAAGCGAATTACTGTGTGAACGTTGGATTGACGTGACCACGTGGACAGTTTAACTTCAAGACAATGTGCGGTACACGCTACTTTCACGGGTGAGGGGGGGGAGGGGGTGGGAAAGACCTCTTTTTTTTAATGAGTATATTACACAGCTGCCCTTGCCAAATGAACAGCCGCATGGTGTAACTTGGTTAGGCCTACTCAATAATTGTATCGCGAAATGAACAGTTTGAACCAAGGATTCGTAGGCCTACATGTATGCTTAAAGGGAAAGTCTAAACGGGGGGGGGTTCCGTGTACGGGTCAACGACTCGCGAATCTTTAAAATTTATAAATCGATCTGTCTGTCTGCCTGTCTGTCTGCCTGCCTGCCTGTCTGTCTGTCTGTCTGTCTGTCTGTCTGTCTGTCTGTCTGTCTGTCTGTCTGTCTATCGATCACGTTCTGTAACTTAGTATGATACAGAGTACAGTTTATGTTTGTGTATGATTGGAACTATACGTTATATATCTGGTGACGTCATGAACCATGTCTCCTGCTTTGTACTTCACTTGACTCCTAGGGGACGTGATTGTCAATAAAGCATTCGTATCTTTGTATCGGCTTAAAGATTGACCTTCCATTGCCATGTTTTGTAGTTTTCTTTTTTAATTAGTTTGAACTTACAAGATTAAAATTACATTTCCCCCATCATTAGTCGGTGGCGAGTGTAAAATTCCATAATTAACATGTGCATGCCAAGTTGAAATTGAGCAAGTGCTGTGCATGAATTGGGGGGGGGGCATGAATTCAAGCTTATTACGCCCTAATTATCCAATGTGAGCCTATTTTGTGTCACCAATACAGAGGTGTTGGTAATCTAAGCTGTTTGCCAATCGAAGAAGAAGAAGAAGAAGAAGAAGAAGAAGAAGAAGAAGAAGAAGAAGAAGAAGAAGAAGAAGAAGAAGAAGAAGAAGAAGAAGAAGAAGAAGAAGAAGAAGAAGAAGAAGAAGAAGAAGAAGAAGAAGAAGAAGAAGAAGAAGAAGAAGAAGAAGAAGAAGAAGAAGAAGGTGACTGTGTGGACAGCCCGTCCTCAGCTGATCTTGAATCTCCATCCAAAAGTCCTAGTCTAGGGGATGAGGATTTTTGAGAAGACGTAAAAGATGTGAGTTTCTATAGCAATCCCCATTGACCGACATGATAATAAATATGAATGCCTGCTTTAACCGAAAGGTTCTTAAATTGAAAATTATTTTAAAATCAGGGATACAGAGTATTACCACCTAGTGAACACATTTGTTTAACCCTAGCACAAGCAACATTTCCCCAAGGTTCTGAACAATTTGAGTGATTGTTCTGTACAAATCAAAAATAAGGAGAACACACAAAAATATTCATAGAGAAAAAGAGGAAAAATTCCAGTGCCCCGTTGAACAAATGAATGTTTCGGGATACCCATGCAGATCTTTCTCCACCATGCAATAGCAAAGCAATTGGCTTGGCAATTTTGGAGAAGATTTTTTTAAGGTTTTCAAATTAAATGAACAGATAAATTTATAAAAATCCAAAAATCATTAGTGCATGATTAATTGAACAAATTGGTAAAGACTCACCCAAGGTACACCCCACCAAGTTTGAAGTGAATCTGGTGGACTGTTTAGAGAAGTCGAAAATATGAATTTCCATTGCAATGCCCATTGATTTTCATGGTAATCAAAAGGAATGCATGCATTAACCGATAGGTACCCAATTGAAACATTCGTTAAAAATTAGAGATTCAGAGTATCAATACGTAGTAAACAACTTTGTTTAACTTCCCCCACGAGCTACATTTTCACCAAGTATTAGAACAACCTTAGTGATGGTTATGGAGAAGTCGAAAAAAGAAAACCCCCACAAAAATTCGTTTAAAAAAAACAAAACAAAAAACAAAAACAAAAGAACAAAAAAACAAAAAAAAGAAAAAGATCACACCGCCACTTGTTGGATAAATTAAGGTTTGGGGGTCCCCAGGAGTGCTTGTAAGCAACTATAAAGCGATTGGCTGAGTGGTTTCGGATAAGAAGATTTTAAAGGTTTTGCCGGAAAACTGAACAGAAAAATTCATAAAAATATAAAAATCAATGGAGCGTGAATATTTGAACAAAAACGTGGTATCTACCCACCCAAGGTACATCCCCACCATGTTCGCAGTGAGTCTCGTTGAAGGTGTTGGAGAATAAGTCGAATATTCGAAAATGTGAATTTCCATTGCAGTCCCCATTGACTTACGTGGTAATCAATAGGAATACATGTATTAACCGACAGGTAGCGAAACTCGAAAATCAGGGATTCAGAGTATCTACACCTGGTGAACAAATGTGTTTACCCCTTCTGCAAGCTACATTTTCAAGTTTCAGGGGAATCTGAGTACCGGTTTTTGAAGAAAAAGTAAAAATAATCTGAACACACAAAAAGTCGTGAAAAATAGTAACAATTGCAGCACCACCTGGTGAACAACTTAAGGTCTACGGGTCCCCAAGAAGTGTCCCCTTGAAATTTCAAAGAAATTGACTGAACAGTTTCAAAGAAGATTTTACCAAAAAATGTACAACAGCAAAATTATAAAGAATCCAAAAATCAATTGGACATGAATATTTAAACAATTTAGTAGAGACCTATCCAAGGTACATCCACACCAAGTTTAAAGAGAATCCAGCAGACGGTTTTGGAGAAAATGTCGAAAATGTAAATTGTCGAAGGACACTGACGACGGACGAAAGGACCATCCTAAACCTCAGCTGACTGACTAGTCAGCTGAGGTAAAAAGCAAGCATGCGTTACGATGGGAACATATGCTGGACAGAAAAGAAATATGTGTCGACAACATATTTTCCTCTTCCCCCCCCCCCCCCCAATGAATACTCACCGACAAACGTGTATGAGATCTAAAAGAATCTTAAAAATCAAAATTTTATGTTCTTTTTGCAATTTGTTTGAACCTCGGGCATATTTAGGGGAAATACATTTTAATTATAAAGTTCTTGATTGAATTTATAGAAGAGTTCCTAAAATTTCTAGTATTAAGGGGAGAAGATTCCAGATTCTAGTGGTTGAAGGAAAAAAGTATGTGTGAAGTGTGTGGAACGCTTCTTAACTCATTCCACCCTGATGACGCTTTTTCCCGCTAATATCTAAATGTCGTCTGCTAATTGTATTTTACTAATTTAGGGATTATTTTTCAATATTTTGGATGAAACTTGCATGGAAGATCATTCCAAATTATATGCCCATGGTCAACAGCTTTCCTTGGCGCGCTCTGGGCGCAATGCGCCCAGAGCGCGCCAAGGAAAGCTGTTGACTCAGTCTTCTATCAGGGTGGAATGAGTTAATCAAAAATGAGTTTGACTTGAGGACTGTCTCGTTTTTCTTCAGTCCAGATTTTCATTGTTTAAAGCAATGCTGCTTAAGTAGTCAACACTAATCAGTTTATAATTTTGTATATTTGAAAATTAGCTTGTACTATTCCCTGAGTTTCTTTGGTGTTACTAAACCCGTTTCCTCGTGAAGGTTTGCAGATGATCGATCTAGTACACATGACACTTGAAATAACGCGAGCAACAACCAGCTGATTACTCTCCAGCTAATTTGCTTGGGCGTGTGTGCAACCATCCTAGATTGTGCAACAATATTCCAATGTAGGCCGAATATATGAAGCACAAATTGTTTCACAGGTTTCTCCGTACAATTTGTCTTGCACGCTCTGCGAGATGTTAAGTTACTTTGCAGCTTTTATTACAATTTGATTAATATGGTCACTTCATCTGAGGTGTCGCCTCAGTACAATGCAAAGATGTTTATAATTGAACATTTTGGAACTGATGATTTGGAAAAAAGCATTGGAGGGCGATTGCCAGTATCCATTAACGTTAATTTAAAATACATTAGATGTGACTAACCAATCGGACGACAGGTCGTCAATAGAAGAAAAATTATAGTTCATGGTTATTGCTGCTTGGTTGGGATTGTCAACAGAGATTAACAATGAAGTGTCATCAGCAAAAAGTTTGATATTGGAATTCACAATGTCAAAAATGTCATTTATTAGTGTCAAGAAAAGAGGAGGCCCTAGAACTTAACCTCGGGTAACACCGACATTTATTATTCACCAAGAGGAGAACCAGTCATTAATTACATCCTGCTACTGACGCACAAAAAGACATTTTTGAAATCAGTCGCGTAATGAGCTAAAAATACCTTAAGGTTTATGAAGCAAGCCGTTTTGCCATACTATATGAAGGCCTTACTTATGTCTCAACAGACTAGGCGTACTTCCTTTTGGAGGTCAACTGCAAGACAAAGTTCATAATATAGACATAGTAGTTGGTTACTATTTGAATCGCCTTGTATGAAACCACACTAACTTGCAGATATGACTGCATATGTTCCAAGATAACTTGGTTAAAGATAACCTTGTCCCCACCATTATCATGCAATTATTTACCAAAATTAGTGATATCCATGATCATAATACGAGACAAAGCGTGGATTTTATAAGTTTAAATTTCGTACACATTTGGGTAAATTTTCTATCGAGGTTCGGGGACCACTCATATGAAATTCCATACCTCCTTATATTCATAATGTTCCAACAATACAGATGTTTACAAAGCGTCTCAAACAACAAATATTGGATGATCAATAATTGATATTACATAACTGCTACTATATCGGTTTTTCTTTGGTAAAAAGTTGGATTCCAACTTATTTTTCATTGTACAGTCTTCTCCCATTTAGTTGGAAATATAACCCACAGGGGGTTTCTTTCCTCCAACTGAAAATCATATGATTTAAATTTTTGGCAGTTTACTTGTAATTTCTTTGATACCTGACAGCTATTTTATAACGACATTGTCTATGTAATCCGTATTTTCCGTATGGTTCTCGGCGAGTAAAATCCAACACCAATACAGATTATATCTGAAGATAATATTTGAAAACAAACTCTTTAGCAGGTTGGTAATTAGTACAAAGGCTTGCATAATCTTTTTTGTTTAAAGGAATGGCATCGACTTGTTTCCACAAACTGGGAAATATTAATGAGAAGACAAAGATTGAATAATTTATTAGTGATCCACTAATAGATTTTGCTCCCTCTGTGAGCAGACGGACACTAATACGGTCGGGGCTAGTGGCCTTCGAGACATCAAGACTTTTAGAATATCAAAGACACCATCCTGGTTTATTCATATGGTTTAAAGCTTGTTTGTGGGAGGGATAATAGATGCAAGCACAGGGGTGCTTTGCTCATGTAGATTGCTTTCGCTTAGAAAGAATGAGTTAAAGATTTCAGCTTAAGAGAGGCAGTCAGTCATATGAAGACCCTTGTGGTATAACGAGGGAAGAAAAGGTGTTTGATTTTCATGCATAAATTGCTTGACTGTTTGCCGCCAGGTTTTGTGTTTAAAATTGATGTTTTTCAGTGAGGCGCTTAGATTATTTGTACATTGTCCCTTAGTAAATTGTGAAAGGTTTTCTTGTCTTTTCTCCCAAACGGACAGTTGTATCCTCTTCACACTTACTGGGGAAGTACATGGACTTCATCTGCACTAAATTTGTTCACTACATGGTGGTGCTGTCATTTTCTAATTTTCAAGAAATTATGAAAATTCGGATATTAGCTTCAAAAGAGATTTTCGAGAGTTTTGTTCTCCTGAATTACCACCAGAAGAAGTATCAATCGTATGAGGCCTCCCACAGTTCTTATGATCTCCACCAAATTTGTTCACTACATGGTGGTGCTGATATTTTCTGATTTTCAAGAAATTATCAAAATTTAGAAATTGGCCTCAAAAGAGATTTTCGCGAATTTTATTTTCCCGAATTGCCACTAGAGAAAAAAAGGATTAATCGTATCAGACCTCTCATAGTTTTTTATATATATTTTAATTACAGTACTATGTAAAATATGTTTCTGTGGTGCGACTTTATTAGATTTAATCTGCCAAAATTTTCGCGAGTTAAATATTCCCGAATAGGGTTTTCTTGGAAACATTCGCGAAAATCCATCCCTCGCCAAAATGAATAATTATGAGGTATTTCACAAGTAACGTTTGTGAATTTGGTACGTGTACCTTATTGGATGTCATATATAACAGCTGGATTCTTTCACAATCTTTAAAATACCAATAAACCCACATTGAGAAGAACATGTAACTTATCAATCAAGTCAAATCAAGTCAAGTCAAGTCAAAAAAATATATTTTAATTCGGTGACACACTTAGTACAAGTACTACTTTTGGTGGCCGAATCGCTCACACTCACTCACACATATTCATACATTCAAATACGACAATATAAAATATATAATACAAATACTAAATATACAAATTGTAACTAGAGATACAACATAATGAATATAGTCCATAGAGTGGTAAAAAGACAGTCAGTTACTCAAACTGTACCTTTGCCAAATAATGGTTAAACACTTTGTTCTTAAATGACCCAAATGTCGAGCAGGTTTTTAGGTCTTGTGGGAGTTCATTCCAAAGTTTGGTACTTGATATTCTAAAACTACTGTTAAATTTTTGTTTTTGTGTTTTCTCGATTACTATGTCTCTGGCATTTCTTGTATTGTAAGAATAGAAGTCACTATTGAGTTTTGAATTTTTCAGTTAAGTAATTGGGGGCCAAGCCATTTAAACATTTGAAGAGCATTATACATTTATGAATTTTACGTCTATCGTGAAGTGATAACCACCCCAGCTTTTTAAACATGTCATTCCTGCTACTTTTAAATGACGACCCCAAGATTAATCTTGCAGCTCTGTTTTGAAGTTTCTGGAGTCTGTCAAGATCTGTTTTCAAACCATTATCATACACTACATCAGCGTAATCAAAATGCGGTTGTCATATAGCATTGTAGAGAATTTCGAGTGTCTCCACTGGCACAATCTTCCTCAGGGATCGCAAAATTGCAATTTTAGCAGATATTTTTTTAACCATGTAATCAATGTGAAGATTCCATTTCAGGTTTCAATAAATGTGCATTCCAAGATATTTCGCCGAGCTAACTTGTTCCATATGTTGATCATCAATATGAATATTCATCTTGGGTATTTAACGTAGAGACTGGTATGTCCCTATTAGCATAAACTGGCACTTGTCAATATTGACACAAAGCCTGATTTCATTAAAATACATTTTTAGTCTTTTTAAGTCGTTATTTATGGTGCTTTATAGGATTTGATACTGTTTGGGCTCACAGGCATGTTCAATTTCAGTATCATCCGAAAGACATTTGTCAGTTATGCTAGGTAAGTCATTTAAATATAGCATAAAGAAGAGGGGTCCTAGAATCAAAATCGATGGGAAGAATTATCATGAATTTGAATTGTTCTTCGGTATGTGTGAGTGTATGTGAAAACGAAATTATTTTGAACAGTTTCTTCAGCATGATAGGATACGAAGTGGTTGTAGACTGTAATGACAAGCATAAGAGAGAATGTGGGGGACATATCAAAGCAGAGTACACTTGCATACTTTCATAATGACATATGTTCGAAAAAATACCAATTATGGATGCGGCATTTTTGCATAATATTAGGACTTATTCGTGCCTGTATATGAATTTACATGTAAAACGCCTAGCTATTTAGCATATAGCACCTGTACAAATGGTTCAATTTTTATTCTACAGGTCTAGATTGTGTGGACTTTGATGTAATATTCAGAACCAACATCAACACCATTTACTATTTAACATCATGTGCTAGCTAGTTAACAACGAAACAATCAGTCAGTTCCTGTGCACGGTTGTGTTAACAAAAAGTTTATGTCTTGACCACATTAACATGTAATTGACTATGGAAGACTATATGCTTACCTGTCTTTGTCTGCGGCACTGACTTTATTCAATTATCTGATGCTAATTTGAACAACATGGATTCCTTACAAGCTACGCTAATTAAGCTATGTTGAGGTATTGGTAAACGATCGCACCACACTTGCACATTGAATGCATTAGATTTGCTTCCCGTGAGAAAGATAATAAAGCAAAGGACAGCATTTCTGTGCCATAAGATGTTTCATAAAATCTCCCCTATCCGTAATTTGATGTTTCACCAATTAGCACAGCATATGCTCCACAGAACTGTTTTCTCTTTAATTTGTCCTTACTCTCGAAAGTAGTTTGATATCGTCTCTCACTTGTGTCGGTTGCTTTCAGGCCTACCTGTCCAAATCTGCCTACTGAAAGGCCTCAGGTGAATCAGATGGACTCCTAGACTTTCTCAAATATCTGTTTTACTGGGATAATTATTTCAAGTCATGGCCAGCTGGGCACATTATTACTGGGCTTTTTTACCCGGAGCTTTTTCTGCTACCAGTCAATGGTGTTTTTAGGTCGTGGATTTAACATGGCCTTTCTTTAAAACCTATTTAATGTACTTTTCTCCCATGACGAGGTTTGAATATATAAACAATAATAATAATTTGGGTCACCTGAAAAGAATCTTGCACTATCACATTTTAAAGCTTTCTTGTAGACTATTCCTATTCACATGGATCAGGAACAAAAAGAATCCAAGCATTGATCCTTGTGGTACATAATACACGGCGGTAAATAAAACGGATTTTGTCCTCTTAGTCATATATTATCAAATTGGTCAAGGGTGGCGCCCTTGATACCAAGATGTTGCAGTTTTGTATGTAGTAGTTTATGGCCTATTGCATCATATGCTTTTAGATCAATGGCTACAGCCAGGGCAACACTTTTCTTTTAAATTGTCTACCTCCTAAAAATTCACAAGGTATGTAAAAAGAAGCTTTGTTCTGTGCTGCTTGCAAAAGCCAAAATTTAAAATCGTTAAAGAGCTATTTGGAAAACAAATTGTTCTACTCGCTTTTAAGCACTCGAGTGGCTTTGATGCCGCCGGTGATACGGGCATGAATTTATAATTCCCAGTTTCTAATTATTAGTAACAACGTTTAAAGATTGGCATGACAAAAGCCATCTTCACATTCATGGACACAATGTCCTGAGAGACAGACAAACTTAATTTATGTGTCAGAGGTTTTTACATATGGGCCCCCTACGGCTTTGCGTCCTCTCACTGACCTCAATGTATCATACTATGTACTATGCAATGTAGGCACATTAATCAATAATATTAATTAAAAGAGAGAGAGTTTATATTCAGTTATTGGTTCTATTAAAACCGAGTTAGCAGCTATAGGGTCGAGATAAAATGCCACATGTTTTTCTTTATTACGAAATTCAATCCTGTCGACTAGCTCAGTATGACCATTTGATAAAACTTAATAGACCCACAACAGTGACATTGTCACAGAGTCTTAAGTGAATCTGGGAGATGGTTTTGAAAAGTAAAAAACATGAAACTTGAGGCATGCAGATCAAGACATCAGATGAAGGACCACATATAAGCTCAGCTGACTGACAAGTCAGCTAAGTTAAAAAATAGGTATTTCCCAAGGCTACAAAGGGAGTCCAATTATACATGTGCAGCCTGCAACCTCCTTAAGTTTCTAGAAGGGATCTGTGTCAGGGTAGTGTATAAATTTTTTACATGCAGTTTAAAAATGTATTGCATTGAACAAAAAAATGTCTCAAGAAACCAGTCACTGCACCCATGAAATCAAACGTAGTTCCAGTGGACAGGTAAAATTAAAGGGAACTCAGAGACTGCTGGATCCATGCCACCCTCACCTCATTTATAACCTTGTTAATCACAGGTCTCATTTAGGAATGAATGTAGTCAATTAAATAGGTTATCGGCGTGACCCAGATACTTCATCTAGTGATCTACTTTTATTCACAACACTTGTGTCCAGATACACAAGTGAGTAAAATTTCATGATTCTAAGTCAAAGGACTTCAGAATTACAGTCCAGGCATGAAGTGTAATGTAGTTTTACATGAATGTATCAGTGTGACCCAGATACTTGATCTTGTGACCTACTTTTTTCATGACACACTTTTCAGTCCAGATATATGTCTGTGTGAAGTTTCATGAAACTTAGTTCAATAGTAGAGGCATTACAACCCTGACGCGATTTTACATGAATGTCACTGTGACCCAGGTACTTGACCCAATGACCTACTTTTGGTACATGAAACACCCTTACACAATGCACCTGCATGTAAAGTTTCTTTATTTTAAGTTGAAGAACAAATTAATCATAGCCCGGACATGAATAGCAGTGACCAGATACTTGACCTCATGAACTACTTTTGTTTTACGACACACTTTTACGTCAAGATGTTTGCGCATGTCAGTTTCATGAAACTAGGTAAATAGTAAAGGAATAATACCCCAAACACGATTTTACAAGGATATGTCACTGTGACCCAGATACTTGACCTAGTGACCTATTTTGGTATATGCCACACCCTTATATATAGGTGCATCTGTGTGCAAAGTTTCCTTGATCTAACTTACATAGTAAAGGAAATAAAGCTGACACGATTTTACAATATCACCGTGACCCAGATACTTGACCTAGTGACCTACTTTTGGAACAGGACACACCCTTATGTTCAGATGCACCTGTGCGTAAAGTTTCATTACTCTAAGTTGAAAGACAAGTGAATTATAGGCCAGACACGAAAGGCAAATGGAAGGACGCATAAAAAAAAGTGATTACCACATGTACATGCCCCTCCTCCTGTTGGAGGGGGACCTAATTAAGATAACCTGTTGGCAGAAATTGGTGCAGGTCACTATATGACAAATGTGGAGATTGCATGTCGTCACAAGGCATGTAAAATTACCCAAAATACCCAGAGGAAGGGGGAACTGGGCATGGTTCTGCATGACAGGTACAAGTAGCCATTAAGCACAAGCATAGTTTACTGTATTTTTCCACCCAGGTGAAAACTGACTATACGTAACCCAGTGTACCTTGGGCACCTTTAAATGACATGCAATGGAAAACTTCAAGCAGTATGCCCATATTTGCTCCTGTGTATGAGTACTCAGGAGTCCCATTTCGTTAGTGTTCCCCTTTCTGCAAGGTCATCCATGCAAACCATAAATGGGACAAATAACCCAAGCAATGGCTACCCTGAATGGGGCAATTGCCTGGAATTACACAATTTCAGTATGGAGTCCTCATTTGCCACACACTGCAGACTTTGGAAAAACATCCTCTAGAAGGTGGTTAACTTACTTGACTCAACACTACAAAAAAGGAGTCCTGGTCAGCTGCAAAACTTAAATAAATGGCCCCCCAGAGGCACCAGGGATTGGTGGTTTGAAGAACACAAATGGCTTCAAGTGAGGTGAAATGTGGCCTGATCAACAGTTAATTAGAACGCTTTTCCCTGTTGCACTATTAGGGATAGCAAACCAATCTCTTTCTTTTACATGACTTGAATTGACAAGCAAACAACACACGTAAAACCGACAAGAAAATCAATGAGCACACAACATTTTTATACATTTGTTCTTTATTAAATTCTGATGTCTGCCAGCATCACAAGTTATCAAGTTACATATTTATGGTATAAATGTCCCCCCTTTAACAGAAATAGGCCTAGGTATACTCTGGGAATTATGACCAATCTCTATTCTCTTCAGACAACATAAAGGTAGTCATTCTGCTTGCTAAATGTGCAATATACATGGTGGTAAACATAACATTCAAAGAACTTACAAGTATCTTTGAAACCATGGAAATTTGCACAGTAAGACACACAAATACTTCAAAACTGAGAATTATTTTGACCACACAAATGGAACAAAAGACAGGAAGGACATTCAAGTAGCTAAATGCTGTATAAATATATCAACTGTCTTTTTGCAAGATCACCAAATATCAATAAATGTTTTAGATATAGAAAACATACATTCTGTAGCAATTTGTAGGCAATATCTGATGAACACCTTGAATATTTTGCCACTACCTCAGAAATCTATGCTTTTATTTGCCTCGTCTACAAATATATACCTCGCTTATTAACTCCACTGTTTTCTTGTGTATACATCAATAGCACAAGCTACATGATCAGTATTGTGGGTGCGGCTTATATTTCAAATTGTTACATGCCACCATCACATTCAAATGATTAATATGCAAATGCTGTACATGTAAGTGCTACTCTAGGTGAGATTGAAACTATTCACGTTTGGGGGAAGTGTAAATCACTTACATTACTCGAGATAGGGGGATAGCATCATTGGGCAGGATTGTCAGATAACAAATTTTTCCAGAACTGATTTGTCAGACATGAGCTGATCCCTCTCGACAAGTGATGCACTCTAGGATTCAAGTGCTCGTTTCCCCCCCCCCCCCCCCATTTGCTAGTAATAAGGCTATTATTTCATTAAGTTTTTCTTACATTGACAGAACGTGAGTGGACTACCAAAGTCTGCAGACATCAAAATATATTGATACTAATAGGTCACACATTGTCAACAAGACCTGAATAAACCCAGCCAGGATAGCGGAGCAGCAAGACAATGTACAAAGTATCATTCTGACATGGATCTATGTTTGCACAGAACAGTCCTCAGCAATTGTCCATGCAGACCTGTACCCTGTGTTGTTTCCAGCCTGGCACGATGCCATCACTGCATGTTTAGGCTTTTTGTATTTTGTAAAAAAAGCCTTGTTTCTGAAGCACAGGTTGACTGATTTCTCCAGCAACTTCTACTTTAAGCAGGCAGCTTCCAATGTGCTTACTGCCAGTCTCTATTTATTCCAAGATGACATTATGTTATTTCCTTTTTGGTTTATTTTCTTTTTCATTCACGAATGCTGTATATAAAAACTCTCCCACTTGTGGATCTACATGTACATCTGACTTCAACAGGAAGCTGTCAAAACAGACATCTGTCAGTCTGTGTACTGTCATACTATGAACTTAATCCTTTCTGTCTTCAGGCTACCATCAGCAGATAAATAATAGCACTTTCAATATTTTTATTCAATACTTTTGTTCAAATTTATGAAAGAACATATTCTGAATAACAAATGTTCGTGAGACCACTGGGAAGGCTGCAGTGTCAATCCTAATCCAGAAGAACTAGAGTTGATTTGTCTGGTGTTTGTTCTAAAGTGTTTCATGAGTAACACAAACTAGCAGAAGCCAGCAAAAAGCTAAGGTAGTTTTCACAGATGTGTATATTCATACAGGTGTCTATCTAAAAATTAATCATATACGGGAGACACGTGACATGTTAAGCCATGAATCATTTTCTTGCACACAAAATATTCTTGCATTCATTTCCTGGCCTGTATACAAACTGAATGTACATCTCTTTACAATTGCCCTGTACATATGTATATATCACAACTAGTGGCATCCCTACAATGACTCCTAGCCTTTTAGCGGTCAAGCTATAACAGAGGCTAAGGCCCAGGATGAAATATCACCTCCTTTAAGTTATAAATATTGAACATACATTGGCCACTCAAGACTGCCTTTAAGCAGTGATGGTATCTTTATATTGCTATTGCATTAATACATTCTCAAAGTACGACCTTACCTTGACTTTTGTCAACCATTCAATGACATGCCTTTGCAAGCAGGAAAGCTGTGGTCCCATACTGAAAACCAGGACTGAAGTCTGCCTTGCAAAAGACCCACAACGTCTGTTGCAAAATGTCCAGGCTTCAAAATATCTTTGGCCATACAACCTTGAATGTCTCCTTTTTTTAGGAACATGTACCTTTTATTCTAGTTTTAACAACACCTCCTGAGGAGCAATATTGTAACACAGTATTTTTTTCCCTTGTTTACAAGACAGAATCCCACTTCAATACACAATTGTCCAAATATGGGGTATTCATAATACACAAAGCAGGTAATCTGTTTGTTTCCATCAAACTGCACAAAATGCTCATTTCACTCTCAAAAGTTTATCACCCGCGTTTACAGGAGGACTCAAGACTTCCTTCGGCAGGTACACATGTATACATGATATACAGACATTGCTGCTTGGAATTTGTTGGGAAAGTTTTGGAACTTATAAAGTTGCGCTTTTGTGAAAAAAAAATTATATTTGCTGTTCGCCATTCTCAAATCAACTT
Source organism: Hermodice carunculata (assembly GCA_964020975.1). NCBI lineage: Eukaryota > Metazoa > Annelida > Polychaeta > Eunicida > Amphinomidae > Hermodice > Hermodice carunculata. The sequence continues at coordinate 80,012,233 of OZ026617.1, forward strand.
CCACTGTTATATATGTCCTTTCTTTCATCCAGCAATGCATGTATGCATATATATATATACAATGTATTCTGTAAATCTGCCAACCATAAAAGGAACAAAATATACTTTTATTTTTCAAATAGAGAACAGTACTCTAAAGAGACAAATAACTATTCACTTTCACCCCCTCCCTGCCAATTAACCTAATAACAGAATAACACAACCTTCTTAACGTAACAATAATGGATCTTTTATCAGTATTATAGTTAATTTTAAATTTGTATACTTAACACAACCACATAAAAAGCTACCTACAAACTTCAAAATGAGAAAAAGAACAAGTAAAAAGCCAGAATGACTAGTTAGTGCAGCTCACTAATTTATAAATTTTGCAATCTTTCTCCAAGACTGCATGGTCTCACATTATGCCCACTATATCAAATTGATTTTTTTTTTAACTGTTATAGATGCAGTTGTCTTTCAATTGCCTTTCATCTACTGATAAGTCCCTTTCAAATAAATATATGAATATATCATATCCCTAAATCAACAAGACCCCTCCTAATAACCAAAGGCATAGCTACTTGCTTTGGAGCTCCAGTCAAAATGTACATTAACCCTTTCCTCCTTAAACCGACCAAAACCGGCTGGTGGTCAAATGTGGTCTGCTTCAGTGTTTTCAACTAATTTCAACAGTTATGAAAAACAATTTGCCAGAGAAATGTACATGAGACTTATCAAGATCACATGCCCCAGGTCAACAGCTTTCCTTGGCATGGGTTGGGCACTTTAGTGCCCAACACATGCCAAGGAAAGCTGTTGACTCAGTCTTAATTCAAGGGGGAAAGGGTTAAGTTAAAAATGCTTCAAAATATGTTTTGTCTAGAAGATAACTTTCGCCTTGTGCCCCTTTTGTCATCTACTTCACTGAAGTTTTGTATTACCAAAGCTTTTTATGAGATGAAATATAGATTTTGTGGAGTTGTCCTTTCAACTATGTTGCATAATATTTTATGATCATGCCTTGCAAAGCTGAACTACATGTAATTGATCAATTTCAACAGAAGATACTGGCAGCAACAAGGCCACTGTTAAAGACCTGTGTGTATGCACCAGCTCTCTATGCATCCAGTGATGAAGGCCTGCCAGGTACACACAGCTGAAGGTAAGAACTTACAACATAGAAAATTCAAACTGCACAAAATGAACAGTTTGCCATTCTTGATGACCTTGAACATATCTATTGTATGAAACAGACCATGTAACTCATAACGTTTTACAGCTTGGGTACAGGTATAAACTGGAGGATCATGATAGGTCCTGTGCTCTGCCAACTGCTACAAAAATTAAAGTCAAAAGATTCCAAGACATATGCCCCCTTGCCATATTATCATGACCAAGATACTTGACCTATTGACCTACTTCTGTGCATGGTGCACCCTTGAGTCCCGATACACATGTGCGTAAAGTTTATACTTCTAAGTCAAAGGACAACAGTGTTACATGCCGGACACAGTGTCATGGATGGACAGATGCATACAAGCAAGGAAAGTGTTTCATACACAGCCCTCCTCGATCAGGTGGGAGGAAGAGGGCATTTTTATAACCAGAACAAAATATCTGATTGAATTTACAGAATTTGCATACACAATTTTCAAAATTCCTTCAAGACATTCTGCAGAAGTCAAAAGCAGATTAAACACAGAAAATTAATTAAACACTATCGCCGTATGAACAGCAAATACTCAGCTGACCTACATATATTCACCCCAAAAGAAGTCCTCCTGAGCTGCCTGGAGCTTCAGCAACAGACTGACTGAAATAAGATGGGCAACGCAAATCCTCACTGAACGTTGAGCTGATTGTATGTGGATGAAGTGATGCCCATAGTTAAGTCCCCTAGTTTTACAGAGATCTGACCAAGTGTGAAGTGGATATGGTGCACAGTTTTTGGAGAAAATAGGTTACATATACATGTACAATAGTATTCCAATATTAACTATATTAACCCTTTCAGTGCCAATCCCATCTCAAGTTTATCTAATTAGGTCAAACTAGTCTGAATTATCATTAGGATCCCAGATTTGTACTCCACACCAAATTAGACCTTTCATTCAAGTACCAGTATGCCTATAGTTCCAGAGAGAATATCCCAGGTCAACAGCTTTTCTTGGTACCCATTTATGAATGCGTGCCGAGAAAAGCTGTTGACTCAGTCCAAAATTTGGCACGAAAGGGTTAACACGTATTTGTGTCAGTCATTACAAAATTTTGAAAACTCTGCTAAAAATCAGGAAATGAAAGTTGTGTCAATTAACATTTCTGCTTGGTGGACACACTGTCATGCTGCAGACTCGCCAGGTTTGACGCTGGTTCAGCATGTGCTTTGGGTAAAAGGCCCGATCGAATAAAAAACACCCATGAAGGCCATAAAAATAGGAAAAATATGCAGTACCACCTGTTCAATCAATATAGTCCATGGATACAAACAAGAGGGCTGTGTGAACAGCCGTGCCTCAGCTGATCTTGACATTCATCACACTTGCAGCTCTATGAACTTGGGAAAGGATCAAGGACACCATGTTCTGGGTAAGTCTGAACTTTATAGAAGAACACTTACATGTGCAACATCAAAGTTCAAGTAGTTCTCAAGTTATAATGAAGAGTAAAATTCATGTATGTTGCACTGTGACCCCACGAACGAGGTCAAGGTCATTCATGTACTGTCTCAGCATGACCTTCATACAGAATAATTAACATGTGTAGCTAACTCAAAACAGACCTCAAGTTATCAAGGAAACAGTAAATTTCGTGTCAGTTGTCCTGTGAATTAGCATTAGAATGCCCATTGACTTACAAGATCTTTTAAGATTTGTCCAAAAAAAGAACAAAAAAATTCATTAAAAATAAAAAAATCACTGGAGCATGAGCATTTGAACAAAATTGGTAGAAACCCACCCAACGTACATTGCCACCAAGTTTGAAGTTAATCTGGATGACGGTTTTGGAGAAGAAGTCGGAAAATGTGAATTAGCATTAGAATGCCCATTGACTTCCATAGTAATCAATAGGAAAGCTGCCTTGACCGACAAGTACCAGAATTGAAAAAATCTTTCAAAATCAGGAATTTGCAGCATTCCCACATAGTGTTCAACTTTGTTTGACCCTTCTACAAGGAACACATCCACCATGTTTCAGCTTAATCTGAGTGACGGTTCTGGAGAAGGTCGAAAATAGCTACAACACATAAAAATTCATAAAAAATTAGGAAAAAATTGCAGCGCCACCAGGTGAACAAATTAAGAACTAGGAGTCCCAGGGAGTGTTCCTGTGTGATATCAAAGCAATTGGGAGAGCGGTTTTGGAGAAGAAGATTTTTTTAGATTTACCCAAAAAAGAACAAAAAAATTCATTTAAAATCCAAAAATCACTGGACCCTGACCATTTGAACAAACTTGGTAGAGACCCACCCAAGGCACCTCTCCACCAAGTTTGAGGTGAATCTGGAAGACGGTTTTTGAGAAGTCAAAAATGTGAATTGTGGACGACGGACGGACGACGGACCCTCAAAAAACCTCAGCTGACTGACAAGTCAGCTGAGGTAAAAAAGCGTTCCAAAACTATTCCAATACAATTTACCTACTAGCTCATACAACATTTTCAGGGTTTTCCAAAAAAAGTTCGTTTTACATTAAAAAACAAAATCAGCACTCCCTGAAGTATGCCTTAATTATTAGAAATTCCAATGAAAAGACCCACCAAAAATATGTCCCAACCAAGTTTGCAGTAGACCAAATGTGTGGTTTTGATACAAACTATGTACACTCCGACCACTGGTATCTCTAAAGTTAACATTCTAACCTGTACTCTAACCTGTACTCCCAACAGTCATAAACTAATCACGATTTTTAAAGAATCATTAATTATCAGGAAATAACAGTATTGCCACCTACTGGACAACTTTCTTGGACAATGAGGCAAGTAAATGTACATTCCCACTAAGTACATAAACATGAGACCCACATGTTTTATGAAGTTTGCTATAAAAATCATTATTTTGTACATATTTTTCAAACTTAACTCATTCCATACTATGGTCACAGGCCTTGGTCAGTGGTTCTGGCACTGACTTAAGAATATAGGCATGTTGGTACTTGGAATGAAAGCTCTTTTCATGAAGAATTCAAATGTGCAATTGTCATCCTAAATCTAGGTAAATATACATAAATATCAGGGACTGGTATGGAAAGCAGATCACCAAAAATGGATTGATAAGGGTGGACCACTTTTCAAGAAAGGGGTGGAACAGCATAATTCTTAACAACTGTGACATCCCTCCTTTAAGCTCGTGATGGCATGGCCGTACCGGTCGGTCAATCACATTGCTAAGTCAATGACCCCCTTTGAAGTCCTTTCTCTTGCCTTTCTTGCTTACCGTTCTTGATAAGCCTAACATAATTATCTCAGTGGGAAACTCCAGCAGCACAATGGCAGGCTACAGGTCAATCAAGGAATTAATAACAGTGGCTTTGCATTTAAATAGAAACATGTCAAGCTAGTTTGCAGCTAGACGGCAATAAGTAATCAGTGACGCCTTTAAACGATCTTCGATGACTGAACATTCTAACACAATTAAAATAAATAGAGTGGTCCCCTGCTAATAACGCCATCCCAAATGCAGCCAAACAGTGGCCTTATACGAGAGGTGGCCTCTCTTGAGGGGGAGAAGATCATGGAAATACCATATTTTCGGCACATGAATGCTGTCCTTTCAAGAGGGGTGGCCTCTGGTGAGAGGCACCTGATAAGAGGGGGACCACTGTATAAGAGCTTTCTGAACAATAAGTTAAAAAAAATGGGGGAACAGCATGAAAACAGTTCAGCATTCCCCCTCTTACAAAGCCCCACTGAGGGAAAGCCACCCCCTCAACAAAAGCCACTTCTCCATGCAGCAAGTATGGCATTTTCATTGTATTTTACCTCTCAAAAGAAACCACCCATCTTATAAGGCCACTTTTCTAGTGTATTTGGGTTGGCCGTATAAGATGGGGGCCACTGTACCCTCCTTTAAAATAAAATAAAATGAAAAATAAAAGACCCAAACTATTGAAGTACCACATGATGGCCAAAATTAAAAACTAGATGATACCAGATAACCCTGTGTGCATTATGGAAGCAACGGACCCATTCTCTTGAGTATAGGAATTTCTGGTTTCTCCACAAAAAGGTACTTTAAAAATTCATAAAATCCAAAATCTTGGCTTAATGTTAGTCCCCTATCCTGTGTTTTTTACCACTCCAGTCAGTCTCACAGGCTACCTGACTTTATTGCTAACAAACTTCATTTATACCATGGATAATGCAATTTGAGCAAAAACCTTCCCATTGAACAAAGCACCATTAAGGAAGTAAATCATTATCACCTTGATCAGCGGTAATCACTCTTCCCAAGTACAGCTAGTTACCATGACAACCAAGAATGAGCAATCAGTGGTCAAAGCCATTTTACACAGCCAAATGCTATCAGTGTAGACCGGCAGATGGGGTGGAGTGGAAAATACATGGAACTAAGTCCCTGCCCCAAGAAAGCAGAGTGTCTATGCTGTATAAAATATGTTGTACTTTTTCAATAATGTGAAAACTGAGTGTGCTTGTCCTTTGATTTTTATTTCATCTTGACTGATAAAGTCTGGTCACACACTTTGGCCCTCTAGATATACATTTGGGCAAGATGCTTCTCCTGTGTTATCACTGCATGGGGTAACCTGGTCCCACTGCCTTCATCAGCTTGCACATAACAAGATGTTAAGTCTGGGGTTGGTCAGCATTAGTTGGCCAAAACAAAGTGCGACCACAGGTCACCCATATGATACAAGTCACTACATCTTTGTGTAAAGGCCCAAAGTATCTTCAGCAGACAGGATTTCATTATCACTCTTGCAAACTAGACTCACATTTATTCACAGAACACTCTTGACTCGCATCAAATTTCAAAATACTGCTCCATGGATTTCCAAACAGATCTTCCTTTAAAAAAAAAAAAAGGAAAGAAAAAGAAACATCTGCAGTGCCATCTGGTGGCTAAATGGAGAACTAAGAGGTTAAAGGTAACTGCATGCATGCTTGAAGTCTCCAAAATCATCACAAATACACCAAATTCAGCATTCAAAAATCTAAAAGAATCATAGGGAATCCAAAAATCACTGGAGCATGACCATTTGAATAAACCTGGTAGAAACCCACCCAAAGTACATTGCCACCAAGTTTGAAGTCAAGCTGGATGACAGTTTGGAAGAAGTTGAAAAATGTGAATTAGCACTAGAATGCCCATTGACTTACATTGTCATCAATAGGAAAGGTGCATTGACCAATAAGTACCCGAACTGAAAAAAAATCGTTAAAAATCAGGAATCCACAGCAGTGCCATCTAGTGAACAACTTTGTTTGACCCTTTCACAAGAAACATATCTACCAAGTTTCAGCTTAATCTGAGTGACAGTCCTGGAGAAGGAGTCAAAAATTGCTATAGCACACAAAAAATCATGAAATATTAGAAAAATCCCAGTGCCACCTGGTGAACAATTTCAGAACTTTGAGTCCCCCGGAGTGTCCCTGTGCAATATAAAAGCAATTGGTTGAGTGGTTCCGGAAAAGAGTTTTTAAGATTTGCCCCCCAAAAGAACAAAAAATTCAAAACAAATCCAAAAATCACTAGACCATGACTATTTGAACAAACTTGTTAGAGACCCACTCAAAGCACATCCCCACCAAGTTTGAAGTGACTCTGGCTGATGGTTTTGGAGAAGTTGAAAATGTTAAAATGTGAATTGTGGCCAGACGACGGACGACAAACCCTCACAAAAGCTCAGCAGACTGACAAGTCAGCTGAGCTAAAAAAATCATCTCCTGAAAAGCATTCTTTTGATGACCTAGAGAAATTAATCAAGGTTACCCATACTATGCAATACATGTGGTAAACTTCCACATCGTACACATTTGTGGCACATGTGGTATCATTTGCCTTATTCTTCATTAAGATATTGAATGAAATGTCCTTTTCTCCAGTGTTTAATGACCTTGAAAATGTCATGGTCTCTTAATCATTGGGTCACAGTGACCCAAACATAGGTCACCAAATATTGTTTCATGTTCATGTTTAAGGTACTCCTGTGCACTTTTGATCTAGAGGCTCAATTGTCTTTGTCATTGATGTCCAAGCTACACCCTGCCATCACAAAATCAGCTCGACCAACGTTACAGGTCTGGTGACCTAGAAAAAATAAGTCAAGGTCACTGATATTACATAACAGCAATCTACCCTATAAATTTGGCTTCTCTAATTCAATTATTTAAGGAGATATGGAATTTTACATCTTGCAACACATTTTGGCTCATAATTTCCATCAAAATACAAGTGGCACCACTACTATCACAACAGAGATTTTGACCTCCTCCACAATCCCACTAAATTGCATGAACATCTATCAGACATTATGGATGCTACAGTGGTCACAAGATTTTCACATTTTGACCCATATTTATGTAATATTGCAGGTGGCACCACCAACATCTGACTCAGCCTAGATTTTCATGCACTTGACAAGTCCTGCAAGTTATATGGGGCCATCTTGAAAACTGGGGACTGTATTATGTTCATAAGCACGGATGGACATCAGCTCCATGACCTAGGGTCAGCAGAGGTAATAACCTGCTGGAGGTAAAATATCTGCTTCAATTACTCTTATTAGTTTTGGTGTTGATGAAAAACAATTTGAGTGAGACTCGAAGACTTGCTTTATGAGAAGACATCTCTCTAGTAATAATGAACAGCTTTAGTTGGGACCAAGCCCAGCTCAGTCCAGTCCAACGAAAGCTGTTGACTCAGTCTTAATTCAAGGGGTAAAGGTACCATCTGACAATATCCAAACATGACCAATATAACACCTACTCCAACCCCTACCAACGTGTTCACCTTAAACCCACATTTTCACAGAAATTCCACATACCTGGCCGTTCTGTGGTCATGAAAACATATACACAGTATGAATTTCCTGGGACTCTAAATATAAACACAATGTACATAGTCAAATTATATTTTCACAGAGATTATCAGACACGAATGGCACTACAGTTGTCCATGTGTCTAAAGACCACTCTCACAGCAAACTAAAGCAGTGGTCTTTCTGAACAGGTCTTTCATAGATGGCACAAAACACAAAATTTACAAAAGACAGAGCATGACTTGGACTTCATATGTATGATTGTCTTTCAAGACACAAACACATGAGCAGCATCTTAGGCCCGGGACTACAATTTTCAACCAACTGTATGTACTTCTATTATTTGACACCCCCCCCCCAACCCCCGAGAAAAAAACAAAACAAAAAAAAAACAAAACAAAAAAAACAACCTATCCCCATCCTTTAACACTTGAAACTGTTCATGTTGGCACCCTGGATTCTCTTACTGTAAGCACAACTGATCTTAACAAATACCTCGTCCCGGTTGACCACAATGGACATTAAAGCAAAACAAAAAACAAAATAGGTAACAAAACAACCATTTCCATCTGTAGATCTCATCTGTTCAATATTCCTGGCTTTTCAAAACTCTTGTGTGGTTGACGTTCAGCATCTCCAATCTCTTGGTTTGCATCTGAAGATGTGGATCTGGGTAGACGCTGCAGGCTTTTCCTCCCTCCTTGGCAAGCACAAGGGTCTGGTACCTGCAAAATGCATATTTGCAAGGATTAATTTCATTTGCCTTCTCCTCAATAACCTTTGCTTCCTGGCCCAACTTGTCCACACGCTGACAGATTTCATTAAGTCCTGTTGCCTGCAGCACTATTTACATTTGACAGAGGCCACTTGTATAAAGAGAGTTCAAAATCAAATTGAGCAAGTAAACTTCAGCCATGTACACATTCATTAGCAGCCAGTGGACAACATAAAAATACATGTGATACTTGACTGTCTTATACATCACATCAGCTTGACTGATGCACCCTCTTATCTCTTTTAAGCATCCGCAGCACTCAGGAAATATAATGGAAATAAACTCCAATTGTAGACCTTTCTTTGGCACATTTTAGCTGTATCAACTGGTAACTCATCATATGTATGTATGTATGTATGTATGTATGTATGTATGTATGTATGTATTTATGTATGTATGTATGTATGCATGTGTATATATATATACATGTATATACACATGTATATATATATATATTTGTGCCAGAAAAATGGGGGATGGGTGTGCTTATGAGGACAGGGGCACTTAAATGGGATAATATGGTAGTTACATGTTACTTTCTAACTACATGTGTACAGCACAGAGATATATACTCAGCAAATTACTCCTCTCAGCTGCAATGAATTATTTAGACTCCAAACATTCAATTTTCTTAACCCTTTCACACAAGATGAGAATTGTATATGGGGCCTATATATACACAGATGCCAGTGCCTCCTGGGCAAAAATACAGAAAAGGGTTGAGATTTAACATATAAAGACTGTTTTAATCCATTTGTAGTATAGATCTGCATCATTTTTTTAACACAGAGCACAACAAAAATATGTATTCCCATACAAATATGGAAAACTAGCATCTCTGGGCCTATATAAATAGCATGTATGCCTAATGTCAACAGCTTTCCTTCGCATTCATTAGCACTTAGCACCCAACACATGCCAAGGAGAGCTGTTCATTATCTTAACTCTTCATTGCCAACTGCAACAACTAAAGTCGAACTACTTAAAACTAATGACTCTATATCATAATAAGGATGCTCGATTCATGTTCCCTGTAACAAAAACGTTCCTTCAAGTGGCAGCATGTCTGTGGTCACATACATCCAAGTACAGAGCTTTCCTGGATGCAGTTTGGGTACATTGCGCCCACAGCACTCTGAGGAAAGCTACTGACTGGGCCATAAATGTGGTCCTGAAAGAGACTTCTTTTTGCTTCAGACAAGGCTTGCTGGTATTGGAAGGAAAGGTTTCTTCATGAGGAATTCGACTCTTTTAACCATTATACGTTTAATGGTAATGAGAAAGCAACTATAGCAGTGATTAGCACTTTAAGGGTTAACAGAATCTGACATTAGATTTAGCCAGGCCAATACAGCATTGTGACTTTCTCTCCAACTGTGTCAATAAAGGCACCACGCCAGCCAGTTTACAAATCAACAGACTTGACTTTCAATGCAAGACAGTGTAGTCCCCCTCTTATAAGGCCACCCCAAATGCACCAAAAAATGTAGCTATAAAAGAGGTGACCTCTCTTGTGGGGTAAAATATAATCAAAATGCCATACTTGCTGCATGGGAAAGTGGCCTTTGTAGAGGGGGTGGCCTCTCTTGAGAGGGGCCTTACAAGAGGGGGACAACTGTAAGGCATTCACTTTAATATGCACCAAAATACTAGATGACACTCAGCGTGTGTTAATTCAATTTATAAAAGGGAATGTGAAGTGCTGCTACCACCAGCTGGCTAACTGCAGGTAAATTACATGCATGGGACAGGCCAGAATACATATTACTCTCTTGTCAGCTCAACAAGTGGATAACATCTCACAAGATCGTATACAGCTGGCAGACCCAGCTGATACAGCGATGAAAGAACAGGTAATTGTCACATGACCACTGTAGAATTACGTCACAGCTAAAGCACCTGGGAAATAAAAAAGTGGCCCGTTTTTCCTGCAAATCTCGTATTACATTTAATTGATTATCAGATTCACATTACCTTTAATTGATTAGCAGATACACAGAATTCAAGAAGCTGAAATTTTGATTTAAAGGGAAACACACACACACTTTTCCTTTTAATCTAATGCGAAGCTACAATCTGTCACATCAGAGAAATTTTAGCTGAATTCAAAACAACAGAAACATCCCAGCTTAAAATTAGGAAGGTACGTATATAAAGGGCTTCTGTCCACATCCAAATGGAAGGCATGCCAGAAGCGGAACAAGCAATCTGGCTTTCCAAGCTTACTTGCAAGTGATCTCAAATGTCTTGCCAGACAATTGTGTTTATTCATATGCACCAAAGACAACATGGATACAGTATCAAACATGAGCTCAACCTGATCAAAGCACCCGATAGTCGTTGGATCCCCAGTCTTCAAGTAACATGGAACCATTTACTCGCTGCATCAAAAGCTATCTCGTGAGTCCCAATAATTTTACACACACAGCTTCCAACCTTAAACCTGAAGCGACTAAAGCACTTGTAACTGTAAATCACTGTCATGTGACCAATATATTGTCATCAAAGCAGCTGGCAAGGGAAGCACAGTTGTCGCTCTTATCAAGGAGGTCTAGTTATATATGGGTTATACCTACCTAACAACCAAAACCATAGAAATCGAGAGAGACCTAGATGCTTGCATCAAATAATCAAATTAATGCATTCACCAGGTATGTAAATGAGAAGGAATTAATTCATTACTGCCTCCACAAAACAATTCATTACTGCATAACTACCTAAAACATGTTATTTACTTTCTACCCAACACACAGAAAAAAGGATGTCCCACGAAGACCCTTTGTCTCGGCCTCATGCACACAGTATCACTATTATGGGGCGCATTTTTGAAACATATCTTACCTAACTGATGATATTTTGAAACATATCTTACCTAACTGATGATATTTTGAAACATATCTTACCTAACTGTGACATATTCCCTCCTCATGTTCCTATATGATGCTACTGATTTTCTTAAAAAACGGTAATTTTCCATGCTAACAGATGATATTTTGGTAACTTCAGATCTATCAGTTCCTCGGGAACCGACATCCTACATGAATTACATGTAGGCATCACAGCCAAAGAAGCCCTGATTAATTATGTAAGTCAAGATATACACAACAACCTGCAACACCAGTTATTTATTCTTCCATGCATCCTCCAATGTCCTGTTCCTTTTATACCAGGAACTATTTTCAAATTGACGACAAATTCTACTGACTAATCTCAGGGGGCTACAATGGGCATGAAAATAGCCCCAAATTATGCAAATATTTTTATGTGTCATTCCGAAACTAATCCTCTGAACTCCTTTCATCTCTTAAAAGCCCCCAATGTGCCTAGAATTATATTGACGATCTTTGGCTAACATGGTAACATAGCCTGCTTTGTTCAAATAGATTCACAAAACATGCCCATTCCTTCTACCCCCAATTCAACTCACCATCAACTACTATATACTAAATTAATGTCTTGGATATTCTAGTCATCAAAGACATGTAGAGACTTGCTACCACCCTTAAACTGACTGACGCTAATTTAGAGTGACACTGTCTTCATTGCGGCTCATGTCACCTCCCACACCAAAAGGAAGAGCCTAGGTGCAGACAAGCTCTAACTATTAGGCATATCTGCGCCATGGACCAAGAATTTCATCCATTGCATGCCACTTTGCACCAGTTTCTTAATGAGGGTACCTATCACGAATTATCAACGAAGCCGTTTTCAACATGAAGCGATGAACGCACGGCACTCTACTCCAGCCAAGGGAAGCACAACAACCCAATCAAGACATCACCACCAACTTTGTGGCTGCATATATCATTCTAGCAATCCATTTAAATGTCCCTTGATTTCCCAGTTCTGGTCAATTTTTTTACTTCCAAGCACTTAACACACAATTGTACACTCAACTAGCCATTTAACTCATTCCATACTATGGTGACAAGCCTTGGTCAGTGCCAGAACCACTGACTTAAGACTACAGGCATGTTGGTACTTGAATGAAAGCTCTTTTCACGAAGAATTTAAATATGCAATGGTCTTCTTAAATCCAGGTAAATATGCAGAAAAATCAGGAATCAGTATGGAAGGAGTTAAGTACAATTGGAGGCAGCCTTCTACCCTGGTGAAGCTAGGTGCAGGGTCAGTCCCAAAAAGCACCAGGGAAGCTGCCCACACCTTTTCTATGTATTACTTCATCTCTAACTTGTGGTTATAATTTTTAACTACTTTAAAACTTAAAACTGATATCAGTTAAACTGGATGTTGCAAACTACGTTTAATGAAGATGGAATGTGACATATAGCCAATCAGAGAACAGCCCCAAGGCCCTCATTATGAATTCAGAAATATTACCCTCAAAGTGGCTGCTACCAGAACTGCTCTTCTCTGATTGGCTATACAAGTAATGAGCACACATGCTGATATACCCTCTGTTTTAATCTCTTTGCCCATAGACCTGCTAAGCACATATACATGTACACATAACTTGTATATATGTTAAAAATGTGCAAATTAAAGAAATAAAAAATCAACATCTGACATCTTTTATTTTTTATGATGTTGCATCAATGTATTTTTATTACAAGTGCACATACAATTTGTAAACAGTTTTTATATGTCATCAATCCTTGCTATGATCAGGGATGTGGAAATCTATTTTCACCTCCCTGCTACGTGACCTTAGCATGAAAACTGAGTCACATTACTTCTGACTTTCTGTTACGAGATATGCACCTAACATGACTTTTCCACACTGCAATATAACCATATCCAAAACCAACTCAAGACCCTCAGGCCTAAATTGCAACAAGTTCAAAAATGGGTTTATGTACAAGTGCTTATATGGCTGCATCTGTCTGGTTTTCGTCTTCACTGTGGCTATAACTACCATGCCAAGAATTGCCCCGTGTGTCTTTCAAGAAATTAACTCATTCCATACCAGTCAATGATATTTACATATATTTACCAAGATTTACGACGACAATTGCATTTTTAAATTCTTCATAAAAAGAGCTTCCGTTCAAATACCAACATGCCTATCATCTGAAGTCAGTGGTTCTGGCACTGCCTCGCAAGGGTACCGGCAGCATGAGTTGCCAGGCAGTGCCAGAACCACTGACCAAGGCCTGTGACCATAGTATGGAATGAGTTGATATGGTTCACTAACCTAAGAAACCCAGCAGTTCACCTTTGCCTTAATTAGTTCATGATTAAAGAATCATCTTTGCATTTGAGCAGAATTCATGAAAGTTTCTTGACACATTACACTAAAAAAACCACAGTATGATGTGCACATGCTTCATTTTAAAGACTTCTGAGGACTACATGTAGCTTTACCGGAAAGTTGGCAGAATAATAAATATCTTGGCAATCTTTTCTGCAAGCTTGGTTAGTCTCGACATTTCATCTGATACATAAATGCATGTACAACCACTTTGAGCTAATTTCAGCCAGCTAAAATTAAAAGGTTACAGTGTGGTCTTATATAATAAATTACCAATGACAACGGCTATCTGAATGTCAAGTTACTATCACTTCCCTGATTCTGCATCCATGCATGACACATCTCTGTCTGCACTTGAGAGCATGCACCAACCCACATACATCACATTAACTGCCCAGCCAGAAATTCATGATGTTGCAATTTTTAACCCTTTCAGTGCCAAATTTTGGACTACGTCAACAGCTTTTCTCGGCATGCATTGGGTGCAATGCACCCCATGCATGCCGAGAAAAAGCTGTTGACCTGGGATATTCTGTCTGGAACTATAGGCATACTGGTACTTGAATGAAAGGTCTTTTCACAAGGAATACGAATCTGGAAACCTAATGATAATACAGACTAGTTTGACTTAAGTAGATTGACTTAAGACGTGATTGGCACTAAAAGAGCTAAACTCCAATCATGTTCATTTAAAGGTCTGGCGACTTGGACATGAAGATAAGTTGTACTGTTTTACACAGATAAAACTCAAGTGCACAGCATCTGGCATATATGTTTTTATGTAATATATATATAGTAATATATGGACGTTTAACCTGGCCTAATAGATGGACCATCAGAACAGCATTTCCATGTATACAAGACAATGTGCTACCGTGGCTGTACATGTTTTGCATGTATGATCGCAATTGGTCTATAGCTTCATTTTCTGAGTGTTTGCTCTAGCAATTGTCTGGGTCCTAACAAGATGCAGGCTATGTGTGCATTTCATGGGTCCAGTGGGATTTTTATTGGAATCCTGTTCCATTGGGAATTCAAGTGGAAGACTCCTACATGTTTTTTGTCCCATTGGGAGCTCAGTGGAAATTTCACTGAGCTCATGAGACTCAGAATTCTTTTATTTCACCGTAATACGCACATATAAATAAGCATATAATATGAGAGATATCCAATGAGAGTCCCAGAGGAATAATCCTATGTGATTCACTGGGATTCGACATGTTCAAGTGGGATTCCCACTGCAAAAAAAAAAATCAATAGAATTCTCCCAGTAGAATCACAATGTGGGTATCCCACTGATTTATGATACCATAAGGACAAAAGACCCAGCAGCCGTGGAAAAGAAGATTTTGATTTTCAAATTGAGCACAAAATTCTGAATCCAATGGCACAGTCAAACCTTGTGACCTCAGACACACAAATAGAAGTGGCTAAGCTCTTAGACTTTACGTGATCTACATGTATATTACTACTTTACAACTAGCAAATCAGCCATTCATAGGATTGATTATCCTCCCAGAATCAGGTTCTGAAAGGATAATCAAACTTATGACCTTAATTTCCGGAATCAGATTCTTGCCAAATTAACAATCAGCACTGCTGGATATGCAACTGCACTTGTGAAGACTAAGTCCTGTGATAAGGTGCACCCATACAGATGAAGCAATTTGTGAAATGAGGCGCGGAAATTTGGCAATGTTTTCTTCGATACCTAGAGATCAGCTACACATGACCAACATAACAATACACAATGCCAAAAGCTACAAATTCGATTACATTCTTTGTGGTGAGAGACAGTTGGTACAATAGGGGCACTGAAAAATTAAGGGAGTTCAAATATATAACTTTTATCCCCAAGGAATCTAATGTCAGTGAACCAGCATGCAACCCTTTGTTACTAAATGAAAATTATCTGCAACTGTAATACTTTCTCTTGCTATTTTGTCATAAAGACCAACATGTCAACTATAAAAGCTCCTCCTCCTCCTCTTTTTTTTTTTTTTTGGAGGGGGGGGGGGGGGGGGCAGAGGGCACATTTTGGGTTCACTGTTCTTAAGACTGTGCCAAGGAATTAAGGCTGCTGATTCAGCACGCAGAGGTTAAGTTAAGATTGGCAAAGTGACTATGTCATTCAATGTCATGGGGTGAATAAAGGTGGGCAAAGGGACATTATTTAATGTCTAAAGGTTAAAGTGGGTGAACTGAACATCACTCAATGTCAGAGGGTTAATGTGGGCAAACTGACCCTGATTCAATCTCAGCAATAAAGGGGGAAGTGACTACAGTTACCTTCATATATTCCCAAGCTAAGGCCTTATCTGCATGGTCACTCAATGTCTGAGCTTTAACATATGTGGGTAAAGGGACCCTGTCATTCAGTGTCAGAAGGTTAATAAAGGTAATTACATTGTATATAAGCAAAGTGATCATGCCATTAATTCTAGAGGATTTTTTTTTAAATGGACAAACTGTCCATGTCAGAGGCTTAATACATGCAGGCACAGGGAACATGGCATTAATGCTTTGACACTGAATGACATGGTCACTTTGCCCACCTCTATTAACCCTCTGATATTTAAAGGACATGGTCACTTTGCCCACCTGTATTAACCCTCTGATATTGAATGACATGGTCACTTTGCCCATCTGTATTAAGCCTCTGATATTGAACGACATGATCACTTTGCCCACCTGTATTAACCCTCTGATATGGAACGACATGGTCACTTTGCCCATCTTTATTATTCACCCTCTTATATTGAATTACATGGTCACTTTGCCCACCTGTATTAACCCTCTGATACTGAATAGCATGTACGAAATTTTCAGTGCTCCTTTGATGCTGGTGGACTTACATAATATGAACAGTCCTGGATCTGAGACAACTGCCAATATAGTACTTGTACTGGATTAAATACAATGAACTGGGCCGTGTCGATTATGTCATTCACGCTTACTGGCCTCCATAATGCACCATACTTTTTAGGAATGAGGATATGGTGCAGTTGGTATGTGCATTATTGATTTTCAGCTACGTGACTGGTACTGAAGGTTGCTGGCCAGAAACCCATCTGTTCTGTGGTCACAAAACATTCAATTTCAGAGTTTTAATATAAAAGGTGGGTAAAGTGACCATGTCATTCAGTGTTAGAGCATTAATACAGGTAGGCAAAGCGACTCTGTCATTCAGTGTCAGAGGGTTAATGCAGGTTGGCAAAACTACCTTGTGACTCGACATTGTGTTTGTGGTGAACTGAAACTGATTTCAGGACACAAAATCAAATTCCTCGCCCTGCACACCTTAAAAGCAAGCATGCAATAGGATCAAATATAAAAGAGGGCTTACAGTTAGTGTTCTGGACATGGCAGTATATAATATAAACCTGAATAAATTGTTTGCTAATGGGCAAAATGTTTACATACATGCTAGCACCAAACCATCAAAATAAACATGGCTAGTATTTTGAACATACATTCCACATGAGCAAACCTTACAAAACTTATTTCATGGAAATGCAATTACCATATGACTATGACCTTACAAAATAGGCCAAGGTCACCCAAGTACAACCCAGCCTACATCTTATCAAAGTCCACAATCCAGCCAAGTTTCATTAATTTGTGTCAAATCCTTCAATATTTATCACTCAGAAACCAAAGGACAATATATGGCTTTGTAACTGTGAGAACTAGGTCAGGGTCACCCAAATACAGTCCTAAGCTAGGCCTTACCTACTTACATAATCCCACCCAATTTCAGTCAGGAGGAGGAGGACTGCAAGTAGTAACCATGGTATCTCAATGTCTGAAGGTAAATAATGGTGACCAAAGTGACTACGTCAATCAAAATCAATGGATTGATACAGGTGGTCAAAGTGACTGTGTCATTCAACATCAATGGGTTGATACAGGTGGGCAAGGTGACTAGGTAATTCAATGTCTGTGGGTTGATACTGGTATGCAAAGTGACTAGGTCATTCAATATCAGAGGGTTGATACAGGTGGGCAAAGTGACTAGGTCATTAAATATCAGATGGTTGATACTGGTGGGTAAAGTGACCGTGTCATTCAATATCTATGGGTTAATACAGGTGGTCAAAGTGACTGTGTCAATCAATATCAATGGGTTAATACAGGTGGGCAAAGTGACTAGGTCATTCAATATCAATGGGTTGATACAGGTGGGCTAAGTGACTAGGTCATTCAATATCCGAGGGTTGATATTGGTGGGTAAAGTGAATGTGTCATTCAGTATCTATGGGTTGATACAGGTGGTCAAAGTGACTGTGTCATTCAATATCAATGGGTTGATACAGATGGGCAAAATGACTAGGTCATTCAGTATCAATGGGTTGATACAGGTGGGCTAAGTGACTAGGTCATTCAATATCAGAGGGTTGATACTGGTGGGTAAAGTGACTGTGCCATTCAATATCAATGGGTTGATACAGGTGGGCAAATTGACTGTGCCATTCAATATCTTTGGGTTGATACAGGTGGGCAAAGTGACTGTGTCATTCAATGTATGTGGTTTGATACTGGTGGGTAAAGTGAATGTGTCATTCAATATCTATGGGTTGATACTGGTGGGTAAAGTGACTAGGTCATTCAATATTTGTGGGTTGATACAGGTGGGCAAAGTGACTGTGTCATTCAATATTTGTGGGTTGATACAGGTGGTCAAAGTGACTGTGTCATTCAATGTATGTGGTTTGATACTGGTGGGTAAAGTCACTGTACATGTGTCATTCAATATATATGGGTTGATACTGGTGGGCACATTGACTGTGTCATTCAATGTATGTGGTTTGATACTGGTGGGTAAAGTGACTGTGTCATTCAATATATATGGGTTGATACTGGTGGGTAAAGTGACTAGGTCATTCAATATCAGTGGGTTGATACAGGTGGGCAAAGTGACTGTGTCATTCAATATTTGCGGGTTGATACAGGTGGGCAAAGTGACTAGGTCATTCAATATTTGTGGGTTGATACAGGTGGTCAAAGTGACTGTGCCATTCAATATCAATGGGTTGATACTGGTGGGCACATTGACTGTGCCATTCAATATCTATGGGTTGATACAGGTGGGCAAAGTGACTGTGTCATTCAATATCAATGGGTTGATACAGGTGGGCACATTGACTGTGCCATTCAATATCTATGGGTTGATACAGGTGGGCAAAGTGACTGTGTCATTCAATATATATGGGTTGATGCTGGTGGGTAAAGTGACTAGGTCATTCAATATCAGTGGGTTTATATGGTGGGCAAAGTGACTAGGGTAGTGGAGGCAGTTTTGGGTCACTTCACCCATTCATTAACTGTGCTGCACACCCGTCACATCATTCAATATTTTGGTCTCATGCTGCATTCCGCAGCAGGATTCCGCTCACGGTTGAGGCTGTTTAGACCTAACACCTCCCATTATTTTAGTGAAATTTTACCTTTTTTCCTTCTCTGCTCATTTCTGTGTGCTGCCATTTTGCTTTGACAACCAGGTTGTAAGGACTAAGAAACAAAAAGTGGAGGCAGTTTTCAGTCACATTGAATTTATAGCACTATAAGAATATTAGGGCAAGTTGTAAGTGAAGAGGTGATGTTGAGTAGCTCTTAATAAAGACATTCATAATGTTCAAAAGTTAATTCTTGAATGCAAAGTACCATAGAGCAAATATGATCCAGACATCATTCAATTCCAACATGGAAGGTATGCTCCATGAACAACTCCAACATGTAAATTTCAAGCTGGTCACCTGTCAAAATAATCCATTGTTAAATCCTCATGAAGCACATAAACTGTCACAACAAGGTAGTTCTTACAGTTTGAAAAAAAAACCTTTTACACAAATAAAAGCAGATCTTTGCTTTTGGTCTGTTTCGACCTGCTGACTGAAAACTGCCTCTGACTTTGCCGAAAATCGTAATTTTGCACCCTGTAGAGTGTCATGATTTGTACCAATCAGGAACGCTGCATGTAACATGTATCAGTACACTAACAAATGAGTACTACCACCGTGAAGTCCCTTCTGGAAAATATTCATCATGCAATGCTTCAGGACCTCCAAAGTTATGGATTGACTTATGCTTAAGTGACCAAAAACTGCCTCCACTGCCCTATGTCATTCAATATCAATGGGTTGATGCAGGTGGGCAAAGTGACTAGGGCGCAGGCAAAGTGACTATGTCATTTAATATCTATGGGTTGATACTGGTGGACAAAATGACTATCATTCAATATCAGTGGGTTGATGCTGGTGGGCAAAGTGACAATGTCATTCAATATCTATGGCTGATACAGGTGGGCAAAGTGACTAGGTCATTCAATATCTATGGTTTTATACAGGTGGGCAAAGTGACTATGTTATTCAATATCTATATTGGTTGATATGGCTGGCAAAGTGATTATGTGATTCAATATCTATGGGTTGATACAGGTGGGCAAATTAAGTGACCGTCCATGTCATATTCAATTTATTCTGCAATTGCTTGATATTACCTTGAAATAGCCCTGGTGCAAACTTGATAGTCTGGTGTTTGTCATCTCGCTGCTACTCCTAGCTGCTGTTTCTGATTGGTTTGTGAAAATCTATACTACCTACATGTAGAGTAAGAACTTTTGTCCATACTACCTTGTAACATCTAAATTAAATTCAACAGAGGTATGTGACAGTCTTCAACAGTGTTAATCTCCACTGTACTGTTTATCTGAAGTTTAATTTAAAATATAATAAACAACAATTAGCCCCAATATATTTGCTGTTGTCCTGCCTATACATGTAGATGCTTTGGAAGGGCACCATCAAAATACAAAAGCACAGGTGTAAAAAGTCAGAATCTCAGTAGGCCCAGACTAGCCTCACACTTCACTACATACATGTACATTGTGGGTATAGGTCTAGCCAGCAGCTGAAGCAGCATCCTGCTTTCATCCATAAAATCGACAGATAAGGCCTACACCTAATGAAACAAGGTGCGATCCTTGCTTTCAGTGGGTACACCCTTCTCACTGGTGCCAATGATTGCCCCTCAACATCTTTTGAATATATAATTTGAAAATCACTCTGCGCCAGCTCCAGTAATGCCCTTGCTGGCAATGTTTGCGTTTTGAAGTACTACCTCATTACGAGGTCCTGGGAGTGTATACATTCATATATGTGCAGCACTCTGTGTCTTGCTTCAAAGTGACAGAACATTTTAAAAGCAAATACGAGCAACCTTCGCACATTTGGGCACAGGCAAGAGGGCCACGCACCTGGTGGTGTGACAGGTCTGATGGCCAGCTTGGGTGGTTTTATTATTTTGTCCAGTATTAAAAAACAGCTGTATTGGTTTTGAAATGATGAAATTACAGAGAAGGAAATAATGCAGCCCAATATCCTCTTAGCAGAAATCCATATCCTCCAAGTAGAAATCCATATCCTCCAAGTAGAAATCCATATCCTCCAAGCAGTGCTTGCATGGGCATTACTTTCCTTCCTTATTTGAAAGATCCTCAGGGTCAAAGTGGAAGACAAGAAGATTTTTTTCCAATTGTTGAACATCTGGCACAGCAGCATTATTTGCAGCCCTGACTGTGATCTTGTACAGCCACAAAATCAAGCTGTAGCCACATACTGTATAATCATTTATATTTCCAGGCACAAAATTTCCCGAATACACTCCAAATCAGAATTTCACAAGTTTTGTTTTCCTGCTTTTATGCAGGTTTTTATCCCATATTCAAGGTGCTATAATTTTCCCCCAGTTTAATATTCCTGAACTGGGTTACCTTGGGAAAATTCAGAAATATTTATCCTTCGTGAAAATTTATGATTATACAGCATTGTTATGTGCATGAGATAAACAGCATAAAGCCAGTACAGTGTGTGCTTGCATGCTTTTCTTCACAGACAGTAAACCTATCACAACAATGTGTTTCCTTGGTCAATTTTAGTTGAAATACAGAGCAGCCATAATTGATGGAAGGAAGTAAATTATGACCACTTTTGGACAGGACCCCGCTGCCCAAGGTGGCCTGGTTCATACCTGGATGGATCACGTTGAGTCCTTGCAGGCGGGGTAGGAACTCGGCCTTTCTGAGCCGTGGCCCCTCCACTCAGGTAGTCTTATTATTGTATGAGGCTGAATATAGGGTGGGGTAAGTGATTATGGCATTCACTGTCAGAAGGTTAATAAAGGTGGGCAAAGTGACTAATTGTCAATCAATGTTCAGTCAACTAAGATGCTGCAATCTCCATGGACACACTGATGGAGACACCTTCAGATTATCTTTCCCCAGTACTCAATTTAAATTAACATAATCACGTGCAACATTCTGGTCGCAAGAAGCCTGAAGGTCCAGTTATGGTAGGGTGTAATCTCCCAAGTCTTTGTCCCTGGAACACCTGATTTAACTCCTATCTTTCTAGATTTATAAACCTTTGATCATTGTTTATTTTTTTTCATCACCTAGTGGCTGTGCAAAGCTACAGGTACAACGACAAACAAAAAAGAAACAACTAGCTTTTGACCAGGCATGTTGGAACTTGCTTGGAAGCTCAGAATAATTATGATAAATCTGAATAATACAATTCACGTTAAATTCCAGTGGAGCAGATAACATTTGACCGTTGGCTAGTTTTGGCCTGTTGTCAAGATGAATTATGTTATATGGAATGAGTGAACACTTAGCTCTGTCTATATTGAGGTCTACATCTCTTCTCAGGAGGCTATGAAATCTGCAGTTGACAATATGGGCAGACCACCTAATTTGGTACGGCCACCCAAAGTATGTCTTATTGATCAGCATTCAGCTACATGAATATTTCATGATTTTTTTTTTTTTTTGCCCAAAGCACAATGACTTTATCTTGCTGGCTGTAGTTATTGTAATATGTGGACATGGCAATTCACTTTATGGACGCACTATCCATTTCTTACGATCACAAAAACTTCGAGGCACATTTTATTTTGCTAATGTACATGTTCTTACACATTTGTGTGTATTCATTATGGTCTGATCAACTTTACACTGATCTAGAACAAGTGTAGAACTTTGTCCACTTTCACACAGACTATAAATCACACAAAATTTGTTCATCATGTCTGCTGAAAAGAGTAATTTTAGTAAATGCATTTGCCAGGAAAGAACTCTTAACCCTTTGCCGCTCAAGTTGCCCAAAGGTGTCCAGATGTAAATTGTCATCTGCCTGCAGCCTTAACATTTTTAAGTTAAATTTCTCACGGCTAGAAAACATTGTACTGTGATTTATATATAAGACCATTTATGAAGCCACGCCCAAGGTCAAAAGCTGTCCCTGGTGCCAAGGAAAGATACTCAGGACAAGACGGAAAATCAGATAATCCATGCAGCCTACAACCTTAGTTTGAGTTTGAGCTTTCCCTATATAATCAGCATCAAAACAACACCAAAATAATCCCTATGGTACTTTCCTATTTATTTTCAATTGTAACCATGGGCCTAGGATCCACTGCTGCCAGGATATAAGTCATATGTTTTACCTTTCAAAATAAAATTCAATAACACACTGGTATAATTTCTCCATGGACATTGTTCATTTTTTATTGTTATAGCTGGAAACCATGGAAAGATCACAGAATAGATAGGCTGGAGTTTCCAGCATTTCAAGTGCACCCAAGCACATTTCCAGCCTACCTTAGAAATGTATCTAAGAAAAGCCCATGGAAGTTCCATGGATTGGCTGGAAAAAACCAGGGAAACTATGTACTTATATAATAAATAGTTGTCCTTGTGTTTTTGGAGTTAGAAAATTTACAGGCAGATAAAAAAAGAAAAGAAAATATATAAAGGCTGGAAAAAGAGATAATAGAAAATTTTTGTCAAACTTGGCCACTTGTATTAACTTTTTGCACTTGTAAAATTTTGAAAGACTAACTACAAACAGTAAAACAAAAAGGCTGGAATGGAGTCCAAGTATTCCACTTAGACTTTCCATGGATTTTTCCAGAAGTTCCATGGAAAAAGGATACTCCGGCAACCATAAGATACTCCAGAGGCACTTGCATAGTAATGCCAACAACGGTAACCATGTGCTCCACTATCACCAAGACCTTGTAAAAAGGCTTGAATTCCAAATATATATCATGCCCAAATGTTTTGAATTGGGAGATCCAGGTTAAAGGTGAATGAAAACAAAGATAAACGGCCAGCTTCAGCCAAAACAGCCTCATTTTAACTACTTTTGTCTCCATATTGGGAGAGTCCTCCCCAAATTGGAAAAAGGATCACAAGTATGATTCTACTAAACAATATATGCATCCCATCTATGGATGCATAACAATTGCATTATCATCATAACAAATTTGCTGAAGGCCCCCCTGGGCAGCATCTATCTGGCAAAGCAAAGTAGTGCATACAACAATTTTGAGATCACTGCGACGCATGTGCTGTTTTGCTATATGATGCTATTTCTTTTAAAGCAGCAGTGGTTAAGGACACAAGGCACCAAGTTTTGTCATCCCATAGCTTTGCCGAAAATTAACACATCTCCTGCACTGTTATTTGCACCACCTTTGTTCAGACTACATTCCCATAAAGTTCATAAACAGATCAGATCTGCTCAGACCTTTTGGAGAAGTAGAAGTTAGCCTTAACACACAAATATCCATACAAAAATTGCAGTGCCACCTGCTGGCCAAAAGACCGTAAAGGTGTGCACACATGTGACACTGTGTGAAATATCAGAGCAATTGGTAGTTCTTGGGAAGAAAAAGTTTATTTTCTTTTTTAAAAAGGTAAATGAACAAAATCACAATGAATAGAAATACCTCGTGACAGTGACTGCATCATCATCTACTTCGCAAACTTGGTCGAGGTGCACCTGAGGGACTTCCAGGTATAAAATCACGGCACCCCATGCACCAATTTTTACAATATTACAATGCAATGTAATGCATTCCTGACCATATGTACAGCAGTAGTCTTTATTAACACAGTTCTGAAGTTTGAAGTCCTGCATCTTGGACAAAAATTAAAATATCCCATGAGGAAAAATTTGTTTATTTTTTGGGACCACCTCAAGGGGTGGGAGGGCATTACAATGTATGTATGTATGTATGTATGTATGTATGTATGTATGTATGTATATATGTATGTATGTATGTATGTTTTATTTACTCAATGGGCCTGATGGGCCCATGTGCCGACAATAGTACACAATCACACATAATGTTGCAAGGTCAATAATATATGTACATATTATAGGAAGTACAAAATTGAATGATATTACATACACAAAAGGCCGATAATACTCCGGTGTTGGAAAAACAAAATCAATAGTATATCCTCTGTTCAATTATCCAAAATCAGTGAGCAGTGGAGGAAGTATTTCTATTTTAACAAAAGATTTGTATGACTCTCCATGGCTTTAAACAGAATAGCTGCCTGAGCTTGCACAGCACAGCTCCATCTTAAGAAGAAAAACCCTGCACAAAATTATACATCCTCTTATATCCACATATATAAAATTATACATACTCTTATATCCATCTAGGCATGGAAAATATACCTTCCGTTTTTAGCTTCATATACACGGACATTCAAAGACTAAGTGAAACCCATAATCCAAAAACGTCACAAAAGGGTCCTTTTTGACTATGTAACTCAAGTGGAGGTTTTTCCTATCTTCCTGACTCAACACGACAACAACTGGGAACTCACACTCAAACATGTTAATGCAAAATGATACAAATCAATCTTAATTAATCTCAGATATATACTTTTGAAATTTTAAAACTCCGAGAAAATAACGGTAACTTTTATATTTTGCGGCCTGTGTCTGTCCACGCTTCTACCCATGATTATCCATCCATGCACCATTTGCTGAAGCATGATACATGTATCTTAAGACACACTGGCCACCTCAAACTCAAATTTACTTCATTTATACCTTGCACCATTTCTTGACTTGATCACAATGTGTTGACCATGAACTCATTTTCAAGGTCACAGGACCCATATAGGTCAAAAGGTCGAGGTTTTTTGTTGCAATTTTCTGTGTTTCTGTAAGTTAAAGACGTCTTTGTCAAACTGCCGACTTGACCTGCTATGCACAAGAGCAGTTATCACCAACAGACTGGATACCCATCCCACCCCCACCCCATCCCCACCCTACCCCACACACATGGGTCCTGTGACCTTCAAAACAAGGTCTAGGCAACCAAAATTTAATGAGATCAAGATTTAGTGTTAAGATACAAATTTAAGTTTGATGTGGCCTTTGAATCATAAGATGTTTTGCTTGCAAGGACGCTGCTACAGATGAACAGATGGACAGCTGTAAAGTCAAAAACAATATACTCCCCAAAATCATTGATAAACACTTTATTTTTGGCAGTCAAACCTCTGCCATTGTATGTAATCCTTGAACTACTTCCACAATGAACAAACTCAGTCTGCAAGCACAATTTGTCAAAGATGACTTGACGGAGGACACATTTCCTGTGACAGCTAATCAGTCAAGCCTTGTAGGAACTGGTCTGTTCATTAAGGAAGACAATGATGCCACAAGAGAGGAAACTCGACATAAAGGCATGTTTGCTCTGAAAATAATGACAGATCCACAGCCAAATGTGACCCTTCTATGACATTTCCAGCTTGACAAATGAGCTTATACAGCACATGCATCTATGTTGTGCTAACGGACACTGGTTTTGATGATGTCTAGCACTTCGCAAATTGAACATTATTAAGATAAACAAGTTGATATTTGCTGCTCAATGGAGCGCTATTGTCTAAGGTGCCTGGCGTGAGGACAAACTTCAGCGATGTAGCCACACAGTATATTACATATCAAATAGTTGTTTTGTTCTGACACTCATGTTTGGTCGTTCTGTTAGTCTTTCTGGCTCCAAATTCTTTGAAAGAACCCTAGGGTACGAATGGAAAATGCGTTTAATTTTGATAATGAATCCCAAGAAGTGATTTCTAATCTCTTTCCTTTCTCTTTACTGTATTTACCTGCAAGATGAACCATGATAAATGATGCTGAGCCATTTCACATTGATGTTTACAAACAGGCTCATATTAATTGTACCTGAAACTAAGCCTTGCCTCTGTTTAAGCACTGATCTCATATTTTGATTGACTCTGTGTACAAGATCATTATACAACCTGTGATAGATCAGCTGCAAATTCAAATCACACCAAGAAAGGCTGCAGCAGATCAGCAAGTGGCAGTCGGGAGGAAAGCACACTGGCTGTGTAGTGCTAAATGTCAAGAAACATGTGGAGGAGTTCATTATCACTGCTATCAATTTCAAGTCTGCTTTAATTTTCTCCATACAACCCTTTAAAGAATCTAATTACTATATCTTCGCCAGTTCATTCCCAAAGTAAAACAAATTTTTGTAATGCCTGCATGCAGTGGTCGTGTTGACAAGCTCTTGAAGTCATGAAAGACGAACTCACATAACATCTCATTGTCTAATCTGTACATGTAATACTATGTTCAGTTCTTAAATTTCAAATCAGCATGGAGACTGTACCTGCTCCCCAAATTACTACTCCAGCTGCACAATGACATACCCTTTGCAAGAAGCAATGGTCAGGTAAAGTTGGAGGAAGATTTTGGGTCCACAAAAGAATGTATCTATCGACATTTGGCCACTATGACCTTGACCTACATAGGTCAAGGTCACCGTTGCCCATGACACCATGTAGTGAAGGAGAATAAGCATAAAAAGTTTTAAGAAGATATGATTATTAATGAAAGAGTTATGGTATGGCCAAGGGTATGGCTACAGATGCCAGCAGTGACCTTGACCCATATACATCAAGGTCAATGTTGTTTCATGACAAAATCTCAAGTGATAAACAACCATCACGTACAGTTGGAGGAAGATTTATGAAATAATAAAGGAGTTATGGCCAGGACAAGGCTTTTCCACGGACAGACATTAGACAGACATGGTGAAACCAGTATACCCACCCTTGTGGGGGTATAATGAAGTGCTCTGACTTATAGTAACAGTGCTAGATTCATATTCTTTGTCAAAATACCTTTCATTCCAGTACAGTAGTCCCTCTTTTGAGTGACCACCCCTAGCGCAGAAGAAAAAGTGGTTGTATAATGCAGGTG
The DNA here is from genome assembly GCA_964020975.1 of Hermodice carunculata. Taxonomy (NCBI): domain Eukaryota; kingdom Metazoa; phylum Annelida; class Polychaeta; order Eunicida; family Amphinomidae; genus Hermodice; species Hermodice carunculata. The sequence goes on from OZ026617.1 coordinate 80,040,301, forward strand.
GTCACTCATTGGAGGAGCCCCACATGCACGACGTCAACAGCTAAAATCAAAGGTAGATTTTCCCAGGTAGTGATGTTTGCAAATTTCTGCCACCACCAGTTCATCATTATAGATTATATTACCTATGCTTTGTGAAGAAATTATCCTTTATCAACTTTAACAATTACAACGGTTACCTTAAAATCTTTATTTCAATAAAGAACTCATGTCTGGATGCTGAAAGATGTGCTTCACATTACTTTAAAATATTTGCAAGTCTTGAGTTTTGTAATTTTCCGATTATACATAATTGGCCTGACGCATCACCTGGTACAGAGCTTTCGCTTGCAAAGTAATAAGCTTAAATTGTCATAAAATTGTTTTGATGGCATAACTCACTGTCTTAGCTTTATTCTACACATTCAGTGAAGCGTAACTCACTGTAATTCATAAGTTAAGGATCAAAATAAGACTGGGCATTTTCCCACTGCCAACATGTGTGTTTTGGGTGCCATGTTTACCTTGCTCTGAACCATAGGAAAAATAGATCGGGCCACTTTGTCAGTGTCGGCCGCACACTCAAGCAGGCAAGTACGCGTTCGATCAAGGTCTCATGTGATTTGGATCAAGCGAAAGTGAACAACATTTATTTTATAGAAAATACTATGATAAAACATTGTTCAATTAGAAACGTGAATTATACTAATAATATTTGTGTTGCCTTCCGCTTATCTGCCATCGTTAGGTTAGGTTTCGCATGCAAAAAAGGGATGACCATGTGGGTCAACAATCTCCAGGAAACGACAAAAGTTGTTCTGGACATTTCCGAAGAGCTTCGGCAACCTTCTTCGTACATTTGGATTTGAAGCATTTCAAGATGGATGATTCGAACAATCATGAGTGGGAGCGACAAAGTTCCCATCACAAGTAAATTTCTGCAGATCCCTATGAAGTTTAATTCAGAAAACAATCCGCAATATCCCAGCATACAGGGAAAGAAATATAGTTGTCGAAATCCTTTGAGATCCATTATGGAGTTGCCCGAGACATGGGGAGTATGCCACATTCACTGCCATTATAAAAATGTAAATAAATGGACAGCTCCAAAGCTTGTGAGAATTTTAAATAAGGAGGAATAGCTACAGATCGACCCAATTAAATACTTGTTTAAGGAAATTTTACAGTACAAAGAAATCCTTTATTGTTTGCAAACAATAGAATAGACAAGAATTCTGTCAATGTTATAACAATGGAGTTGCGTGCATGCATTTTGTTGGCCGACTTGCGGCGTTGTGGGTAGATATGGCTCAAATTTGTGTTATGTGGTCACAAAATCTGTCTATTTTGCATGTTCGCTGGTCGCGTTTATCAGGTGGTCCCTCATATAGGAGGGGTCATTTGAGACAAGGACTACTGTGCCAGTTACACAGAATATAATATTCCAGGTCAACAGCTTTCCTTAGCATGCTTTGGAAGCATGGTGCTCAAAGCGTGCCAAGGAGAGCTGCTGACTCAGTCCAAAATGTGGCACCGAAAGAGTTAAGATGGAGATGCTGTCATGGAGACAACGAAGAAATCTTCAGAACCTTATATTAATTGTCATTTGCTGGAGCTGTGGACCTTTACATGGTATCCAGTGTCTCCAATTTTCTATTATCCTTTCTTTCATTAAGGCATCAGTTTCTCCGGTTGCTATTTTGTCTTTCAAAATAATTAAGCATGAACAGTACTTTATTTGAAAGCAGCTTAACGCTATACATTCTGTTTTGCTAGCACATAATTGAAGTCTATGCCGCAGCCTCACTGTGCCATTTTCCCATCATGCAGCTGGTTAAGCCTCGTTTTTTGTGACACTTCTGCTTTTTTACACTCTTTGTATTCACTCCATTTCATTTGTTACTTATTTTACAGCGAGTCGGATGTGATGTGGTCCAGCAAAACCAACCTCCCACCCAAATTGCATATATATATATATATATATATATATATATATATATATATATATAAACTGGTTTATCACCTTCACCAGGGGAGAATTTTATGCCATATTGGTGGCTTAGTGCTCCAGTGGGAATAAATGAGGTTCAGGTATGTCACTACCTGGCTGGGACTTTGTGAACCTGTGTTGCACTTGACTGCTTTTTTTTTCTGCCAAAAGACTGCAATAAACTCATCAACTTTTTGTTATAGTTTTCTTTTTTCCCCACGGGAAATATATTCCAGATTGCAATTTTCCAATCAAAAGTAAATGTTCCTCCAAATCCACCAATAAAGCTGTGAAGACCCCTTCACTGACTGAGAAATGTCTCAAATAGATATCACGATGATTTGAAAGCCACTGTGTGGGTGTTGGATTTCAACTGATTGCCACCTCATATATAGTAACACACAGAACAGTCAAGACTATGAAGTGGTCGCGCCAAACTGAACTGTGCCATATATATTGTGTGGCATGCAATGCTGTTGAATGATTCACAACCAGTTCTTACAAGCCAAAACTGCAAGGTTCTGCCACCAAGAAAAGATAAATATGTCTGCAGTGGCTAACTCTCACAAATTTTTTCGGTGCCTGAAATACCCAAATGTGACCATCTAATAGCAGCTCCTTGTCTCACAATTTTTAGCTGAGACAACCAATATGGTAAATTATACTACTGAAAGGCCTTCACTCAGTACTGTTTATAATGCCTTCCAAATAATGGCACTAAACGAGCCTTCATACATGTACATGTACCAGTCGTGCTAGACTTACTTGAATTATACGAGTTCTAACAGTAGAAGGGGCTTTAATTCCTGTTGAAAATCTGGAAAATGTTACAAGTTCAAGATAATAATGTTCATAGATGCCAAGAAGACAAATGGCTTAAAAAAAGTTCTATAGCGAGTTTTTAATAAATAGGCCTTTTTTTAGTACTGAAACAGAATAAGGTTGATCTGACCAGTTTTCAGATGTGACGCAATTAATAACGTGACTCTTTTACGTCACATCCTTACATTTGCGTTTTACTTGAAGTTGAACTGGTTTAATCTATTTGACCTGATCACTCTGTCAGGTAGGCCTAGTCGGGTCTGTTGTAAGACCAAGCGCTGTAGGTAAGTGTGGGGTTTATTATTTTATGATTCAATTTTGGTAGGCCTAATCATGAATGTTAGGTGTAGTTTTATTATATGTATGTAATGTGGGCTACATTTTAAGTAGGCCTATTAACAAAGGAGCATCATATTCGCTTTATTCTGTAATACATCAGCTCGGGATATTTGTATTGGGAATGCAAACATGGTGCCACCAGTTAGCAGAATGATTTGTCCGGGGATCAATGGCACCGAAACAAGTCTTGCGCTAGTTCCCCGCTGATGATCCAATTTTATGAAGGCTAATAATGCCTAAAACTTTCTTCTAAATTTCAAGTCTTGCGCTAGTTCCCCGCTGATGACCCGACTTTATAAAGGCTAATAATGCCTAAATCTTTCTTCTAAATTTCAGATTTTACGAATATGATTTGTTCCTTTTATAAATTAATTTGCTATTATGATTTAAAACTATGCAGTTTTTTCAGTGAATGGTACGGAATAGGACTTTGCTCTTAGAATATCGGACTTGATAGTGTTCAAACAGTACATGGGCTTACAGAGTTAAGTTTGCTAAGTTTCTCTTTGTATTAAATGACTAGCAAGCCATGTGTAGAATCACACCCAACCATGCAATCACAAACTTTCGACTAGACCCTTTCATTGTCAAGTCTGAACAAAGTGAATGTGCAGAGAATTGACATAAGGCTACATGTACCAGATTCATATTCTTTGTAAACTGACTTTTCATTCAAGTACCAGTATCAGTCTACAGTTGCACAGACCATCGCAATGGTCCAGGTCAACAGCTTAAATTTCTTTAGCATGCTTTTGGCATCCTGTGCACAAGCCATGCCAAGGAAAGCTGTTGACTCAGTCAGAACTTGGCACCAAAAGGGTGGATTCCAAAATCCAAACAAATTGAAATTATTATGGTGTCTTCTCTGCCACTTTTACTCTGACAGCTGCTAAGTGAAGTCGGTGACATTTCAGCTGCAGCACAGTTCCATGTTCAATAGCTATTGGATTATCAAGGTCAGCAACCAGACATGTGCTTCGTCTTCTCCTATTTCATCAAACAGAGATCTCCAGTACAAGTCTATTATGTCCAAGGTGAACAATCCAGACATCTACAGAGTATACACGTCAGGAGTCCCTCATCACTGCTTCACCTCCAGTTGCTTCTTCCCTTTGCACAGTTATCTGCTGCTTTAACCCTCTCAGTGCCAACTTTTGGACTGAGTCAACAGCCTGTCTAAGTGTGCTTGGTGTGCCGAGAAAAGCTGTTGACCTGCACCATTGTATTTTATGGGACTATAGGTGAGGTGATACCTGAATGAAAAGGCCTTTCTACAAAGAATATCAATACAGCACCCATTTGATAATTCAGGGAAGTTCGTCTTACACTTCCACTTAAGTTGCACTTGTCAGTCAAAGAGTTAAATGTGCTGTTGAATAAAATACGATTAAACATAATTATATAAACTGTGTTAAATCTCTGAATATGTCAGACAAAGGAACTTTACGTCCCTCAAAACTTGTGTCATTAAGTGAATATACCTGATATCTGTCTTTATGTGAGGGATTCACCGTATACATAAGAAATTGCTTGTATGGAATTGGTCTAAAAATGGCTTCTAATTTATTTCCCACGTACACTTTGCAACTCTTAAAAACATGAGTCTACACTGTTTACTTTGTTTCATTCATTTATCTATCATATTCTTTGACAGAGCTCCCATGACTTAGTCAAATCCATGTACAAAAAGCGTCTTCCAAGGGTCAGTAGCAATATTGATAATTAGGAACTTCAGCTTGTATGTAGACGTAATAGATCTGCGCCCAATCAAGTAAACATACATAAATGGGAGGCTTAAAATGGAGCAATTTTTTCCAAAATAGTTTGTGCTTCTATTTAATTTGGTGACAGGTGCTTTTATTGACCAGTACAAATTGGCATGGGACCCACAGGCTCTGATTAACTTTAAAAGCTCATTTCCCAGCAGAATTACTGCATTGTGGCCACTATGTACTCAGGTAACAGTTGCCCTATATGACATTCACCTTCCATAAATATTTTAGCGATACAAGGTCTTTTGGCAAGCCAGACTGATGCACATGCATTTCAGTCCCTTCTGCTCTTAAAGCGCCATTCAGTGACTGATGACAGACATTTCATAACATTATTTTAACTCTTTCACAGGCCATTTTGAAAAAAAAAATGATGTGCTCTACATTGGAAAAAAATGATCATAGATTCATATCGTCTGCAAATTGACCTTTCAGTCAATGACCAGCACGGCTACTGTAGCAAAGACTAGAAGAATATTTTATGAAGGTTTGCTCATCTATTGATATTATAGGTTAACTCATCTTTTTTGATATTCTTACTGACATAAAAAGTTAACTCGTCTTTGTTCCACTTATGTTCAGATTGCTGTCAAGAAAATGAAGAGAAAGTGCTCTATTTCAGTTTGTCTCAAATGGAGGTGATATTGAAACAAGAAGCCCATGGACCTAATGCTCTGCTGGCACCCTGTCAGGGAGTCCTGAAGTGGCTTCTGAAGATACAAAGCTTATGTAAAATTTTCTGTATAAAATGTCCACCAGATGGCATTTCGCACCACATGTAATCATAGCTTATTTGTGCAATTCCTGTGATGGATATTGTTGCATGTGCCAAGACAACAACGAGTGAGTCCTAAATTTTATGTCCTCAGTCACCTTAAGACAGAAGATCAGGTCATCCAGATTATATAATACAAGAGGCCCATAGGCCTGGTGCTATGCTGATATTGCCATTGATGTCCAAACTACACCCTGCCATTACAAAACCACCTCATTCAACTTCACAGGCATGGTGACCTCACAAAAATACGTCAAGGTCTGACTCACATTATATAAAATTCTAGCTTTGGACACATTGTCTATACATTTTATAAATTTGGCCAGTCTTATCCAATTACTTTTCCAAATATAGAATGTTATATCTTAAAACACATTTTGGCTCATAATATCAATCAAATTATGGGTGGCACCACTAGTATCATTAGCAACTTAGACTTTGACTTCCCCCACAATCCCACCAAATTTGGTGAAGATCAGCCACAAATTAAAGATGCTAGAGTGTTCACAAGATTTTCACATTTTGACCCCTATATAACATAATATGGTAGGTGGCACCCCCAATATGAATAGGGGGACTAGATTTTTATACACAATTTAAGTCCTGAAAGTTATATTGGGCTAACTTTAACACTGGGTGGTATCAGAGTTTACAGGCGTCTCTAGTACAGTGTATGTTACACTTACATGTATGTACTAACAATGATCGTGAAGTGAGTGTTTAAGGTAATGGACTATACTCACCTCTGCACCCAAGTGATGAAATAGTAGTGGCCAACAATGAATGATGGTTTTTTACTGCAGACAGACTAGAGAAAATCTCTAGATGGATTTAACTTTACGATATACCAACTATCGCCGTACCAAAACTTCTGTGTTAGCCCTACCTAAATCTAAAGATTAATATAATATATTAGTGTCTTGGAATGAGTGTTGTATTTTGTCAGTATTGTTCAATATCTATGGAAACACTTCAACAAAGTTTTATGTAGCTTTTATATAGCTTTTTGGTGTCATGGGTTTTGTCACATAGTTTTTTCATCAATATTTACTTTCCTTAGAAATTCACTTATTTGTGATTTGTTTCTGCTAATGCATATATAAAACTTGTCCAATGACTACACCATAGGCTAGGTTCTCTGGAATGTTTCCAGTGATATCAGGATATGAAACTATGTCAAATTTGAATTGTTCTCGTTTGTCAAAAATCTTTGTCACATATTGTTTGTTGTCAATCCCTATTTCAAGATCAAGAAAAGTTGCCTTATTGTCACTCTCATTTTCTTTATTCAAAATGATTTCTTTCGGGTAAATTTCCTTCCAATGTTTCTTCCTTGTTGTTAAGAGTACAAAGATCATTAATGAATCTTCTAGTATGTGAATGGACTCTTCTTGCAGGGGTGTAGTTTTTGCCAATTCTTCCATCCCTTTGGATTCGTAATAATGTAGATATAAATTGGCAATGTAAGGAGCTGGATCAGTTTCCATAAGTATTCCAACTATTTGTCACAATACTTTATTACCAAAGCTAAAGTATGCATTGTTGATAAAATACTTTCAAATGATCAAATAAGAACATTCCTCTTTGGTGTACCACCTTCTTTTATCCTTTCCTTTGTCAAATCTTGCATCAGTGTTGGAAACTTTAATGTATTGACATGTTCCTCCTTTGAATGCCTTGTCCAACATTGAAATTAACATTTCCTTCAGGTCTGTTAAGTCGATCTCTGTATACAATGTTGAAAAATCAAAGGTTTGGATAGATTTGGCACCTTCCTTCCTGTTGATCTTATCTATGTCCTGTAAGATATCCGTGGTACTTTCAGTGATCTACATCTTATTCACTCTAGTGTATGTACTCTTTCACAATAATTAGTATGGGATTTTTGGACAAGTTTCAGAACTTTAGTTAGTATCTTAGCAACTTGTTTTGAAACACATTTCTTCACTGCAATGATATATCTAAATTTGACAGGTTTATTGTGCATTTTGATGATTGCATAGATGATCGGCAATATCCTGTGTTCATTTGGTATAAAACATTTCAAAACTTTGTCTTGTCTACTTGTTCATCAATAATTGCTTCAGTAGATTCTGCTTGCTGGTAAGTTTCACTAATCAATTCTTGCAGTATGTTGTTGATATAGTGTCTTGCAAGTAAGTGCAATGTTATTACTTGCTTTGTCAATAGGTGTTATGACAAATTTGTTATGTAGATCAAGTAATTCTTTGCTGCAGTTATTATCTAAAAGCACTTCTTTTGTTTGTCTCCATTTTTGAAGAGGTCCATTTCTCAAGAACTTGATTTTTTCATCAACTTTCTCCATGATTCTGATTTTCCATTCATTAAATACTTCTTTGCAGATTCTTTCCTTGTTACTTTGTTTCTCAATGAAGTTATTTACTCCTTTATTGATTTTCTCTCTTTGCTTTCCTAAAGTTGATGCCATGTCTTTCTCTATGGTTTGGAACTCTTTGCAACAACTATCTAAGTTTCTTGTTTTTTATAATTCTTAAATCTCCTGTGATAACATGTTTGTGGTGTTGATCCATGTATTCTTTGAATATTGAATTACATTCACATGTTTGGTTGTTCATATCCCAGGTGTCCAAGTCAACTTCCTTCATAATCTTACGGTTGAAGATTTTCTTGCAAATGCTGTCAGTATATTTGTAAGTAACAGTAATATTATCCTTAAGATAACTGTTGACTGAGTCTTCGATGTTCTTGAGTTTTGAAATACTTTGTAGATTAATGTATCCTACATGACTGTATGACTGGGTTTTCGTACAATATTATCACTGGATTCAAGTTTCTGTTCTTCCTTTTGGGGGATTCCTTTTTGAGAGTCTTAATTTATGTTGTATCATGTATTCAACTAAGTTGACAATCCTATCTGTTATAGGACTATCTTCTGCGATTACATATTCATTTAGTAATTGCCTTAGTTGTTTCAGTTCTGTTTTCTCCATTTGTGGTAATGTTATGTTGACAGACGGACAGACATGAGTGGTCACATAAGCTCTGGGACCTTTGGTCAGCAGAGCTAAAAAAAAAAAAGAAGAGATATTTGGTCACTGGAGTTGTGCATTCTGTGAGGCAGATGCTCAAATTGGCTATCAAATTAAGGCATTAGCTAACATGAGGAATGGATTTGATCCCTGGGTACTTAACACAAATGAATGACAAAGACACTATGCAATTTTGGGCAAAAATATCAGCCATTTACAATCTGAAAATTAGACTGACAACTTTCTGATTTCAAAAATGGGGTATAAAACAAATGAATAAAAAAAAAAACCCCAAAAAACAAAAAAACCAATGCCATGTTAAAAACCAAGGCCCTCGCATTGAGGAATTTAATGCAATGTGGTAGATCCAAACATTCATGCAATACATTGAAACAATACCTGTGCATTTGGTCATTAAAATTATCAAAACCTAGATGACATTTCCATGTCTGGTGTATTATATTCTTAACAAGCTAACAATATCTTTTCCTTGGATGCAACCAATAAGTTTCAGGTTCAAGAATATGACACATGGATGACTGACACACATAATGAGGGTACTTACATGAGAGGTTGTAGTAAACACTGCAAATTAGCAAAACTATCACCCTCCTTCCCACACACATAGGACCAAAACGGTAAAGAGACAGGTCAAGTGTACTGAAAGAGGTTAATCCCCACAGTAACAAATGCCCAGTAGTGCAATTATCATCTCTTGGAATTGAAAAACCATATCAACTTGTATAAGATGAAGCTACCTGCCACAGTCAACTGCCCAATAATTCTGACTCATAATGCAGTCCTCGACTCGAGTTTTTCTCTCTAGCGGAACCCAAAACAGATCTGTCTGGGTTATGTTCTTCAGCGCTCTTGGGAGTACCAATTACCACTATTTTGAACCCAGAACTTGGTATGTTGACTTGTCAGACATCAACAAATTTTTGCATTGGCTGATTACTGATGGTTCCTGAAGCAGTCTCAGCCTATCTCGTGTCACCTTTTACATCCAGCAGGTCAAGTGGGCTATAACAGAAACCGCCATGGGAACTAATTGCCCATCATCAAGAAACGGAAGCAACTCGTTTGAGCTCCTTGAGCACATGACTGCTGTACTTTCAATTTGTCATGCATTTAACCCTTAACAGTTTTATTTAAACTTCGCATTAGTTGAAAACATTTTTTTTTGGGGGGGGGGGTGAGATTTGTATTTAAGACCATTCATGACGACATGCTCTAAGTCAATGGCTTTCCCTGGTGCGGGTTGAATGCACCCAAGCAAAGGAAAGGAAAGGTATTGACTCAGTTGTCCTCTGACCGGGAATGGGTTAACTCACGTCCTTGTGATTTCAAAGCACAACTCTCATGTCAGTGCCTGATTTTTCAACTTTTATTTTTAAAGACCGCACATTCAGCTCCAACATATACTGAAAGCTTCCATTCAGGTACCAACCTGCTCAGTCTGAAGTCAGTGCACGGTCTTTATCCTCCCTGGGAAGTCATGCTACCCCTGACCCCACAATGAACTGCCAGGCAATTAATGCAAAAACCACTGCCTGAAGCTCTTATCACTTTTTCAGCAGAATCCACAAGAAAACGATCTATAATCTGCCTCCATTATAGATGTGTACATATTGACTTTAGTTGCACAGAAAATATTGACACATCCTCAACAAGATCAATAATCTTCCCATTGATGTTTTTTTTATCCAGTTTGCCATGCTGGGCAGCCAAACATTGGAAAAAAAGTTGACAAGACACTGGCAGGTGCTTGAGGAGGTTACTGATCATGGCATTATTTGGTAACACACCCTAGCCACATCCCTTTAAAAACTTGGAACCAGAACAGTACGGTGTATTTTACATGCAACATTTAATTCCCTGCAGGATCCCCACGTTACCAATACAAAGTTTAACTGATCAGGCATATCCCCTGCACATATAATAACCAGAATCTGACAAAAAATTCTGGATTTTAATTGACTGCAAACTAGATGTCTCACTGCAACCATGAGGCACTATCAAACTGGGCAAAGAACTTTGCTTATCAGATTAATTAGCCTAAGTAAACACAAGGGAATACAGCAAGGATGTTAATCTACACTGCGCACATGGTTGGCCTATCAAGTACTCAGGATTAGCCTTGAACAACCCCTGAGCATGCCAAAACTGTCATGTACGTCTTTTATTCTGTCTTTTTATTGGCTTAGAGGCATATGAAATTTCCTAGTTCCTGTTCCTAGCTCCTGTTTCAGCTGCACCAATCCCATTGTTCCTGATTTAATTTCTTACAGGAACCTTGATTTGCTTGTTTCAATTCATCCACTTGTGTTTTATAGAGTGGCCTCATGACATGAATATAATTGCTGGATTACTTTAGGCTTAAATACTCAAAAATCTATAGACTGAGCTGCATGTACATGTACATGTTGCAGCTTTTGCTACCAACTTCCAGCTTTTGTTCAAGAGAAATAATACATATTAATACATGGGACTACCATCCCCTGTGTGGTGGTGCGAAAGAGAAAAATGATACACTGTACCTCCCCTCCTTCCACACCACATAATGTGCCCTTCAGCTTCATGGGATGGCGGAGGGCATTCTTTTATTTCATATCTCCACACTGGTGTTAACAGGTAGTATTGTAGTTCAAGAAATTTCCACGCTCAATTTAATTTCATGCTTTTCACGCTGCCACTCAAAGCGTGAAAATAAGTTGCATTGTGTTTCACTACGTTGTATGGCATTGGATTGCACGGAATTAAATGTGCGACAATTCTGTAATTTAAGAAAAATTGAGTTTGTGTGAAATTAAACACGCACGAAAATTTCTAGAACAACAGTATTAGATGATCTGCCTTTGATCCTGTCTACTGCATCTTCTCTTTGCACACACATGGTTTCTGTGACCTTTAGAATCAGGTCACCAAAATGTCACCAGGTTAAGAAATAGTGTAAAGGTACCAAGTGAGGTGAATTTGAGCTGAAAGTGGCTTGTGAATCCCCAGATATTTTGCTCGAAAGATTCTGCTATACTCATACACATACAGCCGGACAAACCAACAAGAGAACTGTAACAGTCCTGTCCTCAGCTGACCTTGCAAGCATAGACTGAAGTGGTCCTGTGAACTATGACAGCAAGGTCTTCCCCCCCCCCCCCCCAGTTTCACAGCATGATCATTGCATAAACTTCACTTGTCTACTATGCCCCCAGTGCACCAAGTACAGCTATGCAGGGCACATTTGATTATAATTCTGAATTTACAAACATCATGAACATAATACTTTTGACAAGACCACACAAACCCAGCAGCCCTCACCCCCTGAAAAAAATAGGTCCAAACTTGGGAAAAAAAATGAGAAGGGGTCCCAATAAATAAATCATTTTTGACATTTTACTCCCCTTCCTCCTACACCTCAGTCCACCAGCTGGCAGGACTGTTCCCAAACTAAACTAAACGATACATGATCACAGAGTTTCTCAATATTAGCAGTCCCATGCTGATGCTGCAAGAAACAGACATTCATTTTGCCACATTTTAGCAGTCCCATGCTGATGATGCAAGAAACAGACATTCATTTTGCCACATTTTAGCAGTCCCATGCTGATGATGCAAAAAACAGACATTCATTTTGCAACAACCTGAGAACACTTTCAGTTGCGACAGGTATCTCCAATGGCAAATCATACACAGATGCACTCATCAGTCAACCACACGTATTATGTGCCAATTTAGTATGAAATCCTTAGGCCTGCAAAACTTACCTTTTACAAGTCCTACCAGATATGAGTCAACAAGTCTGCAGTACCTTTCCAGTTTCTATTGTTTTGACTTCAATCTGGGACAATCCTTTTTAAACTAGTTTGCCAAAATAACATTGCAACTCACTGTCTGGGTTCCAGTGTTGGTGTACTGTAATAGTTGTTTGTGAAATTTTCATAATTTTCTCAGCTTTAGGTCAAACTTAGGGCTTACTCAACCTGATGTTTACAATGTCCACTGAAGTGTCATATCATCCCTTACAATCATAAAGTAGATACGTAAAACAAACGATTTTCCCAACTTACTGTTCATAACTTCGACAAAATACACCACCAGCAAATATAAATATATGCATTTGATTCATATTACTAATATTTTAATAGCAAGCAGCATAATTTAAGATGCCTAGCAATCATTCAAAACATCCAATCATGGAGATGAGAAAGAGTGCCTGAAGTTGCCAATTCTTTTTATTGCAGTCATTCTGTTAAGTGTTTTGCCAATTAATTCAAATAAAATGACATTGTATATTTCGGTCAGAACAGCCTGGAGAAAAGTTCTTTATGGGTCTCCTCTGTTTGTCCCATGCAAAATTTACTTTACTGGACACAGGCTTTGGGCTAGTGGCTAACATTGAAATAGCCGACTGTGCATGTGTGCTGATGTGAAAATGAAAGTGGCAATGTCAATGTCGATCTGCACACATAACGGCAAAGCTGAAATCAGGTCTACTTCTGTATTACTAAATGTACAAATTTCATTAAATTTTGGTGCAGGCTTATAAAATACAATGACGCATTGACCTGTTATAGAAATGGTACCATACTAATGCCACGTGACCATCTTTCACCACGCTTGATAGTGGGCTTCAGTGCCTAAACAACATGCACAAAATGTCAAAACAAACACTCGTAGTCTATCAGGGATTCATTGTTTATATTCGATGTCTTAGTGCCGACGCAAACTGGACACACAACCTTGTCCATGAAAGCAAGGACAAAAAGAAAACAAAACAATACTAAAATTCATAAAAATTGCAAAAACAATGCAGCACCACCTGGTGAAAAAGATAACAACTACACGGCCTTAAGACTGTCCCTGTGTGATTTTGAAGCAATTGGGTGAGCAGTTTCAGAGAAGAAAGTTTTTTTTTTCAGATCTGCCCCCATAAAAGAACAGAAAAAAAAATCATAAAAATGCAAAAATCATTGGAGCTTAACCATTTGAACAAACTTGGTAGAGACCCACCTAAGGTATATTTCCACGAAATTTGAAGTCAACCTGTCTATTGGTTTTGGAGAAGAAATAAAAAATGTGAATTGTTGTTGATGGATGACAGATGAACATGATAAAGGACCATAAGATAAGCTCAGCTACTGACAAGTCAGCTGAGCTAAAAACAGTATGCAACTGCCCCCCCCCCCCCTTTCCTCCCTTCAAACTTTGTTTGCTGGGGGAATAATTCCAATTTCAGCTAACACTTAATCCCTCTATTGAGAGAATTAATGTTGAACAGGCAGAGTCAATGCAAACAGTGAATTGGTGGTGAATGGGTAGGGTCACCTACAGTGGGAGTAGGTGGTAAAAGGTTAGACAAGATCTCCTGTATGGCGCCACCTGGTGGGGAAGTAAGTCAAGAGCCCTGGGGATACAACATGTCAAAAATTACACAGATTTTCTGGTAGGGCCTAATGGTAAGGTCCATTGTGTCACCTATGCTGGGATTTCCAGGTATCAAGCTTTGCAATTATATTACTGACCCTGATCAGTGGCTGCTGTAAAATGTGTCACCATTGATTTCATAAACACTGCACAGCACACTCTCACGTCTATGCTTATTGCTTATTTGATTTCAGAAAGTGTGTTGATTTTTTGAAGTATGTCCTTGGCACACAATGGGCAAAGGTTTCTTTTTAAGATTCATTAATACACTTGAAAAATGATGTTGCACCAAAAATGAATTTGAAGTTCCTTGATGAGGCCTGAATTTGATCATAAACACATACAGTGTACAGGCCCTTTCAGACTGCCAATTAAGCTTCAAAATCAAGTTAGTCTGACTCCAAAATCTTTGCTGCTGGTGACTTCCCTAGATTCTTACACCCTTTCTTGGCTAGAATCAACTACAGCCAACAATTTTCTCTGGTGTAGATCAGGCCCTATTAGAAAACATTCAATCCACATCACGGGTAGCCACTGACTAGTCTAGTCCAATTATTGACTTAAAATGTCTTCCAAGCACTTTAGAGGCTTCAAGTAAAACCATTAACACCCCCAGTGGGTGGCTCCCAGCTTAACCTATTCCCTCCTGAATTAACAATGAATTGACACCTTTCATACAAGCAGCTTGAGCACTTGTAAAGACTGAGTCAACAACTTTCTTGTGCAGATGGGAAAGGTGTTGACCTGAGGTATACTCTTCTGGCAAGACTCACCTACAATTCACCAATTCATTTTCATTTACGTTAAAAGTGATCAAAAATCATTACGGAGACAATAGTTTACTTCCAGCCTGTTTGGGCCACCGTTAAGGGGTCAAAGAGTTACTACGGGTTATATTTCTCATTTCTCACATTATCCTGATCAATTTGCCATAAGACGGCAACATATCCCCCACTACAGATTGGTTAACATAGTTCTTATCTTATTAACTCAAAGGCCAGTCTTCCTCCAGATGACTGCTGGTTAAATATTTAAGGAAGATGTGGCTATGTACATTTACAAATGCATCCAATTTGAATTACATATTTCTTTTCTGTCAGATCACACGGATCTAGCATCACCAAAATTTCTTATATCTGTTATTTCTGATGCAGAAACGCACAATCTAATAATTTTAACTACAGTGAAACCTCCCAATAGGGAACACCCTTGGGACCAGAAAAAAGTGTTCAGTATAGTGAGGTGTTCGGTATAGGGAGGTTTGATAGCATTGAAAGTATATATTAGGGATCGAGAAATGGTGTTCAGTATAGAGGTGTTCGGTATATGGAGGTGTTCGGTTAGAGAGGTTTTAATGTACATGTACCCACATGCACATTTCTCCAGCCTGATGAAACATGTCAGGAATTCTGTTGATGTTCTCACCAATGTGCACAGGTGAAAGGGTTAATATGATTCTATATTTCAATTCAATTTACCCCTTCGCAAAGTTTAAATCAATTGACAAAAATGATGTTTTCATTCCACCTAAGATTTTTTTCTGTCTGCACACCAAGTACTCTTGCAAAAAAAATCCCAAGAACATTTATTAACAGTAACAAATACCATAAATTTGTTGATAAAATTAGTACAGCAAATTTTAATCCATCTTTCTTGACTGATGGGCTGAACCAAAATTACAGAAACATTTAATAAAATAAGCTGACTTTCAATATAAAAATGACATTTAGAAATTTATAGACAGGTACATGTATTTCTCAAGCTGAAAGTATAAAAGAGCCACATCACCCTTCAGCCAGTCCCTCACTTGAACATCAAATTTAAGCTTGCTATTACTTCATAGGACTCAGGATATTAAGTTCATTTGACCAAACATAAAGCACATATTTAAAGTGCAATACATATGATGGTCAGCGGGCGGGACAATTTTGTTGCTATCATGAGGGCTACCCTGGTGGAATTACTACAATTACAAAAATACGGAATAATCATAATCTGAGGATATAAATTAACCATTATACATGTATGTCTACAGAGTAACTAAATTACCTATTATATGTCTGCACAGTATATAAGATACCCAAAACAAACTTCAGGAAGATAAAATGTGACAACTAATAAGCTTATAACTTACTGGTTTACACATATATATCAGTTTGGAATAATACAGGTTTCTAATTAATTTTGAAGATAAGAATGTTTAGCAAACAATATTCCTTGCAAAACTGGGAGTATGAAATTGATCCCAAATCATAGCTGGCAAATGCATTTATAGTTTCAGACAAACTATATTGAAGATAACGATCAGCAAAGTTATGAGAATATTGGTGTACAAATAAATTTTCTGAATATCTCATACTATAGGTATGGGTATCTGCATTTCAATGCAAACATGAATTTTGAGTATTCACAGGATATGTCTGATTTAAAAGTTTGAAATAAAACTTGATTTTAGCAATCGTAAAATCTTCAACTTTTAACAGCCCTACCTTTTCAAATAGTGCATCTGTGTGTGTGTCATACTCGCTCCAAGCTATTTTTCTGATCACTTTCTTTTGTATTGTTTTCAAACTAGAACACTTGTATTCACACACCAAAATACCACAATTTATATGGGATAGAATAATGGAATTCAGGGTTATCTTATTTTTAGTTTTGGACCTACATGTATAGGTAATATTCTTTTTAATTGGTTAAAAATAACCAGAGCTTCAGAGATCTTACAACTGATTTTTTTTTAATATGGGATTTCCAATTTAGGTGTGCATCAATTAGCATACCCCCCAAAATTGTTTATACATTCCATTTGAATATTTTTCACTTTAATGTCCGGAGTTATGAATTGATGGGCCTGGTGGAAAATCATGAATTTTGTTTTGTTTTCATGAAAGGGTACATTAACTGTTAACATCCAGTCAGTGGGTGATTTTCTTCAGTTCAGTATTAATCATACTACATGTACCAGTATTAATACCATTTACATTATTGTTGAAGTTGTTTAGACTGGAGAACAAGGTGGAGTCATACATGTACATGTAGCCCGTGCAAATTAAAGTTTTGAACTAGTAGATGAATATTATTCATGGAAAAGAAATAATACGCAGCCTAAAATCAAGCCATGTGGGACTCTAGTTGTTATGATTAATAAATCTTAACAAACGTCATCATATTCACTGTAACATCATGGTTGGTTCAACAGCTCTCAGGCACCTTCACCAGGTATTCAGTGATGCACTTTTATATATAAAAAATTCAATTTCTCCAGTAAAATTTGATGATTTAGGGTGTCAAAGACCTTGGATAAATCTAAGAATAAACACAGAGACAGCAGCTGTTGCTGATCTGCCAAGACATATGTGCATCCTCTCCAATAAGCAAATGGAAAGGTTATTCCACTCTTCCTGGTTTGGTTGAAATTAATATCTATGAATTATGAGTAAGTTGTCAGTGGCTTGTCATCCTGGAATATCATGTTTGGGATTAATGCTACCAGTCAATTTAATATTAACCTTTCTGGTCAGAATAAGACTGTGTCAGTAGACTTACCGGGCATGGAGTTGGCACAAATCACATACTGTAGAAAGCTACTGATCACGAGTGCCATCATGAAGATCTTTCCAACAATTCACAGCAAAATGTTTTCTATTAACAAGATATTAAGAAGAAAACACACACACACACACACACACACACACACACACACACACACACACACACACACAGAGGCAGGCATCAATTTACATACAGGCACTTTTGAGTGTTTTGAAGGGAAAAAAGGTACGAGATATCTCCTTGGTTTGCATATAGTATGGCAATCCACTTTGACAATTTGTCCTATTTGGTGATATCACTAAATCATTTAGCGATATTGCCGAATCATTTGGTGATATTGCCAAATCATTCAGCAAAATATATATCTCTACATTATTTGGCAATATCGCTAAATGTTATCATTTACTGATATCCCTAAATCATTCAGTGATATCCCTAAATGATTTAAAGCATGAGGAACACGCTCCTTGTATCTGGAGGTCAGGTTAGATCTCCTTAGCATATCCTCCCCAGCCTGTATTTATGGCAGTGCTTATCTCTGATGGCTGGTACCAGCACCACAATACCTAAGGTCCAAATAAGCTAGTGCCATCGGCATCTGCTAAAGCGCCAGGGTCATTTCCCGGTGCACCTTGCGGCAGGTTAGGTCATTTCAATAGAGCAGCCATATTGCGCCATAGTTAAAGTACAGGGAAATGACATCGCAAAGTTGATCGTTATTTTCCAATGTCTGACGGAAGTATTTACAAGATACAATGACAGTCTACAATTGCAAAGTTCCTGACTGTAAGCCAGACACAAGAAAACTGGGTAAATTGGATAAATACCCCTGGATGCAAGGGGTAGCTTTCCACGGTTTTCCTCCAAAGAAACACAGAAACGATGGGAGTGGTTAAATATGGTGAAAAGACCAGAAGATTATGAATCACCAGGCAAATTTGACAGAATTTGTTCAAGACATTTTGTTGGGGGTAAAGGTCTGACACCAGAACACCCAGTGCCCACGTTATTTCTGTATAACAACTGGACGATTGCAGAAAAACAACACACAACAAACCCATGGCAGAACCCTGTGTGCGGCGGCCAAGGATCGAGTGACCTACCCAGCAAGGGAGAGAGGCCAATTGCCAAGTAGAGAGCGGGTGTGCGATCGCTGCGTTGCAGCAGTAGCTCACAGTACTAGTTAATTTGGACCAAGGCTATTATCTAGGAGCCAGTATAGCACTGCCCAGCAGGAGGTGCCAATTATACCCAAGCTAGTCTGATGACCTCATTTGGGATTTACTTTCTCTGGCTGGCCTTGGTTAGCATTGTGCACTGAGCCCCACTGGGATAATTGCCAACAATAACAGGTGTAGCTTTGCTAATTACAGGGACCATATATTACTTAATGATGTACAGTGATACCTGCTGTATGCAACCACTGTCATGAGCAGCCACATTGCTTTTGGTGGTCACTAGGCTTGAACATACATGTAGGAGTCAATTTGTTTGTAAAATTTACCTCTGGTGACAGGTCACCTGCTGTATGTGGCCACTTTTTCTTGGCAGAAGGGGTGGCCACATACAGCAGGTAGGCCTCGTACTGTAACTGGCAACTGCATGCATACATGCTTGTACAATTAGGTTTAGAGCAGCACCTGTAGAATGTGCTGTTCGGGGGCTCCAGCTGGTAGAGGAAACACAAGGCTTGTGATCGGCATGCATATCCCTGAATGATTTAGCGTTGCAGCTAAATGATTTAGAGATATTGCCAAGTAGGATGTATTTAGCAGTATCACTAAATATCAAGTAAATCAGTGTATGCTGAGCGATTGTCCTGTGCCTGTGTACTGATTGGTGCAAAGGAGTGAGCATTTGAGCATGTTGGCCTGACTGTTCACCTTGATGACAAAATGAATAGTTAGTCTACACTATCTTTGCAGCATGATAATAAAACCATTGACGATGCCACAGAAGATGACCAATGCTCGACAGATCACTTTGGGAGGGTGAAGCATCACACTTCCCTCCAATCAGCAGCCAAATTGCACAAATATAGGACAGGAAGCTGAAGTACATTTAGCAATATTACTAAATGATTTAGCGATACCACTTAATATGTTATTTGGTGATATTGCTAGGTCCTACACATTTAGGGATATCACTAAATGATTTGGCAATATCTCTAATTGCTAATTGATTGAGCAATATCACTCAGGGGTCATTCACAAATGTCATCATTATTGAGGATGTACAGAGAGTACTTTCTTTTGTAAACCCCCCCCCCCCCCACCAAGAACGTACATAAAAATGATGCACATGATAATGCGTAAACTTTGCATGTTTCTGCCCATCTCCGATACTCTGGCAATCTGTTGTTCATGTACAGTTTTCTATAATCATTTTGTGATTTTTCTTCAGCAACCATACAAAAATCACAATTAAAATGATGATTTCTCAAAATTTGTTTTAAAATGTCATTTTCCCAATATTTTGGCATGGATTTTGAGGAGTTAAAAGTTCAATTGGAAGATCGTCAATGTGTAAACAAATCAAGTGGTCTTGTAAACATTTTCATCGATGACAGCCCCATCTAGTGATAAAAAGTGTCATAAATAAAATGCAACTTTAAAGGACATCTGGGTACTTCAAAGTTTTAAATGGCAGCTGCACAAATGTTGATCTGCTACTCTGGCATATTTTGTCATGCTTCCGACTTGATACGAACCTGTAAATGTTACTATTTTTTTTTAAATGTGAGTATTTGACAGGCATCA
Source organism: Hermodice carunculata (assembly GCA_964020975.1). NCBI lineage: Eukaryota > Metazoa > Annelida > Polychaeta > Eunicida > Amphinomidae > Hermodice > Hermodice carunculata. The sequence continues at coordinate 80,060,721 of OZ026617.1, forward strand.
TAGAAACAGATTAAGAGAAAACAATAAAATTTTCAACTGCAACACATCTTTGAAGCAGACGATCAACACAACATTATCAGTGCCAGAAACGGATCATTACTTTTCTTGAAAGTTAAATCAGAGCACGTTCACACAATATTTAGAACAAAATAAAGTGTGTGTTCACTTTCTTTTTCAGGGACTGAAAAATCATTCCCATGCCTTAACTAATCTTCAACATTCTTTGCTCTGCACTTGTGAACGTTGCTTCAACTATGGTCAACATCACCACCTTGTTTTCCTTGTGCGAATGTCTCTGTTTTTGGGCCTGTCGCACGGCATCACTACGTTAGACAGACACTCATTCACAAACCCAAATGCATTTACAAAATGCTGATAAACTCCTGATGGGTTTTTGTGAAAAACCGTTGGGTCTTTTTATGCAATATTTAACACATTATGAAACTGTTCAAGGGCGTCATCCATCATTTTGTCCGTCGTGACACTCAGGTGAACTGTTCCACTGAAACTGCACGTCTGAAACCAACCTTGAGAAAAACAGGCGCTAAATTTACACTCATCTTTAGCAACTAATACTCAAGTGTCAGGGTTTAACTTAATCCTTCATTGTTTTCATGTGGGTGACAACTGAAGTGGCTGTGTTATAGGCCAGAGATTACGCCAGGGTGTGAAAAATTGGCCCCAAAGAATCATCAATTTTTGACACCTTGAGAACGTACAAAGGCTCTGAACCCCCTCTGCCTACCGTACTCTCTGTACATCCTCAATAATGATGACAATTGTGAACGACCCCCAAATCATCCTCAATAATGATGACAATTGTAAATGACCCCTAAATCATTTAGTGATATCACCAAATAGGACTACATGTCAAAAGGGCTTGCCATACAGGTAAGGACCTTCACCACAAATCAACAACATCTGCTGACATTGGGCACACTAGCCTGGGATATACTAAGGTCTCTGTCACCACCGTATTAGTCTTTAGCTCATTCCATATTATGGTCTCAGGCTTTGGTCAGTGGTTTTGGCACTGCCTAGCAAATCATGCGGCAGCTGACCTTGCGGCAGCTGCAGCATGACTTGCCAGGCAGTGCCAGAACCACTGACTTGAGGCTGTAGGCATGATGGTACTTGAAAGAAAGTTCTTTTCATGAAGAATTTAAAGATACAATTGTCGTCCTAAATCTAGGTAAATATAACCGAAAAATCAGGGACTGGTACGGAATGAGTTAATAAACAGGCAACATTCCTTTTAATTTGACAGATTTCAAGGGCAATGAATGAATCAAAAACTTTATGACCACATTTTGGACACTAGTTCACTGACAAGTAAAACTTTTGGTGTTATGGTTATTGAGATCTCTGTGTTTTGAGAGCACAGATATCTCTCATGTGAAATCATGTTTTAAGAGAGGAGATATCTCTAATGTGACACCACGTGTTTTGAGGGAGGAGATATCTGATGCAACATCGTGTGTTTTGAGACAGGAGATATCTTTGGTGCGACATCATTATTTGAGAGAGCAGAATTTAGTGATCTGTAGGGTTGTTTTGCAGGCTTAATCACATCCATATACACGTGTGGGATGTTAATTATAAGCACAGACACCAGACCTGGCAACCCTGCTGGCGTAGTATGTATTAAGGCAGTCTAATTTGCAAGCCAGTCAGAATACCTTGGAAACCAATTCAGCCAGACTGTGCTGTAACCAGGACCCCATATATCACATGAAGTATCGCTCAACCTGTCAGAACTCGATGTCTACTCCATGTACTCCTAATACAGAATTCGTCAAGCGTGTATCATATACAAGCATACTATGGGTTTTCTTTTTCATCAACTACATGTATATGCATTTTCAGCAAGGTTTTCCAAAAAATAAATCAAAACAAATGAAAAGTGGAAGTGGGTTCTTTTAAATTCAGTAGTGCATAATTATATATTTGAATCCTTTTCAGCATGTCTGAATCATACAGATGCATGTTTATTGAATACAAGACATTATCATTATGTGCATGTGTGAAACTGCCAAAACCAATATTGTTACCAAACTTGGAATTAATAGTGTGAATGGACAATTCAAACTTTGCAGTTGATATTTAAGAGATCTCAACAGTTTACATTCAGGTGTAAGTTAAAAAAAAAAAAAAGAACAAGAGGCCCATGGGCATAATGCTTTGCTGACATACAATACAATGACCATCACCAAAAACTCATTCCTGATATGCATTCCCTCCATGATCCTGGGCAATCAATCAATGTCATCCATATGATGCAACATCAAGCTTCCACAAGAGCACCCATTTGTTGTCATTTGGTATCATTCCCCTTGTTCTTTATCAACATATTGAATTTAGTGCCCTTTTCATAATTAGTAATGACACTGAAAAATAGGCCAAGGCCACACAACATATTACAAACTTTGACCTTTGGCCTCATGCATATTTGGTGTCAGTTTTGCAGTTCCATCTCAATTTATTATGTCATGGGCATCATAATCAGGTCATTTCTGAATATGCATTCCCTCCATGACTTTGAAAAGTAGGTCAATGTCACTCATATTAAGCAATATCAAACTTCTATATACATGTATGATACATATCTGTGATAGTCTTGGCATTGTTAGCCTTATTATATCTCAAAATGTAGAATTCACCGTTTTTTTTAGAAAAGCCTTAATGACCTTGAAAATCAGGTCATCAATCAAAATTCAATAATATTTTATCACTGCTGAAATGCATATTTGTCACAAATTTAGAACCTGCATCTTAATTCTTCATCAAAATAATGAAGTTAATGTACTTTTTACATCTGTAATGCTATGTTCCATTTCATACCACCAGTGGTCCCACAGTGACTCCATGTCATAGACTTTTTTATGTATAATGTTTCAGTACCAGTAATTCTATATTCATACATGTGCACAAGTCCTGATGTAGTGACCAAAAGAAAACAAAAATGTCCTAATGTGTATTTCCTCCACTACCTTGAGAAAGTAAGTCAAGGTCATCCATATTACGCAAAATATAACTTTTACATACATGTAGGATGCACATTTGTGGTAAATTTGGTATTATTTGCCTTATTTTTTTCTAAACATCATGAATTCAATGTGTTTTTAACACCTTTTGGTACATGTATATCTTTTGTAGTACTGTAGGTGGCGCCACCAAATTTCAGCACTTGCGTACATACACATCTCCACTCTCTCCTAGAATTTTACGCCATTTACTAGGAATGTTGCGTAAATTGTTCGGAACTCCTAGGATCTCCACAAACAGTGGAAAAATTGAAAGCGGAGTTCCTAGGAAAATTTTCCAAACTGCTCTGGAAGTTTTACATAGTCTTCGGATATTCAATGCAGATCTCTGGAGTTCATAGAAGGTGCAGAAAATGGGAACTTAGAAAATTTTAACAATCCAAGGTCTGCAAAAACAGTGAAAATGAAAACTTAAAAAATTTCATATGGAAGTGAGGACTTAGAAAATTTAAGGTCCGTAAAAACAGTGGAAAATACGAACTTAGAAAATTTCAGAGGAGTTGGGACTTAGAAAACTTTGGAGCATATTAAAATCCTAGTGGGTTTTCTGAATCTATCGGGGTGCCTTAAAATTGAGAACAGTTTGAAACGCTACACTTTGCCATTGTTCAAAATAATCTAAATTTTGTGTGTTTACCTTATTTGCATGAATTAAAAGACTACAACTTTGGTTCTTTGTTCATTGGATGTGGCCATGTCACAAACTTGTAAACTAAAGTTTTAAAATGACACCACTATCTTTTATAGTTTTGAACCTATGCAAGATCTTAATTTTGTGTTTGCCTAATTTGCATAAATCAAAAGCCTACAACTCTGGTTCATGGTTCATTGGATGTGGTTATGTCACAAACCTACAAATTGATGTTGGAATGGTGCCTCTTTACGCATTTGTAATGAACACACCAATTTAAAGTGATCACAATTTGGTTTGAAATATTGGTGTGGTAAATGCAACTTCCAAATCAAGTATCTTTGTTGATGTCTGACTTTGCCTGCATTATTTGGAATCCGAGTTCTACTAGTACAAGACCTGTAATATGATAAACCATGGTAGGCCTTGGGGTATAACTTAGCCTACCATGGTTTACCATGGTAGACCAAGGCATACCACCATGACCAACATCATAAATGTGACAATAATAGGTGCAACATGGCTGGACAAGGCCTATCATTGCCACACATGGTTCACCATTGCCACACATGGTTCACCATTGCCAGACAGGGTTCACCATTGCCACACATGGTTCACCATTGCCAGACAGGGTTCACCATTGCAAGACAGGGTTCGCCATTGCCAGACATGGTCAATAGTCGATGGTAAGCAATGGAAGGCAGTGCTCATAATGAACCATGGTCAACCTTGGTCCACCATGGTTCAGACACAGTTAGATGTTGGAAATGGTGTGGCATGGTTGCAGGCATTGTTGCCATTCACTGTTGATGTCCTACCACGGTTGCACATGTCCCGAGGCAATGTCCTACCATGTCTGAACCATGGTGTACCATTGCTGAGCAATGGTCTTTTAGCAGGGGTGTTTGCATTTTAGGACAAGCATGTTTCCGGAAGGGAATCTACTGTCTACAGACATTTATTGGAGAAAATTTACAGTTTATGGAGGATTTACAGACTAATTATGAAGACTATGGAATTTTTTCCAGACTGAGTCCACCAACTTAAGCTACTTTACAGGCATATTCCAAAGAATTTCCAAAAAAATCACTTGTCACGAAGGTTTTACGGAGTAATTACAGACACTGCAAATGTTTTTCGGCCAAGTGCGGATATTTTACAGACCGATTCCTAAGAGTTCTAACACAAATTTTTCCAAGCAAATACGTTGTCTACGGAGATGGTCCGTAAAAAATTTTGTGGAGGGCAAATTTGCAATTCTTCCATAGGTTGCAGAACCGTTCCTAGGAAAATGTCTGCAGATGCTCCTAGTATGTTTGGAAAAAAAAAATACAGATTTGCTTCCAGGATGCCTGGAAAAAGTCCGTGATTGGTCTGAAGACATCTGGAAAAAGTCTGTAGATGCTCCAAAGACAAGCTGTATGCTGTTTATTTGTTGTTTTTTTTAGGAAATTGCCTGGGAATTTCCTAAGAAATCTGATTCAAATACTCCTAAGAAATTTTCCGGCACATATTCCCCAGGAAATTCGTATGATTTTCAAGGAGAGAGTGGAGATCTATCTGTAGGGGCGTGTTCATCTTTTGGCCCAATCAACATTGCCACCAAGTTTCAAGATGATTCATGAAACACTTTTCAAAAAACAGCATTCTCAAAATTTTCCTATTTTGGCGTAACTGTTATATAATACTATCAGTGGCAAAAACAATATCAAACGTGACCTAGATTTTCATACACTTGATAAGTCCTGAAAGTTATCTGACTAATCACACAAGGTCTGTGACCTATGGTCAGCAGAGCTAATAAACGAAAGGACTGCAACAGTCCTGTGCTCAGCTGACATGTACATATACCCATGCAAGTTTTTAAGATCTGCCCCAAAAAAGTATAAGGAAATTCACAAAAAGTCCAAAAATCAATGGAGCATGACCATTTGAACAAATCTGGTCGACACCCATCCAAGGTACATGTACATTGCCACCAAGTTTAAAGTTAATCTTGATGATCGTTTTGGAGATGAAGTCCAAAATGTGAATAAGCATTAGAATACCCATTGACATGCATAGTCATCAATAGGAAAGGTGCATTTACAGATATGTCCCCAAATTGAAAAAAATCGTTAAAAATAAGGGAACTGCTGCATTGCCATCTTGTGAACAAATTTGTTTGAGCTTTCCACAAGGAACATTTCCACTAAATTTACACTTAATCTGATTGACAGTATTGGAGAAGAAGTCAAAAATAGCAAAAAACATACCAAAAAAATCATAAAAAAAAGAAATAACAAATCACAGCATCACCTGGTGAAAAAATTAGGAACTAGGAGTCCCCAGGAGTGTTCTAGTGTGATATCAAAGCAATTGGGTGAGTGGCTTCAGAGAAGATTTTTTAAGATTTGCCCAAAAAACAATAAAAAAATCATTTGAACAAACTTGGTAGAGACCCACCCAAGATACATTGCCACCAAGTTTGAAGTGAATCTGGCTGACGGTTTCGGAGAAAAAGTCGATTGTTGGCGACGGACGAAGCACCATAAGATAAGTTCAGCTATTGATAAGTCAGCTGAGCTAAAAGGCCCTACCAGAATACAGTGTGGATGTGGTATCACCTTTCCAGCACCAGAATAATTAGCATTATTTATTGATGGAGTGAGATCATGAACTGACGATCAACATTGCCACCTATTTTTTTCCACACATCTTCGAAAAATTTTAAATGGCCATATTGTCTGCTTTCATTAATTTTGATGAAAAAATGCGCAATTAATAGGCTGATCATGAAAATCGGCTCTCAGAAAGTGTACTTATCAGCAGTGTGTTCACTAAATTATAATTAACAAGAGGAAATTGGATGATGGCAGCTGTTTTCCTTTCCGGCTGACTATGACAATTGCAACACATGCTGTAGTGCAAGAGACTCAGATGCGATGTGTAGACAAATGGCTGCCCATGTTTAGGTATACCTATGCCCAGGTTGAGAAATGAAATTAAAACTGGTATGGGACTTGAACGCCTCATGGGCACATTGTCCATGGAAGATGGTGGCTTCTGGTGAGTGGGAAACTTTATAGGGGTGGGGGATGGGGAGAACTTGCCAGTTAAAAATACATTATTTATGCATCTGTTACAACAGCACCGACACACACATTTCAATAGAAGTCTTTCTATATCCTAATATGTCTCATTTGTGAAATTATGTTATGCACCTTCTGATGGACTGCACTCAAATTTGGTACATGTACAACAGATTTCATGAATAATTCGGCCTGATTACATTCTGCATGTGGATGACTGTGACCTACTGACCCGCTTCATATAATTATCCAAAGCCTTAACATAGACACCTACTATCATCATCGCCGTCAGTCATCATCATCATCATCATCATCATCATTGCTTAGCCTACTTCTTTCAGTTCCGTTGGATAAAGCCTATCATTTCTTTGCATTCTGTGCTACAGGTCTTCATAATAATATGGAAATGGACACCACGTATGTTCTGTCTGTAACAGCATTTTCAGTGAAAAATTACCTCTGACAGGCAGAATTAAGTTCAATTTTTAATATGTGGGTGTTCCATGTTGACAAGTTGGTTGTTATTGTTAAAACGGCATTAATTATCTTAGAAAAAAATTTCCATAGGTGGTATCCCAATAATTGATGAGCGTTCCATTGTCACTATGTAAAATTAATTGTGCAAGCCCTTTAATACCCACGCACAAGTTATCACTTTCTGCAGTGAATAAAGAGCCAGGCAGGGGATTAATTAGATGTCACTTAGTCTGGTAGGGTTGTTTGAGCACGTCATGCTCTGCTGTGATTCAATTATCTGAAATTCATTGCACCATACCATGCAGCATATAGACACTCGTGTAGAAATTCCACATGTGAAACAGGCAATTGTGGATCTATTACTGAAAACATCTATTTTTTTCATCAAATGTGATGTGAACGAAACAGAATCTATGGATATATCGCTACCGGATTAATTGAACCATTAATCATATGACTTGTACAGATGATCGAATGAACATGATATATTTGTGCTTTTCTCTCCAAATCAATTTAACTCTTACACATGCATTGACAACTGTTACTCAATATGAGTTAAGAATATATGCAGCACTGCCTTGCTGTTTGTTTGAATAACAAAAAAACATGATTAAAGCAAAGTAAGTTTTCACCACAGCAATCATCTTCCAATTTTTTCCACCAGATGGCAGCACAGTTTTGACATCGTGTCCTGTTGTGGTCAACCAGCAGTGTACAGAAGTGAAAATCAGAAACCCATCACCACCGATCCCCAAACCTCACAAAGGAAATGTCTTAACAGGTATTGTCTCAGTCACCATTTTACAACCAAATACAAGACGGTATTCATCGAACCATCTTGTGGTCTAATCCTAATCAGCAGGTACTTCAGCAAGCCAGGCGCCAGTCAGATGTATCAATTAGTCCCAAAGGGAATGTAGCTGTCATTGCAAACTACAGGCTATCACTCTTCACTTGTAAAGGGGATTCAATTGACACAGGTTGAGCTCTGGATGGGTGACAACCTGTCACAGTATCCAAGCTTTTAATATCTTTCATTCATGTTATTAACAAATTATCTGCGCTCACATCACGCCGAAGTTCAAGTTCCACATTGAAATCTTGAGAGCTTTTATTGAAGATTGACGTGGATGTACACAGCCAGTCTACTGGCAAGGCGACCCAAACTGCCTGGTACATCATGCAGCAGCTGCCACAAAAACCTGCACTACACACCAATATGATTACCGCATAAATCCAGGATGAGTTATTCACCAAATATAATCAATAAAAAAAATATACAAAAACTTCTTTGACTTACTTACATTACCAATGGTTAACTGCAACTACTGATGATTGCTGCCAAAACATATTGCAAGTTTTTTGGTTTCATTTGTGTCATTTTGACCATATATTTTTCCCTCACAAGTGGATTGTAGTAACTTTAGCAAATTTAGACCTCAACTCAGAGAATTTGTTTCCACATTTATATATGTACACTTAATAATTCTACTGTTTGCACACATTTGTTCCCTGAAAAAGCTTTTGTAAAATTCTGTTAACTTGAACCTGGTTCAGATCATTGCTATTTACAAGGTCAAGGATCATGAGGGAACGTGATATATTATATTTTTTTCTATGTTTGAGGGTGAATTATCATATTCTAGAGTGAAATTCAGAAGTGGTAACTCACTGTAGATCACGACCTACAAACTGTTGCAAGCCAATTACGGCACACCACGTCAACGTTGAAAGTGGGCCAAGGGCGTATTTTTTTTGCGATGAATACCCAATTAAACATACAATGAACAAACTCTTACATGGCTGTGGGGTCAGTTACTATAATTTTCCCTCACTCCGGATCATTGTTGGTCTGGTAAATCACTAGCGACCTGTGGTTACTCACGATTTTCCCCACCAACAACGATCCCTCGTGCGACAAAAATAGTAATTCACCCTCATGCCATGCAAGATCCTCTATAACACACCGACATGAATCTTCTAACTGTCTGTCTTGCAATAGACTTATTCTTCTCACTATTAGTGCCCGTCTTAACAGTCACTGTCTTGATATATTATAGCAAAATGTGCCCAATCAGTAGCTCCACTGTACAGAACAATTACGAGGGACCACCTTGACATGATATGTTTCCATCATGTATCATTGCAATCAGTGTGTAATATCACACATTAGAGTCACATAAAATATGAGCAATTCTGCAATGTATAATAGTCCATTCAACCGCATGCTCAGATCATGTTTTGACACATTCCACAAAAAACAGACTGAAATCAAAATAAGATTACGACACACGCAAACCTCAATGGGTTTCTCAGACTCTGTAACTCTAGCATAAGACAAGAGGACCTAGATGTCCCTGTCCTCTGCTGGAAGGCAGTTGGAACATTGCAAGGTTGAATAGTTCCTGGCTTCAGTTACTAAGACAAAAATCACAATTCTTTCCATTAAAATATCCGTGATTACACTTGTTCAAATCTTGGTGAAACTAATTTCAATACATGTATATGCAATACATTTTGACAAAAAGTAAACAAATCGGCTGAATTGTTTTTTTTTTTTTTAATTTGGCACACAGACAATCTTCACCTAGTCCATGCAGATGTGTGTTTTCCATCAGAAGTAAGTTTGATCTTTCATTCTGTTTGTTACTCATTTCACATATATTCAGTCTTCATTTTATTCTGTACAATCTTCACCTAGTCCAGGCAGATGTGTGTTTTCCATCAGAAGTAAGTTTGATCTTTCATTCTGTTTGTTACTCATTTCACATATATTCAGTCTTCGTTTTATTCTGTATAATACTTGTATTACAGTGTACACTGCAAAAAAAATTGTGCTCAAACATGTTTACTTTTATATAGCCTAGCTACGTAGTATGAACAGAGCCTACTAAAGACTGCTGCTGTGTAAGAGAGCTGATATGACTGTGACCGGGTCATGTTCTTGGCTGTCTGCTGCCTCTCTGGCTGCCTGCTCCATGGTTCACACATATCTGCCCAAAGCTAAATTCGAGAACCTTTGCCGACACCTGATTTAGGTTTTCAAGAACCTAAATCTCCCGTACTTTTTTATGTTAAAATGGTGTGACATTTCAAAAACAAATCTACTTGATGCTTCATGGAAGTCCAAATTAAAATGCTTTCAAAAAATGAATCATGTTTGCGACAAAAAAAAAAAGGAAAAGAAAAGCAAGCATGGAGAAATAGAGCTTTTACGCACTCCAAATTCCTCTCTACTATTGTTGAAGGACACAGTTTTCTATTGAAAATTCACTGTGATGAACTCGTGTCCAAGCAGGAACTACGATATTTCTTTCTTTAATTTCATTTTTCACCTGCTCATTTAAATAAACATAAAAAGATAAGCTCATATATCAAAGTTTAGTTTCACTTTGTTATCATCTCCACGTATTCCAAGCCATCCACTTCCTCTCCTTGTGTTCTTAGTAAAAAAGTGCAGTTGCCACCACGCTAGTCCACAACTAGGCTTTGTTAATTCACATCCTCCTGCAGTTCCTATGTGGCCCTATCTCATGTGGATGATATAACAATAACATGACTTCAGAAGGCATCACACTTTTTTATTGGCCAGACATCAATGATGACAAGCACAACACTCTCATTTCTACCTGAGCGAAGTGAGGATGCTAATTAAAGTGGTGGGCTACCCATCACTGATGATGGGCCAATAAAAAAGTGTAAGGCATCAAAAGATCACATTAATTACTGTTATTATTATCACCAATCAGGTAACACGTATGTTTAGTATTATAGATCCGATGAAAAAGAAGAAATTGCCTACATCCAATACTTTTAACTTTCACTGATAAAACTTTTATTTATTCCTTACAAATAAATACAAGTAAAACCAGCAAGTCTCAACTAGTACCTCTTGGTTGGAATTCCTTTGACTGAAATAATTGTTCAACTTTGCCATATTTCCTTCCGTGTTGCAGGGTTTGTGCTGTGGCTTCCTGCTTCCTGTTTTACAATACAACTTGCACCTGGCAGTAAACACACTATTTGCAGTCATGAACTCTCAACCATTAATGATATTTATCAGCCAATTGTGTGGTGCAGATGTTATTTAACCTGTGGATTGCTGCTCAAAGACATGTACGAGTACTTGGCAACAGGGATCCACCTTTTTTTCACAAGTTTGACTTAAGCGTTTTTACTTGTGCAGCAACCGATTCAGTCCCACAGCAATTATGGTGTAGCAGTCGCACACTTTGTGCCGTTTTTGCAACCAGTCTTCCTATCACTTGATGTCATATTTTGTACACCGCTATGTTGCTTAAGGTAGCAGAGGGGATTGAGCTATAACGGCAAAATCGTGACCCGACATCAAGTGAGTTTTTTCCATTTCCGTAAAGTTTGGCACTTTAACTTTCTTGTCACCAAACATGAATACTAAAAAAGCAAAATTTATGTAATAAAAAAGGGAAAAAAACATGACCATGTTTTAGCTGGCTGCAGCATGAGCATGTCTGTTTACAAATGTATGCTAATTAGTCCGCCAAAGTTTGGATAGCAGTCGGCTGCTTTCCACAATCCAGGACCGTAGCAACGACAAGCGACCAACTGTGACATTTTGAAGTGCGCTGCTACCAATTCTTGTATAAACTGCTTGAGAAGATTAGGACTGATTAATTGGTTTGTTGTGGTGATCAAATGGCCATGTAGATAATTAAATTGATGGGCTCATGTTTTTCTTCTCAGAGTGTGACAAAAAAAATTTAAGAAATAAGGGAGGATAAAAGGTGGAGATTGTCAAAACGGCACCTGGCGATGGACGTGAGCCTCAGTGTGTTTACAATGAAGGCGATTTCAACCTATGCGTAAATCGTTACTCAGAATCATGGCATTGTATACATTATAAAGGCTTACAACCCTTTCTACAGCCTTGCCCTATCGAAGACCAATTTGCTTTTAATGTTTACTGGCAAAAAATACACATGACGATCGAGGAATCATAACACTGGACCACTTGGCTATGAATATGCCGCAAACTATAAAAGCGGGGATTCGATTCAGCGTAAATAATTATATCTGCCTTCAATAATTATATGTGCCTTTACCTGAATGTGAAACGGTGAATGGCATTAAATGTTAACCTTGAACTAAATTTATATGAAGCACACGCCTCCACTAACACTGGTATCGTCTGTAGCGCTGTCGCATTTTGTGGAACTGGAAGACTGCCACATTGCACATGCACGGACTTGCCCACTTCATACCGGGGTGTTTCGAAGTACACTGAGCGAGGCAACAGAATAAAAAAGCTTTAAAAATTTGACCATCAGGGGGATAAAATTATCAGATTATTGTTAAATGACTGCGAAAAGCGACTATGCACTCTGCTTTTAGCTGGTTGATTGGTCATATAAAATGATTTTGTCTCACTGTGCGCGGCATGTTCCGATAACACTCGCCTGCACTCTCCCTTCAGGAAGTTTTGGTTTTGTGTCTCGATCAGTTTATTGCAGTTCAAGGGTAAGCCAACTATCTTTCAGTGGGCTAGTTATCTCCACAAAATAAAAAATATGTTACATGAGTGGCAAGGTTTCGAATGGCAATACGCCAGAAAAACATGGCAAAGTGAATGGCATTCTTTATCACAAGGAAGGCGCTAATATGTGGAGGAACCAATGAAATAGGCTTGGTGTATTCTATTGTGCTCCCGGCAACAAAAAATTAAAAAAAAAAAAAAAAACGCACAACCCAAGGCCATGAAGAACACACTCCCTCACAATGCCCATCCCTTTCTCAATTTTGTGGGAATTGGAAACTTTCTTGACTGCCAGACAGACTCGCTCTGTGTAATTGTTAAATTGCGCTTGAAGTGCTTGTTGCCAGGTAAGCAAACACAGTCCGTCTTGGCAGGTAAGAAAGTTTTACCCTTGCGCACGAAGTGTAGCGTCATCACCTTACATCTGAGCGTGGTCTGGTGCATTATATTGATCTATGTAACCATCAGGGTCTGATCAAAGACTACTTCAGCAAATCAATGGATTAGGTTATTCAATCTAGCAATACAGTTTCATCACCAATACAACGTTGAAACTAATGGATTCTCAACACATATAAAACATCCGCTTTGGTTTTTTTTTTTGTTTTTTCTTTTGTTTTGTTTCTTCTTTGAAGTATAATTTATCCTGGGAGTGTTTGTTTATAAGTAACAGGACTATTGTCTTAAATGTTACGTCACAATCATCCATGTTGACCGCCTATCTAGCATTTATAAGCTACATTCAGAACGACAAAGACCTCTCTCCGTCAAGTTGTTCTTTGATCCAAGGTGATGAGAAGTGAGTGAACAACTCCTGCCTGCCGGGCAGCCTTCTGAGTAGAGCAAGCTGTGAAACTACAACCCATTTGTTCAAGCAGCGCCATATGCAAACAATGTTGCTAGGGTCAAGGTGATGGCACCTTCAGGTCACGTGGCTAATCCGCTTTCGAACCTCCCTTTGAAGCTGTCCCATTCGCGTGGAAACCCGACTGACAAGCTTTCAAGTGTGGCTGCATTTAATGTCATTCGGGTAAATAACTGCTTTTTTAAGCCAATAAACATCATTGTATGTTGGAAACTATACATCAAAGATGTTGATTGACCTTTCTTCGAAGTACTGACACTAACAGGGGCCGAATCTGGAAAGCTGTATTGTCATAATGGCCAACAATGTGCGAAAAAAAGGGCCTCAAATCTTTCAACGCCGATTGCTTGGAATGAAATTTTCTGCTTATGAATCAATTTTGAGGACAGCGTCAGTAAAAAGCTAATTGATCGATCTGCTTCAAATAATCGTCTTTTGAAAGATAAATATATTATCTGGGAAGCGTTCTTTTGTTGTTTTTCCGTCAGATGTCCCCTTCTGAGACTTTTGTAGCTCACAAAATGAAGTAACTGTTGATGTTTAAAATGATGATCAAAGAATTCGATAATTCTGTAATTATGTATTTGATTTGTAAACAAAAAATATAGTTCCTGCATATTGGTCTATACTTTAATTTTACATAGGTAATACACTTTTGCATTGATTATTTTTAAAGAAATGCTGACAAAATGTCAAATCTGATACCCTCTTGTAAACGGGCGTAAAAAACCCTTGAAAATTATCGTATCGATATGAAACTTCTTTCTAACAAATCTAGATGTCTGAACAATGAATAAAATGTATGGTTTTGTGGGTGAAATGTGAAACATAGTTCATCTATGCAACGTCAAATACGCGGGACCGCTGTGCGCAGCTCAATCCCCTCCAATCCCTTAAGGCTGGGCTCTGTTTTCAAGTTCTTGTAAGTTTTCCCTCATCCAGTTCATTTGTTTGGGATGAGAAGAGAACATGTTACAGTGGTACCTGCTATTTAAGACCACCCCTACAGCCAACAAAAAGTGGTCTCATACTGCAGGTGGTCTTAAATTGAAGGTATATTTAACATGTAAATACAGCAGAGGGTCTTGAAAGAGTGGTCTTAAAAAGACATGTGGTCTTAAATTGGAGGTGGTCTTTAGAGCAGGTACCACTGTATTAAAATCAAAATTTGCGTCCACTGTTGACATGGGTGATGGACGAGGCCCTAACTGATCTACATCCCCTGCCTGACGCTGTGTCAAGGCCATGCAGTCAAGGCCATGCAGTCAAGGTGAAGTGACAGGCTCTCATCAAGCATATTTTTATTCGATACTTGCTGTTAGATTTTTTACCATGGTGGCTGGAAAGCAAATCATTTTGTTACAGATTGTTTGCATTACACCAAAAATCAAGATAATTTCCTAGAGAATGCCCTTCTACATAATAATAATTGACCATCTCATCAACCTGGTGGGTGTCAATAGGAGGTATTCATATCAAACTATATTACCTGCAGACCTGCTGTGGTCCCCTCTGCTGCTAGGCAACAGAACAATGCCTCTGCCAAGATGAGGGCACTTCTACCAGTGATGTTACATAACGATCAGAAACAATGCTTTTTCTGTAAAGCAAATGAAAATTTCTATTCATGTTTGGCAATTTCTATGTTTTAAAACAAAGTGAATGACCATTCTTAAACTAGTTGTTTTTTCAAGTTGATACTTTTATCCCAGAAGCCCACTTGCCCATGCACGTGTGCATGAATCTGCCCTCCTTGAATTCCTGTTAAGTTCCTAGCTGCTGCCCAGGTGGCAGCACAGGAGCCCAGTTAATAGGAATACGTGTACCTCCTATCACCCATGGCTGGACTGGGCTGTGTGGCCAACTTTACATGCCAAACAAGCAATTGATACAAGGGCAATTAACAGCTCACTGGGATTGGACCATGAATAATTAATAACCTTGGTTGTCTATAAAGCAAAGCACTTTCTCCTATGATTTCAGTTAACAGGGACAGGACTTCATGCAAAGTAGAAAACAAGAGGCCCACGGGCTTTGTGCTCTGCTGATGACCATCACCAAATAGAAGCTGATCAGTGACTGAAAACTCCTCGGTCAGGACAAACAGACAGACAAACAGACAGACGAATGCGTAGGTGACGACAATACCCATGGGTAGGTCAAGGTTACTTCTGTTTGATCTAATGATAAAGCTTTGGTGCAAATGCAAGGAGCAGAGATATCATGGCAAGGCCATTTTTCTTCAATGCAGCACTGTGATTTAAACATGTGACCCAGTACCTAGTTTTCACTCGGTGTCTGAGGCATCCTTAAGACCAATTGTCATAAACAATTGGTCCAACTACAATGAGAAAATAAAGATTTGAAGATATCATGGAAACACCATTTTTCTTCAATGCAACACTGTGACCTAAATATGTGACCCAGTAACCTAGTTTTTGATAGGCTTCTGAGGCATCTTAAGGACCAACTGTCATAAATAATTGATGAAGCTACATTCAACACTTTTTAAATAATGTGTTAACACCGTTTTTTTCTTTAATGTATAGTACTGTGTCCTAGATGTGACGTAGTGACCTACTTTTCAATAAGCATCTGAAGCACCTCAATGGCCCCCCAGTAATAAAAACTTGGTCTCTGTAAAGTGAGTACTTTTGGAGATATGGCATTAACAAGGCATAGACGGATGCGTAGAAGGCAACAATACCCCTCTGGCCTAAAAGGCCAAAGGGTAAAAAAGCATTAATTTTCCTGAAATATGTTCCCTTCATGATCTTGAAAGATCAATCCAGGTCATCCATATTATGCAATATCAAACTTCCACATGACACACATCTGTGGTACATCTGGCATCATTCAGCTTACTGTTTATCAATATATTGAATCCAATTGTCCTTTTTTACATGCATGATGACCTTGAAAAAGAAGTCACATAATCATTGGGTCTCAGTGACCCAAAAATAGGTCACCAAGTACAGCTGCACATACAATGTACTCAAGTGTAATCTTGATCCAGATGCTCATTTCTCTGCTGTTGATGTTCCAGCTACATCCTGCCATTACAAAATCACTTGGGGGAGGGAGGGTACTCCCATTACTTAGCATTATGGGTAGGCTCTGTGGGTAGGACCCCCATTTTTGAACACTTGTCCCTCTCAAAGACCAACCTTTTTTAAACAATCGATCCTAAAGGCCCTATGTTTTTAAAATTGTCGCTCCCAAAGACCCCAATAAATTATACTCGAGCTCAGTTACAGCTCTTTTTCACTTATGGCATGTGCACTTCTAGCCTGGGACTTTGTCAATACCAGCTCCCAAAGACCCCCCTATTTTCTTACTGATTAGCTCCCATTGGGTCTGAGTTTGATACCCTCAGTGGAGCATATCCACCCTAAATACAGTGGTACCTGCTATTTAAGACCATCCCTACAGCCAACAAAATGTGGTCTCATACTGCAGGTGGTCTTAAATTGAATTGAAAAAAAAAAAAAAAAAAAAAAAATTAAATTGAAGGTATATTTAACATGTAAATACAGCAGAGGGTCCTGAAAAAGTGGTCTTAAAAAGATATGCGGTCTTAAATTGGAGGTGGTCTTTAGAGCAGGTACCACTGTATGAGTAATGCCTGCCCCCGCCCCCCCCCCCCCACCACCACCACCACCGAAAATAGACCAAGCTCACTGATATTACATAACATATTAGCATTGGACATGATCTATATATCCTATAAATTTGGCATGTCTAATTAGTTTTTTTTTTTTTTTTTTTTTTTTTGAGATCTGCAATTTTATATCCCTCAGGACATTTTAACATAATTTCTGTCAAAGTATAGATGGTGCCATTAGTGTGATACAGTTAGACAAGGAGCAGCTACTCAGAGAGACTTGTATTGGTACAGGCTCTGACACATGTTCTGGGTAGTTATACCCACTAAAGACCCTGTAATATATTTGGGCTAATGCAGCTTAGGTCAAAATTCTACAGAATGTGAGCAGTAAGTATAATAGTACTTCCATATTCATACAGGTTAGACAGAAACACTGGTTAGCTTATTGAATTTGGACTGCCGAATAGGGTAACGACAACCAGGAAGTGGTTCTGGACATAAAGACTCTAGTATAAACATGCAACTGAGATTTTGACCTCCTCCATAATCCCACACAATTTCAGGAAGATCCATAAAAAATTAAGGAATCTGGACTGGTCACAAGATTTTCACAGTTTGACCCATGTATTACATAATAATGTGGCACCACCAATATTGAACTCAACCCAGACTTTCATACACTTGATAAGACCTGAAAGTTATACGGGGCTATCTTGAAAACTGTGGGCTATAGTGTGCCCATAGGCAAGCGTTTACGCACAGATGGATCGACACGAGTGATCGCATAAGCTCTGCAACCTTTGGTCAGCAGAGCTAAAAATTACAATTGCTGTACGGCGAAGACAAATTATGGCAAGCAATCATGCACTTTCATCCACACCCATTTGAAGGAAAATGTTGCCCCTAAGAGACCCCTATGGTGTGTGCATTGGTGTAGCTTTAGGAAGAAGCTTATGTAACTGAACCATCAAGTAAATAATAAAAGGTCACTCTCCTTCCTGTTAACTTCAATGTTGCATCACTTTCAAATGTGGTTTAACTCAGTTACGTCCAAAACATCAAATACACTCAATTTACTGACACATGTTGAGTACACACATCATCAGTGATTATAGTCTTCTCATATTTTGGTTTTTTCCCATATGGCTGTGGATTGTCACTGTCCACAACATGCACACTGTAAGATACCAGTTACTGCCTGTCTACTTGTCAAAAACAAAATGAGTCCACATTCCCAAATGTTCTCTGGATGTTCATTGATGACATTATACGTATTACCTGCCTGAAATGCTTCGTGCATACTTACTTCTGTAAATCTATGTGTAATTGAATCTGATCATTTGCATGAAAAAATAAAAAAAAACAGCAAAATTTTGTGGGACATCTTTGTGGAGGTCTGTTAATAAAAAAATGTAAGATAGTTGGTCACCTAACCATCACTGTCCAATAATAAAGCCCTATTTTGCATATTTATCTGGCAAGAAGGTGATTATCAAGATTGAAATGGAGAACAAATAAGAATAACTGAATCAGTACAGTTTTAGATTCCATACTATTGTAGTGAATTTAAGTGGAACGAGTTTTTTAGACATGTGCCCCCTCACTCTGTTGTGCTGGTAATGACAGCCTGTTGGCTAATGTTGTGAAGTGATACAAAAACAAGAGGTTTTATCAAAGAAATTTTAAGGTCTAGCACTGAATGAAATATTTTAGGGAGTGTTATTTTAGCAAAAGTCTGTCTGTATTTTTACAGGCAAGGGCTGCTATCCTTTTCACTTTTATTTTAGAAAATTACATATTGAGGAAGACTGCTCTTGGCTGTAAGGATTGTTTTTACGGACAAAATTGGCTGCTAGTATTATGGGAAAGGAATTCAACCAATCTCAGTGTTCACAGAACACATTACCCTCAGTCGTTTTTTTTTTCTGAATACTTCATACCACAGAGTTTCCTTCTTGAGTTTATGTGACCTTAAAAATTACGTCAAGGTCATCCATCTGCAAACCTTACCTAATGGTTGGTATTGTCTATCAAGGTCAGTCAACATACAAATTAACAACGAAAGAAACCCCACAGGTACTTGCCTTTCATTATTTGATAGTAATCAGGAGTCCAGGATAAATCATTGCAAAGACATAAGGCCTTTCATAATTTAATAGTAATCAGGGGTCCAGGATACATCATTACAAAGACATAAGGCAGCTAATGTGTCAGATTGACCTTTCAAGCTCACTCAAGGTCAAAATTAACAAACAACTGCCATACTAGAACACCTGTGTATTGACCAAGGTCACAGCAGATTCTTCAGCATCAATGTAACGCAATGTGTATATTGTGGGTTTGCCATGTGTGCCCTCAATCTATGCAACAGAATACAACACTGACAGATAGGTACAAGAACTTGAAATATATATGTACACTTCACGGGAACAGACTCAGAACCTTCTTTATAATTGCACTTAATGTTGCATGCAAAAAACTGCCCCACCAAGTTTGACTTTCCCCAAGCATGTTTTCAAGCACAAAAAAATGTTTTGCAGAATGTTGCTTTTTTTTTTTTTTTGTAGATGAAGTTAAAAAAAGTAGGCACAAAAGGGTGCATTCTAACAAGCAGTTCTGTGCTTCTTCAAATACACATTTTTATACAAGCTACACATACTCTATTTATACATTTGTTAATGATCAAACAAAAGGAAAAATATGCTGAATCACTATGAGGCATTCACTGCATTGAAAGCGTGTTGTCCCTGCAGAGAAATTCTCAGCCAATTTTTTTTCTTTGAAAGTCAACACACGATGCAAAAGTTGCCTCCCCCAGGCCACCCTTAAATCACAAAAATACAATTTGGTACTGCTTCTTCTCACAAACTTAAATAAGGATCAAATCAAACAAACTTTTTCTTGTAAAATTAAAAAAAATAGGAGGCCATACTGCATAAGACACCCTGGTTGGTTGGTGTTACATGCACCACAGTAATATCTTTCAACTGTCCCCTCCATGAGCAATTTTACACAAAATTTTTTTAAAGATCCCTATTTAAGCCAAACTTCAGAATTTAACATCTGCCCTGTCCCTGTCATCCACCTGGCCGGAATGGTAAAATCTCCTACTGTTGCATTTCACCGAGTTCACAAATCACACAGCTGTACAGGCAAATCCACCTCCAGCATCTGACAACATGCACCATCTCCCAGGGCTTCTGAACATCTGTACAATGACTCACACGACCCAAACACACATGCCAAGTGATGTGGCTCTCTGTCAGCTGTTCTAACATATCATCTTTCTTGAAAAAAACTAACAATTTACACACACGTACACACAAAATCGTTAATATCTCCTGCTGATCCAAACTACAAATTTCTTTGTAATAAGACACTCCATCCCACAGTTAGGTGCTCATGTCAAACCATTAAAAACTTCCATTTACTAGTTTCAGAGATGTCGGAGTATTCCAGACATAAAAATCCATTGCAATAGCTTTATTGGCTATGTGAGCTAAAAGATGAAATTCAGCCGACATGCATGTGTACAGCTTTAATGAATAAACCTTTTTACTGTGGAAAAGGAATGGATGCTGAGGCTGCCACAAGATGGCAGCAGTGCCCACATCTAAACCAAAATTCTGGCCATTTCATGGCTTCGCAACTGACTCCAGGTTTGTCACAATGATCGACATAGCAGTGCCAGAGTAAAATAGTGACAAATGTGGAGTTCAGCACAATAAGACTGTTAACTGCCATAACACTCATGCACAACAGCTGTCCTTCAGTTTTCGTAGAAGTAGAGTTCATGCAAAATGTGCAGACACCATCATCCTACCTTTGGGCCTCGACCTCTGTTAACCAGTTTGGTATCCAACTGCTTTCATTATTTCTCTCTTGTACTTGTCATTATTTGTGTCAATATTGCTGTCTCCAACTTGTCCATCTTCATATCTGTAAAATTCCAGAATCCATTAAAATTTGAATAAAAAAAAAATAAATAACTAAACAAACTGACGGTACTTAACTGCGCCAAAACCCCAAAACAACAGTGAATAGATTATGCCATATTTAACCCTACTGCACAGGGAGGTCAGAGAGACATAAACACACGAGACAAACCAGACTCAATATATCTGTGTAGAAACCAAAAGCATCTCTATTATGTACATGTACACTGTTCTGTGAATTATGAACATGTGTTAATTTCTGAGGAAATTGATCAACTGCCCATGCTCATCCCACGTATAGCCACCCTAGCCAAGTCGTAACTCTTTCAGTGCCAATCACTTCTAAAGTCGATCTACTAAAGTCCAACTAGTACGAATTATCATTAGGATCTCATATTCATATTCCTCGTAAAAAGACCTTTAATTCAAGTACCAGCATGCCTACAGTTCCAGAGAAAAGCTGTTGACTCAGTCAAAAATTTGGCACTTAAAGAGCTAAAGTTACTCACACAAAGAAAAACCTGGTGCACACATGGTCAGGGTTAGGCATCACCCAGATATTGCCGTTCTTCTTGAGCTCCTTACTGGTGATCACTGCACAGAAAATACAACATGCGGGTAAATACAATTAACTCACTTCCTGTCAACCCCTCATTTGGGCAACAATACATGTACAAGTCTTAGTTCCTGCTGACGATGTCAAAAGTTTATTCATGTAGGCCAATATGGCCTTTTTAATTCTAGATTATCTACGAGCAAGATCTATTCATTATGATATGTACACTACATTTTCTTAGTGGGCACAATGCAAACAGACTTTTGAGTAATGACAGTTGGATCCTGACAGTGTCCACTGGGAGTTTATCCCACAACAGTTTGGTTAGTTAAACTTCTTTGTGTTAAAAAACTTGAAAATTGCATATTCAGAATCTTTGTAAAGAGAGCTTTCATTCCCATATGAGCACATGTGGTATAAAGTCAGTTGTTTTTGTGTTGTTTGGAAAGCCATGCTGCAGCCACACAGATGATGGGGCAAGCCCAGTGCCAGCATGACTTGCCAGGCAATGCAAATACCACTGACCAAGGATTTAACCCTTTCTAGCTCACATCACCCAAATAAGCCCAGATGTACATAGTCTGCCTTAATGTTTTTACATGTACTTAAATTTTCCATTACTAGAAAACATTCTTGCTGAGACATTTATATAAGACAATTCATGACAGCATGCCCCAGGTCAATAACTTTCCTTGGCATAGGTGTACATGTGCACATTGCACCCAACCCACGTCAAGGAAAGCTACTGACTCAGTTGTACTCTGACCAGGAAGGGGTTAACCATCACATTACAGAATGAATAACATCTTACATTCATTCACCAGTGCTGGTCAGAAAAACAACCGATGTATATTTACAATATTGGAAAAAGCTAATATGACATGTACCACACATTCAATGTAATCCAAATATAAATCCTTCAATAATAATATTAATACTACACTTTCAATTAAGCATCTCTTATTGGGCAAAGAAAATTAATGATAATTTTACATGTGTATGATGATGCAAAGGACAGTCTGCAGTACCCACCTTCACACAAGGCTATACATGTCAGGTTCTTACTGTTAAGGAACCTCCTAGACCCACCAGGCTCCTGTTAACAAATACATACGCATATAATGGTGGTCTAAAAACATTGTACTGGATAATATCATGTGGGGGGGGGGGGAGGGGGGGGGGGTGTGTCCTGGTATGTTGCCACAGGAAATGTTGCCCCAGTACAGCATACAGAAAATCAGAACATTCCAAAATAATGGCCAGAACTAATTACAGAAAATACGAGGTTTCTAGTATGATGATATGAAAGGTTAAATGCCCTTGTATGGCAGTAGAGAAATACCCTTCACCCCCTCATGTGTGTCAGGTAGTATGTACCGCTGGAAATTGGTTGTCTGCAACCAGCCCCATTAAGGTTTTAGCGTTAACTACTGGAACATGTGGAAATGAGTCAGCTCTACAGGAGCCTCAGATTGAGTTAAAACTGCAGGAGCCAGAGACAACTCCAAATGAGCCTCAGAGACTGAGTCAGCTCTAATATAGCATCACAATGACTTAACTCTATCTACAATAACTGACCATAAAGCTTAGCTCATTCCACCCTGATAGAAGACTTAGTCAACAGCTTTCCTTGGTGCACTCTGGGAGCAATGTGCAATGCCCATGGACATATAATTTGGAATGATCTTCCATGCAAGTTTCATCCAAAATTTTGAAAAAATAATCCCTAAAAAGGTAAACTACACTTAGCAGACGACATTTAGACATTAGCTGGAAAAAGCTTCATTTGGGTAGAATGAGTTAACATCCCCAAGCGACTTGGCAGCCTTAACTTAAGTTAACTCTAAATTAACCAGAGATAACTCTGAATGGGTCTGAGAGACGGAGGCAGCTCTAAACATACATGAACCTAAGACTGAGTTACCTCTGTGGGAATCAGCGATGATGCAAACTGAGCCTTTGGGATGAAGTCAGCCTTGCAGAACACTCAGATTGAGTTAACTGTACATGAATCTACAGTAACACTGAATGAGCCTAAGAGACTCTACAGGAACCTACAGTAACACTACATGAGCCTGAGAGACTCTACAGGAACCTACAGTAACACTACATGAGCCTGAGAGACTCTACAGGAACCTACAGTAACACTGAATGAGCCTGAGAGACTCTACAGGAACCTACAGTAACACTGAATGAGCCTGAGAGACTCTACAGGAACCTACAGTAACACTGAATGAGCCTCAGAGACTCTACAGGAACCTACAGTAACACTGAATTAGCCTGAGAGACTCTACAGGAACCTACAGTAACACTGAGTGAGCCTCAGAGAATCTGCAGGAATCTATAGTAATACTGAATGAGCCTGAGAAACTCTACAGGAACCTACAGTAACACTACATGAGCCTGAGAGACTCTACAGGAAACTACAGTAACACTACATGAGCCTGAGAGACTCTACAGGAACCTACAGTAACACTGAATGAGCCTGAGAGACTCTACAGGAACCTACAGTAACACTGAGTGAGCCTCAGAGACTCTACAGGAACCTACAGTAACACTGAATGAGCCTGAGGGACTCTACAAGAACCTACAGTAACACTGAGTGAGCCTGAGAGACTCTGCAGGAACCTACAGTAATACTGAATGAGCCTGAGAGACTCTACAAGAACCTACAGTAACACTGAATGAGCCTGAGAGACTCTACAGGAACCTACAGTAACACTGAATGAGCCTGAGAGACTCTACAGGAACCACAGTAACACTGAAAGAGCCTGAGAGACTCTACAGGAACCACAGTAACACTGAATGAGCCTGAGAGACTCTACAGGAACCTACAGTAACACTGAATGAGCCTGAGAGATTCTACAGGAACCTACAGTAACACTGAATGAGCCTGAGAGACTCTACAGGAACCTACAGTAACACTGAATGAGCCTGAGAGATGAGTCAAATCGAGGATTATATCAACAGTAAAATAAATTTGCAAATCAAAGCAAAAAGACACCAGTCATTAATCTTCA
Source organism: Hermodice carunculata (assembly GCA_964020975.1). Classification (NCBI taxonomy): domain Eukaryota; kingdom Metazoa; phylum Annelida; class Polychaeta; order Eunicida; family Amphinomidae; genus Hermodice; species Hermodice carunculata. The sequence goes on from OZ026617.1 coordinate 80,085,439, forward strand.
TTTAGAAGTCAACTGAATACATTATACACACATGTAAATGGTACACAAAAGTCAATTATTTTGACAAGTATGTCTCATTTTAAATGTCTAGAAAATATCTGTTCAAATAGATACCTGTTTGTTGGCCCCTCTCTGTGACTTGTAGGACCCATACCCCATTCCTGAGTAACCGAACGAGACACTGGCATGGGGACTCAGGTAAATGCCATTGCCATATGCTGCTCCATGCATTTGATGTTTGGTTCCCGAGGCATTGATCAGCCCAAGCCTCATGATCGAGTGCCAGTTTTCTATGTGAGATCCACTGAAAATACACATTTGTGATGAACATATCATCAAAGTATACTAAAGTTTGAACTCTTTCAGTGCCGACTGTGACTTAAGTTGAACTACTTAACACAAACTGCTCTACATTATGATTAAGATGTGAGATTCACATTTCTTGTAAAATGCATTTCGTTTAAGTACCAGCACGCCTGCAGTTGCACAGAATATACTAGTTCAGGTCAACAGCTTTCCTCAGGCACGCTTTGGGTGCAATGCGCCCAAAGCATGCCGAGAAAACTGTTGACTCAGTCCAAAATGTGGTGCTGAAAAAGTTAATCAGCAAAAAACACTGAACAATACATACAGACAGTTCTGGAATGTGCCCAAGGTAGCCAAGGAAAGCTGCTGACCTGGACAATTCTTTTCTGGAAATATAGGCATGATGGAACCAGAGGTGCCAAGTCTACCGATTTGGCGGGAGATCTCCCATTTTTCTAATCATATAAATCACCGAAATTTGTCTATCTCCCACTTTTTTACCTGTTTCCTCCATTATGATTTAATAGGACTCCCGCTTTTTGTAACATTTTTCAGCGTGAGCACCCGTTTTATATGTTGGGCAACTTGGCACCTCTGTGGAACTTATGGGACACATGTATTTACCAGATACCTGAATATGGAATCTGAAAAATACTTCCACTGAGTGTAACTTTGGTTGTGACTAGTAGACAGTGAAAGAGGAAGAACAGTGACCTAAAGCATCAAGCTGAAACATTCTTTAATGCTTTCTCTGTCCAACTAGTCTCAAGTGTCTGGTCATTTCAAATGTCAGCTGTTTCATCAATTTCGTTGCATACTGTCCTTTCTCAACATATTTTGAATGGAAATTTTCAGGAAGAGTTACGAGGATAGCCGCCTGCCAAGAGTCAACAGCTTTCCATCACGTACCCTGGGCAATTAGGGTGCCTGGAGGAAAGTTGTTGACTCACTCCAATAATATGACCCTTTAAGAGTTTACATTAGTCTGAATTATCGTAAGGATCCAAGATTTGTATTCCTCGTAAAAAGAACTTTCTTTCAAGTACCAGCATGCCTATACTTCCAGAGAGAATATCCCAGGTCAACAGCTTTTCTCAGCACGCGTTGGGTGCAATGTGCCCAATGAATGCTGAGAAAAGATGTTGACTGTCCAAAATTTGGCACTGAAAGAGTTAAGTGCATGTGAGGTTAGGAACTTTAACATTTTCTGATTTACCATGATTCTGTCTGAAGCAGTGTATGTCACTTTTATTTTGCATCCCATTGTTGGCACCTGTCAAGATTTTAATGAGTGCTTCATAAATAATTATCTGGAATCTCTAAAAAGTGCTATGCCTGGAACATTGTGCAACAATATATAGGGAGTGCGAACGTTCGCACAAATATGTTGGTGGAATCCCTTTACTACTTGAAGCAAGAACTGTGTACTTTATATGCAATATTTAAGTCACTGTAAGACCCTCATATTACTGATAAACGTCATAAACAGCAAAACTATCACCATATGACTTTTTGAATAATTCACTCTGACATTTGATCACATTGGCGAATAGAAAAAGGGGTTTTTAACTTCCAGTTTACATTGTAATATTGTAATTACTACATCCGCCCAGCTCTGTAATGGGAAGCATAATGACTGTCTATGCAAAAGGACAGCAAAACTGGTCATTTCTGTGCGACAACAATGTGAAGTTGTGACATTAATTTTGTCACATTAAGACACGGAAAAATCCTATTACAGATTTGAAATGGTGACGAAAGTTATGAAATGAAATTAGCAGCAGGTTGGGTGCTGGCGACAGTAAAACCATGTTTATGCAGTTGACATACACAGACACAATGGAAGATCTGTCTTATCCCAAATATTCCAGTTTTGACACAGCGAATCTTACCGCTAATTGCGAGTAACTCCTTAAATATGCATGATAATGAAATTTGAAGCACAGTAACTCTTTCGTACATAGCAACACTCAGTGTACAGCAACAATCAGCACTAGGTGGCTTAATGGTCACCACAGTGATGGCCACGATCATAGCACTTTAAAGTTTAAGGATTTTAACCTGTTTGTTTGTGAATGTCCACAATGACATAAGTACAGATAGTGCTGTTTGCAAAGGACAAGAAGAGCAGAAAGCAGTTATACTCTGGTTTATTATCAAAATTCCAGGAAACAGGTGATTTTGGACTAAGGAGGGAGGGGGAGGGGCAAATTTTATTCCAATGGATAATTGGAGTTTGGAATGGTTTTAATAGCACATGATCCCCAAGATGAAAAGTACTAGGCAGACTGTCCTGAAAAGGTGCTCTTTAATGAGAGGTGTCATCTCACTGGAGTGGTCTCTCAGGAGAGGGCTTACTGTATACATGCAGGTCATAGAAATGGATAAACATGTAACATCAATCCAGAAATCTAATAAATTCAATTGAAACCTTATGAGGCAATTTTATGCCAAATTTGAGCTACATTTGTCCCAAAACCTTGGAGATGTCATGGTAACAATGTCTTGGTGGACATCCAGATGGACTAAATGAGGTAATAGACATTCCAACTGAAAAAATATGTGCCTCCCCCTACCCCCCAAAGAGGAGGGGGGGGGGAGGTGACAGTAAAAGTTAGGGCCTTCTAAAAGTGGCCTGACTCACTGGAAAGCAAAGGCACTGCCATACTGTGCCCTTGCTGCTCTAAAGATGGCCTCCTTTGCTGGTGGACTGCTCATCAACAGAAACTGGTGTGGTGTGTGCATGACAGCAATTTGCTGAAAAATACACAAAAATTATCATAAATCTGTCCTGAGGCAATCTGCTTACTGACAAAGTTAAGTTTCTGGTTGAGATAATCTACTAACTCAGAAAGTTAAGTTTCTGGTTGATGCAATCTGTTAACTCACAAAGTTAAGTATCTGGTTGAGGCAATATACTAACTCAGCTAACTCAGAAGGTTAAGTTTCTGGTTGAGGCAATCTGCTAACTCATGAAGTTAAGTTTCTGGTTGAGGCAGCCTGATAACCCACAAAGTTAAGTATCTTGTTGAGGCAATCTGCTAACTCAGACAATTAAGTTTCTGGTTGAAACAATCTACTAACTCACGAAGTTAAGTTTCTGGTTTGAGGCAATCTGTTAACACACAAAGTTATATAATAAGTTTCTGGTTTACAGCATTTTTGTAAGGAATTGATACACCTTCAGCACCATCATTGGTTCACTGATCATTTTTTTAAAATGAAAGCTAGAGGGGTGTATGTTCCTTTTTCTTTGCATTTTTCAAGAGTAGACCACTATTAATAACTCTAGCACAATGCATTTAACCCTCTCCTCCTTGAATTATAGCTGAGTTTAAGACTGGGTCAACAGCTTTCCTTGATGAGTGTTCACTGCTCAGCTCAATCCACAGCAAGGAAAGCTGTTGACCTAGAATATGTTATCCTGATAGGTCTCATGTATAATCTCATTGTGTTTTCTTAATTAACATTGAACTTAGTTGTACACACTGAGGCAGAGGATTTGACCACCAGCCAGCTTAAGGAAGAAATAGTTAAATCCTGTCCCCCTTGAATTAAGACTGAGTCAACAGCTTTCCTCGGCATGGGTCGGGCACTAAGTGCCCAACCCATGCTGGGGAAAGCTGTTGACCTGAACATGTTGTCTTGACAAGTCTTATCTTCAATTCTCAGTCAAACTGTTTTTCATTGCTGTTGAAATCTGTTGAAAACACTGAAGCAGACGACATTTGACCACCAGCCGGTTTTGGCTGGTTTAAGGGGGAGAGGGTTAAGAAAGACATAGTTTAATGTTTATGGAGTGGCTCTGTTCTCTGCTATCATACTGGCATTTTGTTGACATGTGATACAATACATTATTTGTCATTGTACTGAATTAAGCACTTACCTTCTCTGGTGGTAACTTGACAATATGTGACCTATTGCTTGTGATAATCCTGAAAATAAATAAATTGACCTCTGTACACCATCAAGAATTTTGATACACACAGTACAATACACCACTTCACTCTTGCTAAAGGTTCAGTCCAGCGCAAAAGTGGCAATGAAATTCCTTCTCTTCAATCAGAACTTGACTTGTGTTCCTGCCCTTGCATCATAGGTGGCAGCACATGACAGAGAGAAAATCTGCCACTCCATGGTGTGTCTGTTAATTTTGTACCACTTTTCCAGCTTCCACTGGGCAGGTGTGAAGAAAATCAGTTGTGCAGGCAATCTCCCAGCCAAAGTCACTGGTTTTTGTATTGTCTAACAAGCCATGCAGTGGATGCCATTACAACACAAATCTAGTACGATTCACAGAATGTTCTCTGCACATCCATGCACACACACACACATATATACATATACATAGTACATACATATATATGTATATATATATATATATATATATATATATATATATATATATATATATATATATATATATATTTGTACATACTTTTCCCATCGAAATATCCATCATAATCATTTGGATGTACTTCCTGTACACGTTTAAAATGTGTCCACACACATTTTCCCACATTTTGGTAGACTGGTAGAATGGGAGGCCTGTTCACAGTTCACAGATTAAATGCTAACGCGCGTCTTCACAGCGCGTGATTTTTTTTTTACTTTTGACACTAAGTTCACAAATATGATTATTCCAAGTCAACAATCCCTTAAATTTCAGACTTTAGAGAAAATATATCTCAATCATGATATCCCTACCCACTCATGCACACACCACCCCCCCCCCCCCCCAATAAGTCGACACAACTTACCATTGTAACAGTGCATATGCTAAGTAATCCCTAGAGTCCATGTCCTTCTTCAGCTCAGAGCCGACGAGACTTGTCATCTCAGGTACGCTCAAGAAAGCATCTAGGCATTTCTCCACCCGTTTGTAATCCTTTTTCTGACATTGAAAACAATTAGACATATCATGTTATTGTCTGAAGACAAAAGAATTATAATACCTCATAAGCTATGCTGGATCAATTTTTCCCTTTAGTTCCTTGCTACTATTCAATCACCATTCCAAAAAAAATTAAAAAACAGGTACTTACAAAGTGTGCATTTTTCTATACTTTACTGTTTAATTTTATGTTGGCTTGTTTGATTGCTGCTATTTCAACTCCTTGAAAAACCATACACTAGTAAATTTTTTTGGGAGCGTATGCTGCATTTCGGCGGCAGACAGCGGTACACAGTGGCAGAGAGCGGCGGCCAGCGGCAGACAGCGTTAGCCAGCAGCAGAGAGCGGCGGTCGGCGGCAGGCCCGCCGGCCGCCGCCGCCCGCCGCTGTCTGCCGCTGAAACCCAATTGAGCCTTCTGGGGCTCGGCGGCAGACAGCGGCAGACAGCGGCGGACAGCGGCACATGGCGTTGGCCAGCGGCAGAGAGCCTTTCGCCGCTGTACGCCGCTGTATAACGCCAACCACCGCTATCTGCCGCTGGCTACCGCTCTGTCCTCACAACTGCATTATATTAAGTGTAAAATATGAATCCAAGTGAAAAGAAAGAAAGGAAACCATGTGTACCCATTCATTTATGGCTCATAACACTTCAGTTGCTTCATTCAGTCATATAAATCAGTTCATTCACCTATATGCATGTACACATCTATAAATTTTATTTTCCTTCGCTCATGCCTGACAGTTAACTTGCATTCACATGAATATTGCATTTACATGTAGACATAAGAGGCAAACAATTCTGTTTTCACATATCATGTATTTATTGAGTATAAAGTGTATATACATCATGTGCAGGGAAAGATATATACAGAGGTATTCAGAGGTACATTTGTTCATCTATGATTTGTTCCAAAGGGAGCAAAATATGGTCAGCTATTGTTGAGATACAATTAAAACTGGTGTACCATATTCAGTAAATAGGTATGAGTGAAAACAATATGTCACAGTGACTCAAGTTAGTGATACATCTATGTTTTCTGACACAACTTTGTGCCAAATTTGAGCAAAATATGTTCAAATGTTTGAGATACATGTATTAACAAAAGTGGCATGCATTATTTCAGGTCACAGGGATCCAGAAATCTAAGCAGTCATTTTTGATTCATAAATATTATCTCATCCAGATCTGATAAAAATTGTTAAGACATAAATTGAGATTCCATATAAGAACTACATAGATGGATAGATGGACAACCCCCCAAAAATAATTCCTGCCCTTTGGGGAAATCCAAAAAAAGGGACAGTAGTGACATAAGTCACATGATGGTAGATATTTAAAGTTATCTGATCTCACAAATCAGATTCCACAACATTACAAATCATCATGTTAACACATCATAAAGTAACTTTGCATGTTATCAAAAAAATCAGTTACATGTGTGTGATGTACTGCGTAAGTTAACAGTGTCATCTAGAAGATATAAAGTCCAAGTCAACCTAAACACCTGCCTACCCCATACATGAGAAAAGAACCAGAAACCCCTAGCCCTGTGTGCCCAGAAATTAAAGGAAAGACCCATCTGGTCAAAAGCCATCAGGCCCATTCTTTTTTTGTTGTTGTTGTTTTCTTTTTTTTCTTTCTTTTTTTTTTTTGTTCTAATTTCTTTCAATTGAACCAACACAGCAATATATAGTACAATGACTAAGTAAGCTTACAATTATTTACAGTTTAACCAACACAGCAATACATAGTACGATGACTAAGTAAGCTCACTATTATACACAGTTCATAAATTACTGTAAATCAGCAACTTTAGTCACAGTTATATTACCAAGGGGTATACTGTCCCACTTTTTTCCATTTTTGTCTAATTTCAGGTTTTTGTCGGCAATGTAATATTCAGATTCTAAATACTGGCTTAAAAAACACAGGTAACCTGTAAAAACAGGGTGTTTTTACTGATTTTACACCTCAAAATGAACTGCTTTGCAAGATCAATCACAGCATGCCACAGTTTTGAATATAGCTTTATTATCCACTTGGAATCCATGCAACTGCCAGCATTTGACCTTGAGCAGGTTGTAAACTGCATTTACTTAATCCCATGCACCTAACATTATGTGCAAGATTTCAAGTTTAAAGGCCCTTGTACAGGGAGGATTTTGTACCAGGTAGAACAGGCTGTTGTTACAACTGAATGAACTGAAGCAAGTCCTGAGTATACATGTATTGTTTAAACTTCTGAGTTCACACCATTGCTGGCTACTGCATAGTTGGGGCAGAACCATACAGCACCCAAACTGTGGGCAGTAATTGGGTCACACATCTACTGCATAATTAAGTGCTTGCCTGCATGTGAACATGACAGCTAGTAAATATTTGGGGTTTGACATGTATAAAGACAAATCAAATTTGTGTTTATACAATATACTTTTGGATCATACATGTATATTATAGTATATATGAATGTCACTAGATGAGACACATTTTGAATAGGTACTCTCATGTATCAATTACTGCCCACATGTTAAATTTAAAAAATAAATAAATCTTGGCAAGCAGGATTATGGCCAAATGTCTCCCCTTTTCTTTTTCTGGGACTGAGTATGCCACAATCACAGAGCCTCCTGTGAGATTTTGTGTGGGGGATGTAGTTGCTGTGGGGCTGGGGAAAAGTAAATTTGACCTGGCGGTGGTGAAGGAACAAGCAGGGGAATCAAAATTTAAGGTTGGCTATGTAACGCGGAAAAGGGGAAGTGAAGAAATGCACCAGCTTCCAAAACCAGGAGGAGGAGAACAACAGGAGGATGTGATCCACAAAAACTGCATTGTATATCGACCAATTGTGATAAACAACAGAATTCATCAAGTGGAAATTAATAAGATTAAAGATTAGCTACGTGAGATATTTTAAAGGGATAGCCCAACCATAATTGATCTCATGCTGGTGCATTGAATACAGTACAATCCTGGTGGAATGACTTCCACTGAATGTTAAATGTGCCCTCCATAAAGGCAAAAGCTATAGATACCAACAATACACATATTTTGTTAACTTTGTGAATGTGTATATTCACATCCCACAAAAATGCAAGTGTTTGGTCAAATAAAGCCTTTTAATAGAATGGGCCTGATGAGTTTCTAGGACCAGATGGGTCTTTCATTTGATTTCTGCATGGGCCCACTGGGCTAGGGGTTTCCGGTTCTTTTCTCAGGTATCGGGTAGGAAGGTTTTTAGGTTGGACTTTATAGATGCACTAGTACTGTTCACTTATGCAGTACATCACACACATGTAATTCATTTTTTTTAATGTAACATACAAAGTTACTTAATGATGTGTTTACATGATGATTTGTAATGTTGTAATGCATCTCTGAATACCTCTGTATATCTCTTTCCCTGCACATAATGTATATACCCTTTATACTCAATAAATACATGATATGTGAATGCAAGTGAACTGTAAGGCATGAGCAAATGAAAATAAAACTTATTGATGTGTACATGCATGTAGGTGAATGAACCGATTAATATGACTGAATGAAGCAACTGAAGTGTTATGAGCCATAAATGAATGGGTACACATGGTTTCCTTTCCTTCCTATTCACTTGGATTCATATTTTACACTTAATATAATGCAGTTGTGAGGACAGAGCGGTAGCCAGCGGCAGATAGCGGTGGTTGGCGTCATACAGCGGCGTACAGCGGCGAAAGGCTCTCTGCCGCTGGCCAACGCCATGTGCCGCTGTCCGCCACTGTCTGCCGCCGAGCCCCAGAAGTCTCAATTGGGTTTCAGCGGCAGACAGCGGCAATCGGCGGTGGCCGGCAGGCCTGCCGCCAACCGCCACTCTCTGCCGCTGGCTAACGCTGTCTGCCGCTGGCCACCGCTCTCTGCCGCTGTGTACCACTGTCTGCCGCCAAAATGCAGCATACACCGCCCAAAAAATTTACTAGTGATACGACAAGGCAATTTATTGAATAATTGTACACTGGTCCCCTGCTAATAAGGCCACCCTAAATGCAACCAAAAAGTGACCACATCACAGGGATGGCCTCTCTTCTGAGGGACAATACAACGAAACCTGTTTTGAGAGACCACCACTAGGGCAGGCTGGAAAGTGGTCACATAAGGCAGGTGGTCTCTCAATGGAGGTGCGAGACACAGGAAAGATAGCAAAAGGGACTTTGGAAATATGGTCTTAAAAGACAGGTGGTCTTTCATTACAGTGGTCTCAAAAAAGGTTTCACTGTACCACGGAAAAACCACTTTTGTGGCATGGAGAAGTGGCCTTTGTAGAGGGTGGCTGTACAGAGGGTAGACTCTCTTGAGCAGGGCCTTATTAGAGGGTGACCACTGTATACTAAAGTATACACCCAGTTGTTTTACATGGATTGTGAATGAAGTCAAGTATAACAGACTTATCAAGTCACTCTGTGGGTACAGATGTGGGCATACATTTCCTACCCTTTCATTTGGTGGAGAAAACTGAGGCACTCCACCATGCTACAAAGTCACACTGGTAGAACAGTTACAGTGGTAGAACACAGTCACACTGGTAGAACACAGTCACACTGGTAGAACAGCGTATCACTGGTAGAACAGAGTCACACTGGTAGAACAGAGTAACTCTGGTAGAACAGTTACAGTGGTAGAACAGTAACACTGGTAGAACAGCATATCACTGGTAGAACAAAGTCACACTGGTAGAACAGTCACCCTGGTACAACAGAGTCACCCTGGTAGAACAGAGTAACACTGGTAGAACAGTCACACTGGCAGAACAGAGTCACACTGGTAGAACAGAGTAACACTGGCAGAACAAAGCAACACTGGCAGAACAAAGTAACACTGGTAGAACAGAGTCACACTGGTATAACAGAGTTACACTGGTAGAACAGAGTAACACTGGTAGAACAGAGTAACACTGGTAGAACAGTCACACTGGTAGAACAGTCACACTGGTAGAACAGAGTAACACTTGTAGAACAGAGTAACACTGATAGAACAGAGTAACACTGGCAAAACACAAAGTAACACAGGTAGAACAGTCACACTGGTAGAACAGAGTCACACTGGTAGAACAGAGTCACACTGGTAGAACAGAGTAACACTGGCAGAACAAAGTAACACTGGCAGAACAGTCACACTGGTAGAACAGTCACACTGGTAGAACAGTAACACTGGTAGAACAGCGTAACACTGGCAGAACAGAGTAACACTGGCAGAACAATGTTACACTGGTAGAACAGTCACGCTGGTAGAACAGAGTCACACTGGTAGAACAGACTGGTAGAACAGAGTCACACAGGTAGAACAGATCACACACTTGTAGAACAGAGGCACACTTGTAGAACAGAGTCACACTGGTATAACAGAGTTACACTGGTAGAACAGAGTAACACTGGTAGAACAGAGTAACACTGGTCGAACAGTCACACTGGTCGAACAGAGTAAAACTGATAGAACAAAGTCATCCTGGTAGAACAGAGTCACACTGGTAGAACAGAGTAACAGTGGTAGAACTCTCTTCACTAGCTCCCTCTACCCAGAATCAAAACTGGGTCACCAAAGAGTGAGCTTGTTGCTGCTCAGCCAGCCATGCACCCCTAGTAACTGCCATGAACATGTGTATAAACCACACTTGCAGTCACCAACTCTGCAACCTCAACATGGTGCTCTTCTGGATAGCAGTCATGAAACTCAGATAGGATCACGTCTATACGTGAATTCTGATTCAACCAGACATACCTTCTACGTAAAGAGCTGACTGAGGGGTCCGCCATTTGCTCAAATTAGGTCATGGTAACACAAAAATCTTTAACCAGTTCATCTTGCCAGGTAAGATAATTATAAGTATATTGCCAAATTTGAGCAAAGTACATGGAGGCATTCTGTAGATATCGCAGTAACGAGAAAGTGAACATCCAGACGGCTGGACATCCGGACAAACAGACAGACAACCCAAAAACATACAGGGTCGCCCCGTGGGGTGGACCCTTAATGATTCCTATCGAACTTTAATTAGAGCATAATACACGGAGGCATTCTGGAAATATCATGGTAAAGAGCACTAACAAACATCTAGTTAAGCTGTCATTTGCTCAGTTAGGTCATGATGACACAAAAATCTAATCAGTTCATACTGTCATGTAAGATAATTATACTGCAAAATGTGAACAAAATACATGGAAGCATTCTGAAGATATCATGGTGAAAAGCCCTAACGAACATGTAATTAGGCTGCCATTGGTTCACATTAGCTCATGATGACATTAAAATCTAACCAGATCATCCTGGCATACAGAATAATCATACTACAAAATTTGGCAAGATACATGGGAGCATTCTGGAGATATCGCAGTACTTATCGAGCCCTAATGAACATATAATTAGGCTGCCATTGTCCAAATTAGGTCAAAGTGACCCCAAAATTGAATCAGTTCATCTTAGCATGCTACATAAGCATACTGCCAAATTTGAGCAAAATACATTGGAGCATTCTGGAGTTATTGCTGTAATGAGCCCTAAAGAGCATGTAATTAGGCTGCCATTTGCTCAAATTAGATCATGGTGACACCAAAATCTAACCAGTTCATCTTGCCATGTAAGGTAACCATATTGCCAAATTTAAGCAAAATACATGAAGGAATCCTGTAGATATTGCGGTAACGAGAATGTGCACATTTGGACAGACGGACAACCTGAAAACAGAAAGGGTCCCTCCATGGGGCAGACCTTTAAAAGCAAAGTCCATCAAAGGCCACAAAAAGACTCAAAAAAGAAAACAAAGCCTACCTTTGGATGCAGAGCCAGCTCTGTTGTGTTCTTTGGATCGACTACAGTGGGGAAGGGATCAAGGATTATTTCTTTACGATGAGACCTGCACGCCGCATTGCACATGGCTATTAGTAAATCTACAACCTGCAACAGAGTATTATCCGGGATGACTGCCCATTATACAAGAACAAATCCATGATATATGATTGTTAAAAATATAATGACTGTTGAATAATGTATGTTGTTTTCTTTGATATATCTCTGTAAAAACAAGAGGCCCATGGGCCTAATGCTCTGCTGGCACAGCGGCTATATAGCACCCGTTCATTTCAAAATTGCCAGTCCTTAAGTGGCTTCTTAACATATATAAAGCTTAATATGTAAATTTAGTGTATAAAATGTCCAGCAGATGGCACTTTGCTCCACATGTAATCATAGCTTATTCGTGCAATTCCTATGACGCATATTGTTGCATGTGCCAAGACAACAATCAGTGAGTCCTTAACTTTATGTCCTCCATGACCTTGGCACAGAAGATCAAGGTCACCCAAGTACACAGGCCTGGTGCTGTGCTGACATTGCCATTGATGTCCAAGCTACACCCTGCCATTACAAAATCACCTCTTCCAACTTAACAGGCATGGTGACTTCACAAAATATACGTCAAGGTCACTGATATTACAGAAAAATTCTAGCTTTGGACATTGTCTATATATACATCCTATAAATTTGGCAAGTCAAATCCAATTACTTTTCAAAATATAGAATTGTATATCTTAAACTACATTTGGGCTCATAATTTCCACCAAACTATAGGTGGTGCCACTAGTATCATTAGCAACTTAGATGTTGACCTCCCCCACAATTCCACCGAATTTGGTCAAGATTCGGCGAAAATTACAGATGCTTTAGTGTTCACAAGATTTTCATATTTTGACCCCTATATTACATAAATATTGTAGGTAGTGCCACCAATATCACAATGAACCTACATTTTTACACACCCTTTAAGTTCTGAAAGTAATATTGGGCTTACTTGAAAACTGTGGACGGTATTGCGGTCACAAGATTTTCACATTTTGACTTGTATAATGTCATGATATAGGTGGCGCCACCAACGTTGATGGCAACGAAGATTTTACACACTTTATAACTCCTAAACCTTATATGGGCCTATCTCAACAATTGTGGGGTGCAGAGCATTCACAAGATGACCCCTATATTCAAAATGGCCATTTGACCTTGACCTTCAACTCAGATTAAAAAATTGTTATCGTTCAAAATATGCACCCCATATCCAGCTCTCATATATACTTTGTTTGTTCAAATCGGGAAATAACTTTTCCAGTTATTGAAGAAAAACTATAAACTTGGACAAGTGCCAAACTTCCTAAATACTGGGTCACAGTGACCCAAAAAGTAGGTAAATAGGTACAGTTTTACTTATTGTGTAATCAAGTGCAATTTTAATCTGGAGGTTCAATTCTCTTTGCCATTTATGTCCAAGCTAAACCCTGCCTTTACAAAATCATATTTTCAACTTTATAAGCATGATGACATTCACAAAAATAGTCGAGGTCACTGACATTACATAACATTCTACCTTTGGCTATGGTATATGCATCCTACAAATTTGGCAAGTCTAATACAATTACTGTTCCAAATATGGAATTTTATATCTTAAAACACACTTCAGATCATAATTTCCATCAAATTGTAGGTGGGGCCACAAAATCACCAAATTTGGTGAAGATCTGCCAAATATTAAAGATGTTAGAGTGTTCACAAGATTTTAAAATTTTGACCCCTATATTAAAAAACAATAAAGGTGGCACCACCAATATCAAAAGGGGCCTAGATTTCATACACCTTATAAGTCCTGAAAGTTATATTGGGCTAACTTCAAAACTGTGGATGGTATCGCACTAACAAGCAACTTTTACAGAGGGACAGACATGAGAGATCACATATTAAGCTCTGCGACCTTTTCTCAGCAGAGCCAACAGTTTGTTTTTTTTAAAAGAGGACCATGATAGTCCTGTGCTCTGCTGATGATGACGACCCTGGGAATGATCTCAAGATCAAGCATAAACTGTCCAAGTCTGACCTTCTGAGAATACCATGATCACGTGTAACCTGAAAGTTCAAACTGAAACAGATTTTAAGTTATCAACTGAACAATCAGTTTGACCTCGCATGGTCACTTAGGGTCAAAATGAACTGTACCAATTGAGAGCCACACTTGCCTATTACTGTTTAACAGTGGCCATGGGTGTGGTCTGCGAAGTCAAACAGTCATGTGAATTGTGGATGGATGATGGACAGACAAGGGGTGACAGACCACCCAATACGCTCAAGTGACTGACAAGTTCGCTCAGCTAATAAAATGTTCAAAAACATTCAACTTTCAAAAGGACTTTGTATGGGACAAATAGATGCTTGAACCTTACAGGCAATGTTTTGTAATTACAAATTCCACTCATGATTTTGTGGACAAACAGGGAAATAACTTAATATGGGCTGTGCACATTATTTTCCAGCCAAAACCTCTAACCCTGTCAGCAGGCAACAGTGACATCCAGCAGCCAGGATACAGGCCTGTTGATGGAGAATCAGGAGTGTTACCAACATCTGTGGGAATGAAGAATAATTATTCTGAATATACACATATGATTACTCCTTCGTCAAGCTGAGCATGTACTTGTGGCGTGTTACTATGGCTTTTTATACAATTACTTTCATCCAAGTTGCCACTTTGGCAAGAGCAAAATACTGTGCCTTGTTTGACACACGGGTGTTCCCATTACACGTACATAAGGGCCACAGTGACACAACAGCGGATATCAATGTCCGTTTTTGCCAAATTGTGTGAAAATCTGCAACTCTTGGCTCTAAACTGATCCATCGTACCCACCTCTGCACCTGTAGCAATGTCTTCTGCAGCATCCGACATGACACCCAGGGTTTGAAACGCAAAGACACACAACTCCCTTGCACACACTGCAGGCTACAAACAGACATTAGACAGACTGAATTGTAATTACAAGCACGGAAAAGTTTTCTAACTGCTGTAATTTGTTCACATATCCAACTACATATAATTTTTGGACAATAAGTCACACTGTTCTATCAGTTGGACCAACCTGATTTTACATTTTCCTGAGTTTTATTTTTTTTCCATCTGTATGCAAGTTGCTGTGAACTTGAACTCACATCTACAGAGAACAGGGGGGAACAAAGATCACCCCCTTTCCCAGTACATCAAAAGTAGTTGTACAAAAATGATATCAGCAACAACACAATTTTAATTGCATACATTGCTAAAAAATTGTTTTCATAGTTTACCGTAATTTCATACAGTTAACATGCACTTTTAGAGCCATTTTTTTTTTAATTTTCAGGGAGTCGCAGCATGTTATTTGCAGGCATAGAGGTAGGAAACATTTCATTTGGCTCCTAGTTTGATAATTTTGCAAACAAGCTGGGAAGCTCTTTCACCTGATAAATAATCCCACAACTTCCAGTATCAAAATTGATTAAATACAGGCAAATATATATATTAAAATGTTGTTGATGTTCTAAAATATCCATAAGATTACTCCCTACAGCTAACAGAAATACAACCTGGAATAAACTGATAATTAGCTTGCTATTTAGCAATAAAAAATTTTGCACATATTATCACACATATATATTCATAGCTGTCTTATTCATGGTGATAATTAGCTTGCTATTTAGCAATAAAAAATTTTGCACATATTATCACACATATATATTCATAGCTGTCTTATTCATGGAATGATCAATATAGAGCACAAGAAGCAAACTCACCTTAAGCATGGCACCATTCTGAAAGACATGGGGTTCATCACACACAACACAGTACTCATTGAGTGTCGGCAGTCGCTGACGCACATACTGTAATACCTGCAAGCACAGTGGTGAGAAATGAATGTTCTTTTAACTGAGTTAGTCCACCTGGTATGAGAGGTGTAAGGAACTCTGAAATGCAGCCATCAGAATTTGAGGGTAAAAAATTTTCAGTAGCTTCAATATGGCGTTGCAAAACTTTCTTATCTTTTCTCCAGGTTGGAAGTACCTGAATCAAAAGTTTAATTTTTGATAAAAGATGACGGACGTGGCACATTCGATAAGTTAACACTACTTGCAAATACTGACCAGACCATACAGACTGAAGCACCCTTATCACTGAAATTCTCCCTGTAATCCAATCATTTTGATCTCATTTAACATTCCATTAACTTAGAAGAATTCTATTTCAGTAGCATATTGATTAACTAAGGTACACCTCAGTTATCTTCTGTTCTCCACTACATCTATGGCATAACTTGCTCTATTCTCACGCTAACCCTGGGATCCAAGGGGTTGCAATTTTATATTCAGAACAGGAAGGTGCATGCAACCAGTCTTACCTGTACCAAGAATCCATGTTCAAGGCTGGGCACCTGTTTGGCATTCTTTCCGGACTGAGTGGAAGATGGCAGTAAATTTAAGTCATCCAGTGGTGAACCAGCACCTCCGGACACGCCCGTACCCTCCCCTACTCCAGTGCCCCCCATACCACCACTTTGTTGCCTGGATACCGGGAACTTGCTCTTGCTGCCCTTGGTCTTGGGGTAAGAATTCTGCCGTGCTGTCCTCGGGGCTTTTGTGGCAGAGGATTCGGCTTGGAAGGTTTGGCAGCTGTAACAGTTAATATGCATGCACTTTACACCGCATGACTGTGAACTGACTTATGATTTGCAAACATCAGTACTTGTTAAATCTGACTAGCACTGCTCATATAGCTAGTAAACAATGAAAATGCAGCTACCCCCTGTGAAGTAGCCATGTTACACTGGTACTGATGGTGTTCCCCTTGAATTAAGACTGAGTCAACATACCCAGCCCACATGCACAGGACTGCTGCTTACCGTACTGGACGCCATAATAGTCGCACCCGCACAAAAGTCGCACCCCCAACTGTGGAGGGGGAATAAGACACCTCAAGGTATGTGCGGCACAATAGTCGCACCCCAAAAAATTAAAAAAAACGGTCTCCCTGATATCACCATGAAGAAGTATAACCAGGCTGCTCATGACAAGGAATGAACAAAAATCTATGATTTAAAGCTGGTGAATAAAGTTAAAATGAAGGTAAATAAACTTAAAAACATCCACCTGTGTTGCCTTTTTATTTTGTCTCGGTATGTGAAAAGTGAAGTAGAATCTCGCTCCTCACTTTCATGTTGAAACTGTCGTTTTGTGTCAGATTCTCGCTATCAGCGGGTAAATGCTATCATACAGCTACTTAAAAACATTATGAGTTATCAAACTTTGGTATTTGTTTTAAAATTGTGTCATTTAAATTTCTTAAATCTCGCTGCAAAAACATCGTGGATGATCCACATGCGTTTCCATTAGGGTGCCGCCATGACTAATCTCGTTTTCGAGACTCTCGCGAGATTGCATAAACACAACTGTGTCATGTGACTAACACATGGCAAACGTGCATGCTTGTCTTATGAACACTGATCGAGCGTATTTCCCCCCGTTTTTCTGTCTGCATATTAAACTATGAACAAGAATACGCAGATTATAGTAAGGGTAAGCCTATAGTTATACATTTTATTGCATTATTGAGACTTTTTGACGACGATCACAATGTATGTACACCGGCAATGTAAACAAACATGGCCACCGGTCTTTTCCATCGTCAAGAAAACTTCCTCCCAGGCTAAGTCCCCGGGAAGTTTAGACTGTAGTCGGCATAATAGTCGCAGGTATGGCTTTGAAAAAATTATTTTACCCCTCCAGCTGCGACTATTATGGCGTCCAGTACGGTATACGGCTCATGTTATCATGGTTTCATCCATAACTCCATTCAAACTTCTTTTCACTGCTGTTAAAATTGATCAAAACACAAATGCAGATTACTTACATTATGACCACCCACCAGTTTTGGCCACTTTAAGGGGCAAAGGGTTAAAACCTGTCTTTTCCTTTACGAAAGTCTTTTGAGAAATACGTATTAGATTTGAACCTTTGCTAAAAGTATATCCCATTAATGAAAACATATATCGGCTACTTTGAAAAATAACAAATTGTGCATATTTTGTGACACATCACACACACTAAATTCCATTCTTTTTATAACAATCCATCAAATTAATATCACTGCAAAATTGGAGCATATAAAATTGACCAGTCTCTCTCTCTCTCTCTCTCTCTCTCTCTCTCTCTCTCTCTCTCTCTCTCTCTCTCTCTCTCTCTCTCTCTCTCTCTCTCTCTCTCTCTCTCTCTCTCTCTCTCTCTCTCTCTCTCTCTCTCTCTCTCTCTCTCTCTCTCTCTCTCTCTCTCTCTCTCTCTCTCTCTCTCTCTCTCTCTCTCTCTCTCTCTCTCTCTCTCTCTCTCTCTCTCTTCTGAAGAAATACAAAAATTTGAACAGAATAAATATCTGAAGTTGACATATAGGTACTGAAAGTTCCTGTCCTTTACCTATCAGGACTAGACAGCAATAAGTTGAGAGCCTCTTCGACATTTCCACGAGTGATAATAAGGGCATTCCTGGCCATTTCCGTGGAGAAGCCCATGTCTATAATTCTCGCAAGGGAGTGATCGTCGATGGCATCTGATTTCTTGTCACTACCAGGTAAGAAAGAATGCAGCCAACTGTCAAGGCAAAGGATGGAGAGGGGAACAACAGGATAACAACAATTAAGTACAACACTCAACATTCAGTAACCTGTGAAGTAAGACCAGTCAATTTCAGTGGCAATGAAACATTTTCTGCTATGGTTTTCTAATACTGATTTGGGATCCAACTATTAGGTAGCACCCTGATTGGCTGACAAATGTTCCACAACTTTTTCCTGGCTCATAAACTTGTGTCAGTGTGACACATCAAGTAGTACAAAAATTAAAAAATATGCCATAGAGTTCTCTCAAAACTTGGGCATTAAGTTTTGGGGTGCTCATGACATGAAAAATTGATTAAAATAAGATCAAATAATAAGTTGAATGTGCTTCTACATCTTAAAAGATTTGTGGAATCATTACAAAACCCAAGCAGTGCTGTTTGGTACTTCTGATCTGTATACTATATTGAAATGGTCTTACGTGTACAATACGCAAGTAACAACGAATGTGCAGACATAAGACGACAACATAATTTTTCAAAAGACTGGGCACTTACAAAATTACCTACAAATAATATTACTAATTAGCATGCTTGGTGCTGTATGAAAAACAAATATACAGGTAACTGCCATTTTTGTTTGATCCAAATCTTGAACAGTGAGTTCACATGAACTTTCAGGACCTGTTTGACGTACATGGCCAGTTATTTCATTCCAACTTTTTCCAGATATTTCACAGACCTATGGTGTCAACATACTGACAGATCAATCTCTTCCAGCTCTCAATAAGGTCACAGTGACCCATAATCGACAAATCTAATTGGCTCATCTTTGCCAGACAGGACGTATTTCAGGACAAGTGTGACTAAATTTTCCCTGGTGCTTTTGACACAGATAATGTGAATGTGGTATTATTGGGCATGAAAGTGACAAGATGGACACTTGCCCGGATGTTTACTTGAGAATCTACTATTGTTTTATGACCTAAACCAGAGCCATGCCCTGGGGCATGAATGTCTCGCCAGCATTCATTATCACTCAAGTGTGACAGTGAAAGCACATATCTCAAGTGATGATTATTTTAAGTTATTAACCAAATAATAAATTTCAAAGCCCCAGCTAGAAAAGTTAGTGAAATAACGCCACTCCGACGATCTTTGTTGACAGGAGGACAGATGGATGGACAGACAGAGAGTGAGTGTCTAGTCTTGTCCACAGCTAATGCTGGCGAGACAAAAAAGAAACTGACAATTTACTTTATGCTAACATAGCGATACACCAGGTCACTTTTCATCCTTATATTTTGGGGGGGGGGAGGGCGGAGGGGGAAGGGAGAGGTCCTACCCACCTACATACACATAAACAAGCTTACCACTGATTGATCAACAACACTTACCATGCCACTGAAATTATAAGAAATGCACTCCCCTAATACAAGTGCACCTCTCCTGATATGTACAGTACAGTATACGTATCTGATGTAATTCAATACATTAATTAACAGTGGCCACAACAGATGTGACACGGTGCAAAACTTCATATGCTTTATGCTCCTAACAATACTTTCCATGCACAAGGAGACCTAATTACAAATATGTGCAGTGACAACACAGTAAATAAATAACAAATGTACATGACAGTCTTAATATGTGAAGTTCAGATTGGATCAACAATCTTATGATGTCTTACTCTGTTGCATTACACATATGGCTATTTACAGGAATTATATCTGTGAATAAAAACATGCTTCCCTCCTCAAAGCAAACAATTTTTACATACATGCACCACAACTTTAACGCACAACAATATGATACACTGGCAAACTATATACAAACAAGAACTATAATTTTACTTATCAAGTTATTACAATCTATCAATATTTTTTACGAAATTAATGCTAAATTCTAAATTTGTCAGTCTTATGAGACTAACAAGTGAACCTGACAAGTGAAAGTGGTCTCCTCAGACAGGTTAATCTGCCACAAATTCTATAATAGCATTAACCTGTTTTTCTTCATGTCATGTCATATCAGTCTGCACACAGTCACACACAACAATGATACTTACTTTTCCAAAAACAGGTACATGTTTACTTTTCCACAGAATGTGCAATTATATTAATCTTATTTTCTATACAGGTGTGAAACACACCAAAATTTCAAAAAGAAAAAAAGACAAGATGATTGTAAAACATAGATGCTGCCCTACCATCATTATGTTCGCCCTCATTATCCTGTTGATAGTACTGAATGAGGCACTCATGACCTTGGGAAGTGGATGTAGAAACCAAATTCACTAAACTGGCCTTGTGACCTTGGAAATTAGGTCAAGGTCACCTTTTTTTAAAGCTAATCTAACCCTAATAGAAGACTATAAACATCTACAAAATAAAAGCTCTGGCTAAAAAAGTTCTGCAGTTATTTTGCAGAAACCAAATTCAGTAATGTGGCTATGTGACCTTAGGAATTGACTCAAGGTCAACCATTTCAGAACTTGATCCAGGTCAACCCTCTTCATACTTCACCTAGCCCTTATTTAGGAGTACATACCTGGGCACTATCAAAGTCCTATCTCAAAAACTTCTTGAGTGATGGTGCGGAAACTAAAGTCTCTCTGCCGACAGACTGCCCAACTGGCTGACGTGCAAAGCTATATGCCCCGCCTTCTTCGAAGGGGGGCATAAAAAACATAAATGATCAAAACAGCTTTCAGAGAACGGATTACCCTCGGTGCCCACAATCTTTTTTTCCTCAATGCTGCATATTTTTTTTAGACTTCACAAGTGCCATATTACGGTGTAACAGCATCAAATATTTGATGAAGCTGCAATGGATCCTTCTGGATATAGTATGGTAACATGATTGCCCACTTGTGCGCCACTCAAACAGCCTTCAATAAATACTTCAAAAGTTTCATATCAAGATTAAAAAGAAAGCTGCGGTCAATATTTTTGGAGATATTACGGTAATGTCATCAGGGTTGACGCCACTCAGACAGCCTTCAAATTAATACATTAAACGTTTCATAAAAGTTCAAAAATAATCCGAGGAAGCTGGTTTTCAATAGGAACATGGTCCATCATAAAGTTCTTCTGTAACAAAATTTGGTAAAGCTACTGTGAACAATTTTTGAGATATTATGGTAATGTCATCCCCTTGTGCGCCATGCAGACGGCCTTGAAATAAATACTTTAAAAGCTTCATAAAAAAAGTTCAAAAATAATAAGAGGATGCTTAGATATTGTGGTAAGTTAGACAAGATGGACAGATGACGCAGGGGAAGGCAATACCCATCAACACGTTATGTGCCTTGGGTAATGGTATGGACCCTATCTTTTACACAAATTACAAAACAGGCCAAGCTTATATTAATCACTATTCATGGCATAGATGATGTCGTATACTTTCCTACCAACTTGTTTGGTGGAGGAAACCAAAGGACTTGGAGGAAGCCACCGTGCACAGTCAGAGTTGTAGGAACTCTTCCCACTTGCTTCCCCACCCACGAATTGAACCCAGGCCTCATAGGTGAAAGACGAGCATGTTGCAGCTCCGCCAATCATCCAACATTGTTGGGTGCCGAGGGTAATAATCAATTTTAAAACATTTAATGTGACAGGCCTGTGTGATGTGTAAATGGAGGAGATATTGAATTGAGTACCTCTGTCACCTGTAACAAGTACACAACCGATAGCAATTTAAATGGCGATTAAAACGGTATTAAAGACCATTATCTGTACACAAGACTTACTTGCTCAGCTGTGCATGAAATTTCTTCCTAGGGGGCGCTGTTCTACTGGCAAGGGAGGCTGCCCTAGCCTTCTGCACCACCTCGTTACTCACGTTCTTCCACGTTGATGAGATAAATGACTCCAGAATCCTGTGAAAATGAGAAGTTCGGCCATGTATTATGTGACATTCACACTCATATTTTTACACTTTACATTATCGGTACTATGTTATCAAAATTTGGGAACAAATTCAAGTGCAAGACCATGCTGGTAATGAAATTTGGGAAATACGAACTGAAGCATTCAATTATGGGCCTTATTGAACTTTAGGGGACCCAAGCCTCTATAGGTAAAATCCCCTAAAGATGTCCATGTTCCTACCTAAAGCGAAGATTATTGCGCCGCAGGCACTATGGTAACATTCCTATATGTTTTTCTAGTAGAATAGATGTTTGTGCTGCAGGCATAGTGTCATTAAAATACGAAAAAAACTCTAATTTATGCCGTGAAATCATCGATGGAATCGATTTTCATGCTGCCATTTGCATATGCACCGAACGACTTTTGACTCGAATATTACCCACAATGCAACACCGGAACAAGATTTTAACCAATCGCTTTAAGTCTACGAAATGAGCCATGGCTGCGTGTTTACATTCGCATGCCAGGTGCACGTGGTGGCCTGGGAAAAACCTGGGGAGGGTCTCAGCGTTCATTCATTCTTCCAAATTCTTTTTGGCGCACCGTTTAGGCTCTTTTTTCTTGCAAATTTGATCAATATTTTTCGTTTATAACTAATTTTTTTATTCACGAAATGAATTTCTTTGATTTAGCTGAAATTGTTAGGGATGAGGAGAGCACCATTAGATTTTTGAGACGTGAAAAATTATTGAAACCTCACAAAATTTGTTTTGACCGCAGTAACTGGTGCTCTCAGGTAAAAGATAGGTCTAAAGTTGATGGTTATATTTGGCGTTGTAATTTATGCAGAAAGAAGTTCAGTGTTCGACAGGATTCATTTTTTTCAAAATCTCACTTGTCTTTCAAAGTTTTACTGTCTATAATTTATTTCTTCTGTTTGGATTTACCTTTAGATACAATTTCTCTGTTATTGAATTGTTGTGTTAGTAAGCATACTCTAGTTGACTGGCTAAATTTTTGTAGGGATATTTGTTCAAGATATTTGTTAGAAAATGTTGAAAAGTTCGGAGGTGTTGGGGACATTGTTGAAATAGACGAATCAAAATTTTGGAGGAAAAGAAAATATGGGAGGGGAACTAGAATTAGAAAAGAGGGTGGGCCATGGGTGTTTGGGTGTTTCGAAAGGAGAAGAAAGAAAATTTGTGTTTTTAGCGTAGATGACCGATCAAGGGATAATTTATTACCATTAATTTTAGCTCATATAGAAATTGGAAGTACAATAATTTCGGATCAATTTGCAAGTTATAATAATTTAAATCAAAATGGCTATCATCACGACACGGTTAATCATTCAGTGGAATTTGTTACAGATGAGGGGATTCACACTAATGGAATAGAGGGTTGTTGGGGAAATATGAAACAGAAATTTAAACAAATTAGGGGATGTAATAAACAACAAATAAATGCTCATCTTGATGAAATTAATTACAGATTTAATCATTGCCAAAAAGATGAATTATTTAAAATTTTTATTACTGACATTGCAACAATATACAAAGTAGTTGATACACCAGTTAGACCCATGTTGATGCCCAGGGAGCCAACCTATTAAAGGTAAGTACTATTTTTACTATAAATTATCAAATTTATATTTATGATACGGTCCCCAATAGCACCTGCGGCAGCCATCTTGGATCATCGTCAGAAACGCTGATGCTTAATTTACATATTAGGACCGGTCCGAAGTAGTCTCAGATAAATGATCCGTGTTGCTAATGATTATTTAAAACACTTCCGGAACTTTCGTGAACTTTGAACCATTATTAGTCCTATAGGGGCTTGGGTCCCCTAAAGTTCAATAAGGCCCAATTATGCACAACGCCATGTTCCTGAGTTTCATAAATAAAGGTTTACTTGTTCAAAGCCACAGTAATGAGAAGAGTCAATTAGCAATTTTCCTCATTTGCCCATACCTGTCAACTTTCCCCACCTCAAAATAGGGAGATTTCTGTAAATTTGAAAAATCCACGGGGGAGGTTTGTATTTCAACAGAGAATATAATAGAAAATACTAAATTTTCATGGGGGAGATTCTGCCAAATTTGCAAAATTTTGCACATAAATCCAAAAAATTTTGGTGGAAAAAGAGGGAGACTCCCACCTTATGGGGGAGACTTGACAAGTATGTTTACCTGAGACGAAAAAGACGTACTGGCCGACTTATGAGTTTATGTATAACCCAATTTCCCTTTACAATAACACATCAGGACAACAAAATCAAGGCTTTACCTTGACATATGGAAGGAAAATCTGTAATGAACAGAAAAACAATGGAAACGATGGTATGTATCAAAACACAAGTTAGATCCATGTGAAGCTCTCTAAAGATGGAGAGACAATTGTTGCACATCCAATTTTAGTTTCAATCAGCATACATGCATGCCTTTTCATACTGCAGCAGTCCTACATACAGTGCATCCCTACCTCAAATTATTATGATTATCTACTCATGCTAATTTTAGCATTTTATGCTTTTCTGTGGTGCACTTGTTACCAAAAACAAGAGGCCCAAGTGCCTAATGCTCTGCTGGTCTGTGGCCACACCTACATATTAATTTCAAATTTGCCAGTCCTTCAGTGGCTTCTGAACATATAAAGCTTGTGTGATTTTAGTGTCTCATTTGTCCACCAGATGCCACTTCACCCCACATGCAATCATAGCTTATTTTCGCAATTCCTGTGATAGGGATATCGTTGCATGTACCAAGACAACTATCAACGAGTCCTTAACTTTCATGTCCTCCGTGACTTTGGGACAGAAGATCAAGGTCACCCAGGTTATGTAATACAAGAGGCCCATAAGCCTGATGCTGTGCTTACATTGCCATTGATGTCCAAGCTTCACCCTGCCATTACAAAATCACCTGAAGTTTTCAACTTTACAGGCATGGGGACTTCACAAAAATAAGTCAAGGTAACTCATATTACATAACATTCTAGCATTGGACACGGTCTATACATGCTATAAATTTGACAAGGCCACTCTAATTACTTTTCCAGATATGAAATTTTATAACTTAGAACACATTTGGCGCATAATTTCCATCAAATTATAAGTGGCACCACTTGTATCATTAGCAACTCAGATCTTGACCTCCCCCACAATCCCACCAAATTCTGTGAAGACCTGCAAAAAAATTCAAGATGCTACAGTGTTCACAAGATTTTCACATTTTGACCCCTATATTGCATAATATTGTTGGCTGCACCATCAAATATCGAAAAGAACTTAAATTTTTATACCCCTACAAGTCCTGAAAGTTATATTGAGCTAACTTAAAAACTGTGTACAGTATCATGGTCACAAGATTTTCACATTTTTACCTGTATATCATGTATATTACATAATAATATAGGTGGCACCACCAACATTGATGTTGACAAAGGTTTTCACACACTCTATAACTTCTAAATGTTACATAGGCCAAACTGAAAAGTTGTGGGATGCAGAGCGTTCAGGAAATGACCCCTATATTCAAACTGGCCATTTGACCTTGACCTTTAACTAGGATTAAGAAACTGTTGCTCTTCAAAATGTGTGCCCCATACCCAGCTTTCCATACATGGTCTGTTTATTCAAATCTGGTAATAACTTTTCGAGTTAAGGAAAAAACCAATAAATTTGGACAAGTGCCAAACTTCATAATTACTGGGTCACAGTGACCCAGAGCTTTGGCCATCAGGTACAAGTTTTATGTACAATCTAATCCAGTACAATTTCCATCTGGAGGCTCAATTCTCTTTGCCATTGATGTTCAAGCTGCACCCTGCCATTACAAATCACCTCTTCCAACTCTACAGGCATGGTGCCCTCATAAAAATAAGTCATAGTCATTGATATTATATAACATTATAGCATTGGACATGGTCTATATATCCTATAAATATGGCAAGTCTAATCCAATCACTTTTCTAAATACAGATTTTTATATCTTAAAACCCATTTCGGCTCATAATTTCTGTCAAATTATAAGTGGCGCCACTATTATCATTAGCAATTTAGACTTTGACCTCCTGCTCCAAATTCCATGAAGATCTGTGAAATTTAAAGATGATAGGGTTTTCACAAGATTTTCATATTTTGACCCTTATATTACATGATACTGTAGGTGATGCTACCAATATCGAAAGGGACCTAGATTTTCATACACCTTACCAGTCATGAAAGTTATATTGGGCTAACTTGAAAACTGTGGAGGGTATTTTACACTCATAACCCAAAAGTTTACGGACACACAGAATGACGGACGGACAAACATGAGCAATTGCATAAGCTCTGCTGCTTTAGGTCAGCAGAACTAACAAACAAAAAAGAAAAAAGAAACTAGACATGTCTTCAATGCAAAGCCTTGACTGAAGGGTATGCCACAAAAAAATGCTGACATTTGTGCAAATTAGGTCATGCTGACACCAAAATCTAATCAGTTTATTTTGGCATGCTACATAAGCATTCTGACAAATTTGAGCAAAATACATTGGAGCATTCTGGAGATATTGCGGTAGTGAGACCTAACGAGCATGTAATGAGGCTGCCACTTGCTCAAATTAGGTCATGGTGACACCAAACTAATCAGTTCATCTTGCAAGTAAGATAAGCATATTGCCAAATTTGAGCAAAATACATTGAGGCATTCTGTAGATATCATGGTAACAAGAATGTGCACAACCGGAAGGACAGACATCCGGATGCACAGACAACCCAAAAACATCAAGGTCCCCTACTGGGGCAGACCCTTAAAAAACAGTAATATAAAATAACAAGCCTTTATTACAGTACATTGATTTTTGAGTTTTAAAGTTTAGCATGCGGAGAATTATACATCGTTCTTCAAATCAAATTTGATAAAATTTATGTTTATAAGCATAAAGCACAATAAGCAATTTGCTCCTGAACGATTTTCTGAGAGAGGTGTTCAAACATTCATGAGTCCTGTCCATGGCATTTTGTTTGATTGCCCTCCCCTGCCCCCCTAAAAATTGTGATTTTTCTTGCAGACTTATCATGTTTACTTATAGATGGAGATCAAGGGAGAGTAGGAGGGAGAGTTTCATGTGAATTTGGTTTACGTGTACATATGCATGATTTCAAATTAAAACTGTACCAGAGTCGACCATTCACTAGTAACTTGTTTCGGTGTTAGTGGGTGTGTTTCAACATTTCAGGGCGGTTCCCGGCGTTACACAGTGTTTGCCAGCGTGAGACGGCATAAGCCGGTGTTACAAACGCTGGGAAACGCCAAAATCCAATTAAGCCTTTTGGGGCTCGACGTTAGCCAGCGTTGGTTGGTGTTTGCCAGCGTTAGTCTGCGTTTGCCAGCGTTTGGCACCCTTTCAGTTTTTAGGCAAAGTTTAAGTTTACCCTCACCACAATGTCTACTCTATAAATCTCTAATAGTAGCATATGTCCTAACTGCGGTGCAGCTACATGTTCAAAAGAAGGTGGATTGATGTTTTATAACTTTTCCAAATGACTTGAAGACCATTCTGATCTTGCAAGACTATGCTTTATTACACTTTATATGGTAACCATGGTATCTTGTACGGACGGTAATACATGCCAGTCGGGGCATATTAAAGCCAAAATAAGACAGTCTCTGACATTCTCCAGTATGAAAGTTTTTAATAATGGCGATATTTTGATAATATCCCATTTATTGCCATATGCCAGGAATAACAAATAGTTGTATACAGAGGGAGAATAACAGAACAGCCTGGCAGTTTATCATACATGGAAGGAAGATAGACTGTGTTGTTTTCAGCAAATACAGACATTCAAGTGAAGCTTGGGATGGCAAAAACCGTACAGGACTAAGGTCACATCACCGATGCAAAAACTTCAGATTTATTTTCCAATGTTCTAGTACCATATACCCCACCAGGTGTCACTTCTAGCATTACCTTGTGCAAGTACAGATGAGCAGCGCAAGAGGGACATGCTTGTAAGGCAGCCATCTTACTCCATTGCAAGTTCACGGAATATTTATGTTCAGAGCCACTACTTGTCTTACTAGTTTAACCCTTTCCCCCTTACACCTGCCAAAACTGGCTGGTGTTCAAATGTCGTCTGCTTCAGCGTTTTCTACTAATTTCAACAATGATAAACAATTTGACTGAGAATCCTAGATGAGACCTATCAAGTTCACAGGCCCAGGTCAACAGCTTCCCCAACCTTTCCCAACAAAAGCTGCTGACTCAGTCTTAATTTGAGGGGAAAGGGTTAAACTAAAGCTGATACTGAAAATTCTTGTTCTTTATTTTAAAGCAATCAGCTCTATTTTTCACATGCCTAGTTAAGCTAAAGAATAACCCATATATACCATAAATATCTGTATTTTTCAGACAAGAAACACAGTGTAGTGTCCCATCGTGTTAAAATGTGACTGGGTGGTGCTTTAGGGGACACCTTGCACAACTAGCTGTACAAACTTCACCGAACACCATTGGTGGACACAGTTAGCACTATCTTAGAAGCATAGGTACAAAGCATTTATTTTCCTTTTTCTGTGACATTTAATTATTGTGAGTTAGACAAATCCTAAATTTCAAGGCCTAGTTTTTTTTTGATTTTTTTTTTGAGGTGGGGAAGGGGAGAGCTGTGTCACAGATGGCAAAGACAAATTATTATTCTGTGAATTCATTTAATTTTGCTGTGTTCTTATTTTGGCTTATTTTGCTAATGATTCAAAACTATGAAATTAAGAACACAGTGAAAAAGTTGCTAACATGGCATTGACTGGAACTAAAACTACATGGTGAATTTTAAGTCTCAGTGAAAGGTCCAAAATGCAAAAGCAAGGAAAATAAATGCCCTTGAAAATAAATGTATTCACAATACATTTTTTAATATTGCTGCAAGCACATGTACTTACTTCCTAAGCTGACTTCCAATACCAAATTTTTCTTTCTGAGAAGGCTGGAATACTTCAACCCTTGGCTCTGAAATACAGAACAGATATAAACAGATTTTCAGATGGAAAAGCACAAACATCCTATCAGGAAATATAAACAGCAGGATCAACTGTTGAAAGAACAAACTTGCGCTCAGCAAAGTCCCATAGAACATTAATGTATTGAATGTCCACCAGATGTCAGGTCTTGCTAGATCAACTTGCCCAATGATTGACTGCATTGTCTGGAACTTTTCAAACTGAGAAAATTACAATTAAATGATATGGAGTAAAAACTGGCACTGGATTCTTTGCTGCTTGATGTGGGTTTTATCCAAATGCCAATTGAGCAAGAGGTTAGTTGGCATCCACCCTCACCAGCAACACAGTAGTCCCTGCTCTTACAGTGCTACCCCAAATGCACCCAGAGTGTGGACTAACAAGTGAGGGTGGCCTCTCTTAAGGGGGAAAGTAAGATTAAAATACCCCATACTTGCTGCATGTAGAATTGGCCTCTGTAGAGGGGCTGACCTCTTGTCAGGTTACCTTACAAGAGGGGGACCCCTAGCCTGTATCTGGGTTACAAACAAATGCAGCTACATGCATCATACACCACAAATTCACGCCATTAATTAATTCTGTAGATACAATACCTGTAATGTAATGCTTTCAAGTCAAAATTCATAATTCTTAAGAAGATAAAGCTGTAACCTTTTCATGCTACATACAATCCAGTGATTTTCAAAATGAAGCTCCCCCCTCCCCCCCTTTTTAGGGGCAGGTGGTGACGATGGGTAGATTGTGGCATAAACCATACCTGTGATAACATGGCACATGTACTCTTGTTCCTGCAAATTTTTTTTTAAAAATCAGAGGATAAAAAAGCCCCCATGAGTTGTTAACAGTGAATACACCAGATGAGTGTCATCAGAAGGAGGAATCCTATGTCCTGTCAACCCTTTCTTGGTCAAATGACCGAGTCAACAGCTTTCTTGGCAAACTCTAGGCACATTACACCTAGAGTACACCAAGAAAAGCTGTTTATCTACGCATGATTTTGTACAATATTACAAACAAATTTGTTGCAAAATTTGATAGTAGAAATCCCCTTTAAGAAAAATGGGCAAGCAGATGGCATTTGCACATCTGGGTACTTTTACTGTGTTTTGAGAAGGAGAGGATTATTACACATTTGTACCTACAGTTAGGCCCACGCTTAACTTAACAGTCACCAAACAAATCAACCTTTTGCAACCTTTCTCCAACATCTTGAGTGAAAGTCAAACATTTACAAACCCCAGTACAACACTTTGCAACTCAAAAAAAAAAAAAATTGGATGCTAAGTTTTAGACCGGTTTAACTGTACACTACGTGCAATATGACACTATACAGGTCTCTCTGTATATGGAAAGTACCTCACAAGACTACTGTGATAGGTCAAACCTAAAACGTATTTATACCATCACAGGATGCCAGTGGACAGAGACAGCTCACCTTCCTTCACTTGACCAATCAGATACAGGGTTTTAAAGACAGCTCACCTTCCCTCACTTGACCAATCAGATACAGGGTTTGAAAGACAGCTCACCTTCCCTCACTTGACCAATCAGATACTGGGTTTTACCCGATGCAATGTATTGTATCCTTTATGCCCAAAACAGCCATTGGGACCGCCAAATTTATGTCCCTGCATCCTGCTGGATGCAGAAATAATGTTATGTTCACTGATAAAATACTGACCAAAACACAAGTATTTTGTTGGCTGAAAACCAAACTATTTGGCACTTCTTCAAATGATACATTTTTTCTTGAAAACAACTGTGCTGAGGGAGAAAATATCTTGCAACCTCAAACAAGACAAAGGAAATTTCAATACATAAAATAAACAGTGATTTTATCAAAACTCAACACAGAAAAGACTGTGATGGGTGATAATACTGGTTTTTATGTACCGCTATTTCAAAAGCTTCACTTGAGCTTAAAATTTTCACTTTACTTCAGTGCTCTATTTTGTTTGTTCATTGAACATATTTTCACTAAATCTCGAGGTTCTTTAGAATCAGTCCATGCATTTAGTTGGTCACAAGATTGCCAAACACGGAGCTTACCTTTGATTAGGGGTACCCTCCACCCCCTTTTCTCATGTGCGGGGGTTCTCCCACAAACACACCCCACACCCACACCCCCTTCCAGCTCCCTCTTCCGCTACCCTGTGCGGCACTCGAACCCACATGTGGAACCCTTCCCTGTGGCCTTCATGTCTTACCACCTGAGCTAGTGAGGACTGTTGGTCATCTGTGACATTCATGCCTCATTAGAATGCTCCAGTGACAATGCATTGCAAAGAGCGCCACCTAGCGAGAAACAGACATACAGTAGTCCCTCCTTTGAGAGACCACCCCCAGTGCAACCTAAAAGGTGGTCACATAAAGCAGGTGGTCTCTCAAAGGAGGTATAAATAACATGAAAAGTACTACAGAGAGACCTGACAATTGTAGTCTATCAATTTGAAAGGAGGTGGTCTCCCAAAGGAGTGGTCTTTCAAAAGAGGGACTACTTTACTACTATACCAACATGGCCCTCACTGAACACTGTACCCAACCATACAAAACCACCTAGAAATATATTACTAGGTCAGTATATGCACATTTTATGTGCTTTTATGGACTGAGCATATAAAACTTATTTCATATACTGAAGAGTATAATATTCATCTTTATCTCAGATGTCCTATGAAAGACCCAGAGACTAATTATAAAGGATAGCCCTAAATCCTTTTTAATGTATAATCCTGAAGGTCCAATAGTGTGGATCTATCTCCTCACATTCACAGCTTGAAGCACATGGCATTTTCAGTAATTTCTTAAAATGGCACTAGATGGCACACTAATCAGCAAGTCTTGACAAGCACCACATGCATTCATGCTACTTAAATAAAATCATTAAATAATAAAGTACAACAAAGTAAAAATACTTTTTTGAGGAATTTGATAGCTTGAGCAGAAGGGTATAAAGAAAGTTGTCTGATGTATTTTAATGAAAAACAGTTGCCAGATTATCTATGATAATTCTGAGAATAAAAACAGGCCTATCATATACATCACAAAATGGTACAGTTCACAAGATAAACTGAATTCAAAATCAAACATTTTAAATATAAACACTCTTAAAATTTGTATGGAATATAACCAAAAGATCATTTGTCAGTCTAATCTTATGCAACATGTATACTGTCAGACTGTTATTGTGATTTTCTTTTACATACATGCATTACCGATTTGTGCTCAGAAAAATACAGTGAAAGAACAACAAATAAATAAAACTTAAAAAATAATAAATACATTAGAAACAAAGAGAACAGATAGGTCTGCATTCACAAACTGATTAACTGGAATTTAGAGCCTCTGCTGCAAAAATATGGGACAAGTAAATCAAGATTCAGTGTGGGAAAAAGGACTTTCTTAGCGGGACAAGCAAATTTTCTCTCCAAATTATCCTGGGACAAGTGGCCAAAATCCTTAATGCCAAGCCATCCTTCAAAGGAGGCAAAGTCTTTCAATTCAATTATGATGATACTTACCAATATTATATGTTAGTAATTACTTGCCTTGAGAGTATTATACTCTCAAGGCATTATACTAATATATGGGACTCCAATTTTGTGTACGGCCCGTAAAAATATTTGCAAGCAGTCCCAAGGACTCCTAAATATTAAACCCCAGGTGAAAGCCTGCAGTAAGAAAGAGGGGCCACCTGATCCTACTTGACAATCTGATATGAGAAGAGGGGTCACCTGAACTTGTTTGACCAATCATACATGAAGTTTTTCAACGTAAAACTATTATTAAGAAACATTACTCACCATAGGTCACTTAAGCTGGTCTCCACGCACTTTAGGTGCTTTGCCCGAGCTCCCAAAAAAATTTCCGTGGGTCCAGTGCCGTACCATGCTGCTGCAATGACTGTCCCAGGTGCCCTGTAGCGTGTCACAGCACCCCTAGTGTCAGTAATGCATACTAGCGAGCATGCGCAATCAGTTTCCTACACTGTGAAGGAGGGACCGAAAGCGGGGATGGTTGGGTGGGAATATTAGTGACCTATGGTGAGTAATGTTTCTTAATAATAGTTTTACGTTGAAAAACTTCATATTAAGGACACATTACAATACCATAGGTCACTTAAGCTGATATAAAATCAGACTGGAGGAGGGAGGTACCTCCTAAAGAATCTAGCCCAAAAAACTCCGCACTCGAGAGCTACGGACCAGAAAAAACCATCCTGGACCCCCGGTGCCTCTACACCAGCTCCGTTGAGCTGGAGAGAGTGGGGGAGGCACCCCCTAAGACCGGTTGGATGCGGCTGTCGGGAAGCACTTCAGCGCCAACAGCCGCTCCTCCTGTTCTACCAAGTCCCGCAGGTAGAAGGACGTAAAGGTATTATGAGAACGCCACCGTAAGGCAGCCATAATATCCCCTACTGACACGTTTTTTAACGCACCCCAGGAGGCAGAGAATGCAGACAGCTGAGCTCTTCATCCTTGCCGGCCACCTGGTAGGCTAAGGAAATCGTTTTCCTTATCCACCCCGAGATGGTGCTAGGAGACAAGGTCCCAGACTCAGTCTGCTTAAGGGAAAGAAACAGAGGTTTCCGCCCAGCTCGATGAGGTTCAGTCCTACTTAAATAGAACTGGAGCGCTCTCACGGGACAAAGGGCCCAATCTGGTTTGGACCTCGACATTGTCGCCGAAAGGGACTTAACCCAAAACCCTGTCAAAACAGTCGATGGGTCACGGGCTACTTGTGTCTTGGAAACAAATCCCACTCGGGGCCTTAGAAAAACATCCTTCCCATCAGAAGACCACCTGATGAGGGACCTATCTAAGGCGTGTATCTCCCTGCGCCTAGCACCTGTGGCCAGAGCTAACAGGAAGACCGTCTTGAAGGTCAAGATTTTAAGATCGATCGAGCCCATATCCTTAGGCTCGAACGGGGACTTGGTCAATGCCCCCAGCACCACGGAGAGGTCCCAGCGAGGCACCACATTGCGCTCTACTGGCCGATCAGTATAAAAACTGTTGACAAGCCCGCAGAGAAAGGGGTCTGTCCCCAGACTCTGCCCCCTGGTCTTAAGGGTAAAGGCAATGGCCGACTTGTACCCCTCGATGGTGCAAACCTTCAAGTGCCCTTCCTCAAACAGACTTAACAAAGAAATCTGCGACCTGCTGGACCGTCGTCTCCCAGGGCGATAGTCCTTTAGCAGAGCACCAGACAGCAAACCTGTTCCAACGCGAGTCATAGATCTTCAAAGAAGACTTACAAAGTTTCCTGCGGGCAACCCGTTCAGCCACTCCCTTTGAGAAGCCTGCTGAAGCAACGCCAGAGGCGATAGTTTCCAGACGTGAAGCCTGAGAAACTGCGGGTTGTGGTGGAACTTGTTTGAGCCTGGTTGACGGAGCAGACGAGGAAGAAGAGGAAGAGCCCGCGGGGGCTCCAAGCTCAACTCCAGGAGGTCCAAGGACCATTCCCTCTTGGGCCACCAAGGGCCCACAAGAAGGACTTCGCACTGCTCCTCCCGAATCTTGCGCAACACTTTCGGCAAGAGTGGAGTTGGAGGAAAGGCATACGCCCACATCCCCAGCCACGAAATTAACATGGCATCTGTGGCCCACGCCAATTCGTCGGGGAATGGGGACACAAAGGTGTCGATCTTGTGATTGTCCCTGGTGGCAAAGAGATCGATGTGCGGTCGGCCCCAAAGGGCCCAGATCGCTTCCACCACCCTGGGATTCAGAGACCACTCGGTCTGAATCACTTGCGATCGGCGCAAACGCAGGTCGACCTTGACATTAAGGCAACCCGAAATGTGCCGACATTGGATCCTGACGCCGTACTGACGGCACCAAAGCAGGATCGACTTGGCCAGGGAGAACAGCCTTTTCGACCTGGTACCTCCCTGTTTGTTGATGTACGCAACCGCCGTACGGTTGTCGCACATCACCAGGACGTGCTTGTTCTCCACATGTGACTTGAACTGGAGAAAGGCGCGAAGAATCGCCTCCAATTCGAGCCAATTGATGGCAAACTGCCTCCACAGATGAGGCCATTCGCCTGAGGCTGTCACAGAGTCCAAATGGGCTCCCCAGCCCTGAAGAGAGGCGTCGGTAAACAGAGTTACCTCGGCGCTGAACGGCACCAGGGCTGTCCCGGCATCACGTTTGCCCGACGAGACCACCAACTCAGAATTAGCCGATCGTGAGGCTGAATCGAGATACGTTG
This sequence comes from Hermodice carunculata, assembly GCA_964020975.1. Taxonomy (NCBI): domain Eukaryota; kingdom Metazoa; phylum Annelida; class Polychaeta; order Eunicida; family Amphinomidae; genus Hermodice; species Hermodice carunculata. The sequence goes on from OZ026617.1 coordinate 80,121,151, forward strand.
GAACAAGAGCCTGCTCTGTCGATCCCACTGATCCCGGAAACTGAGCTGGACAGGCCGACGGTAAAGCCTCCCCAGGGGAACTTGAGAACCCATGGACGTTAGGGTCCCTACCAGACGCATCCATTGACGTGCCGATGGGGCTGACGCCCTCCTGAAGATTTTCAAGAGGGAGACAAGTCGCCTCCATCTGTCCTCTGACGGGAGACAGATGAAAGGGACCGTCAAAAATTGAATCCCCAGAAAAACAAACTCCCTCGCGGGTGTTAGACTGGACTTCGGGAGATTCACAATGAGACCTAACTTCGCACACAGATTCAACACGAACTGCTTGTTCCGAAGAAGTTGGCCGTGGTCCTGAGACCGCAGGAGCCACTCGTCCAGATAGATGTGCAGCCGGATCCCTTGCCGGTGCACAAAAGCTGCTACCTCGCTCATGACCCGAGTGAAGACAAGCGGTGCCGGCGCCAGGCCGAACGGGAGAGCACGGAACTGAAACACTCTTCCGTTGACCATGAAACGCAAAAATTTCCGAGAGCACGGAGCTATGGAAATGTGAAAATAAGCGTCTTCCAGGTCTATCGAGGTTGCCCAATCGCCCTGTCGCATCGCCGCCATGATGGTGGCGGGGGTCTCCATCTTGAAGTGCTGCACAACAAGATACTCATTGAGACGTGACAGGTTGATCACCGGTCTTTGACCGCCGTCCTTTTTTGGTACCAAAAAGAGACGGCTGTAAAAGCCTGGAGACGCAACATCAAGCACTGGTTCGATGGCGTGTTTGTCTACCAGCTTTTGCACGGCCTCGTCCAAGAGTGCCCGGTCCGCTTCTATGCGAGGCGGAAATGAGAAGGGGACTCTTGAAAGTGGAGGACTGCCCTCGGCAAAGTCCAGTACTTAGCCGTGACGGACGACATTCCTGACAAAAACATCGTCCGTTAATCGATCCCATTCGTCGGCAAACGACACTAGTCGCCCGCCTACCGACCCTCGCCAAGAAGGTGGAGAGGGATCGAAGACCGGTGGGCCCGCAGAGACGTCGGACGACTGGCGCGCATCCCTAGGGACGACTCGTCGGTTTCCGGTTGCCCTTAGCACCGGAAAAAACCAACCTCCAAGGCTGGCCTCCCTTCTTAGTTGGCTTCGGCCTCCGCCCCTGCGGCTTCTGCTGTGGCCTAGGGCCACGCCCAGCTGCGGCAGGCTGATGGGGAAGGGCCGTCCCTTCGGACGACGTCGCACCCCGCAGCAAAGCCTCATCCAGAGACTTTTGCCGCTTCTCCTTGGCCATCTGATCCGCCCTGTCAAGGAGTTGGACCAACCCCTGACCGAACAGCCCGGGCAAACAGGATCCAGGGGCAGACGGTAAGCGGCCTTGCTTACCTCTGCCGGTAGGTTGGCCGCAGAGAGGAGCGCATTACGCAGCAACTTAACATTTGCATCGAGCGTAATGGCCCCGCTAAGAATGTGACCCACAGCGTGGCCCTGAGACTGCTCGAGACCCAGCAGGGTCTCCACCAAACGCTTGGTGGAGGCTGGGGCCGAGGGGTCGTCAAGCGCCTCCTCCAAAAGGCGCATGGCAGAACACCCCGAACAGTCCAGGAAGGAGCCCACAATAGTCATAACCCATGCATCCTGCTCAAACCGCCAGAGGGATGAGAGAGGCAGGGTTACAAACTCAGACTCCTTGACGGCGTGGTCCTGTAAGGAAGCGTTCACCGTCGCAGGGGAGAAGTTATACACAGATCGACTCGTCCGGTACAACTCCAGTCTGGACTTCGGCTTTGCCAGCAACCTACTCGGGGCTAGGCCGTCCCCGGAGGATCCCGTTTCTGGGGCATCGCTAGACCCAGAGAGTTCTGTTGACAATTCAACGAACTTCCCAGCCACGAAGGTGGAGAAAGGCACCTCTAACTTGGGTGCCGCCTCCACTCCATCGACCGACATTGGCACTGCCTTTGGCTGTACCGATGTGGGGTGTGGGACAGCCTCCCCGGGAAGGGTATCCCGCATAAAAGCAATGTTTGCCCGAAACACGGACCCCGGCCTGTCCGTCTTAGAGGGAGACCGGTGTGCCTGGTCTTCCACCTCCTCGGCTGAAGCCGTACACTGAAGAGCTTTCGCCCGCTCTGCGGCCGCAAGAAGTGGCCGAGACTCGGCTTCCTTCGGCTCAGCCGCAAGGCGGGAGAAACGAGCGCTCCCTTCCTCATGCTCAGAATCCTCACTTGGGAAATCCGAGCAATCGAGGTCAAGAATGTCTTCGGCTGTGGGACAATCCTCCCGATCGTCCCCCGACGCAAGGAGAACCTCCTCGAGGCGCTCCTCCTCAGTCCTTGCCTTGGCGTCCGGGAGAGGTCCCAACACTGTGGGAGCCTCTGCGGCTGGTGCCAGAGTCCCAGAACCATACTGAGACTGCAGTTCCTCCAACGCACGAAGAGTCTCCTCGGGCAAGATGCCCGACAGAAGCTCCCCAGTGGGAGGAGGTGACACCGGCCTGCCGGCATGCACTAGGCGAATAGGCCCAGGGGCCGGGGGAGCGACACTTGCCGCAACCTCTTGCACCGGCCCAGTTGGCTCCGAAGCCATTCCTTTAGCCTCTGCAGGGGAAGGCTCAAGCGCCGAAGCGCCCCGGCCCGTCGTCACATCGGCATAGGTCACAGCAGAGGAAACCTCCCCAACGGAAGAAACATCGACCGTCTGATCAATCTCCATTGGGGTGGGAGAAGATGGCCGAGCCTCCAACCCGGACCGATCGACTCCCCCAGTGGGACTAGACACCCAGTCATCCGATCCGCGCACCACTGTACCACCGTCCGGAGTGGGAATTGCCAAGGGAGACATCTGCCTCCCTCCGGCAGGCGAAACGCCCGAGCAAAGGCTCTGGTGACGTACCTTCCCATCTGGTGACGGAGAGGAGGAGAGGTGCCGATGACGCCTCTTCCTCTTCTTCCTTTTCTTCTTTTCCCTCCCGTGGCGGAAGCACGAACGCTCGCGGCCAGGGGAGGGAGGTAGGGGAGAAACCGGCCGAGAAGCCGATCTCTCACCCCCCCCCCCAAAAGTGACCGTAATGGCCCAGCCCTCACCACCAAGGACTATTTTCCAGTCTGTCACCTGGTCCCCAAGAGACCCGGAAACGCCCGCGGACACCACGGAGGACGCAGTGGGGGCCATCGCCTTGACCACACTAGCCACCTTAGGCTTAGGTGCAGTCAACTCGGGGGAAGACTCTGCCCCACTTTCACAAGGGGGGCCAGGCAACACCGAGTGGGCAGGGGAAGGAGGAGCGATCTTAGGTCCCCCGGAAGAAACCTTACCCTCCATCTTGCCCAGCCGTTCGCCGACCGCAGCGAACAGCGCCTCCACTTTGCCCATTATCACTTGGGCGGTCACCTCTGCCTGCACAGCCGAAGCTTGACCCGGCAGGGCACAGGGAGGAAAGCCTGGAGGAGCAGTACCAACAGGTAGTGATGACAACGTCACCCTATCTCTACCTGAAGAGACTACTGACTTCCCCCCCACCTTGGTATTCCCTGCCTTAGTGACTACCAAGGTTCCGTCCTTTCGCCGAACTACCGACGAACAGCCGGCAGTAGGGCAGACAGGACGGGAGGGACACTTGCCTACAGACCTGCTCAATGTAGCAGAAGGGGCTGTGGGGGGAACCCGAGAACGGGACCTCTCTACCACTGTCCACTAAACGTCCGTAGACGGCACCTTTACCATGGGGGCCTCGATTCGAGGATCAGGGGCCTCGATTCGAGGACCAGCATGAACAAGCTTGTTCATACTGGCATGCCCACCAATGGAAGCCTCGAATCGAGGACGTGCCTCGATTCGAGGACCAGCTGGCACACGACGTGGCAAGCTTCCAGGTGCCTGGATGGCTGCATCTGCAGCACGTGCCGCGAAGCCAGCCACCGATCCCTCGAGAGGCAAACTGTCCTCTCGCTGACGTGACTCTGCCCGTTGCAGCCTTCGTCTGGCCGACCTCACGTCAGCCCGACGGACTTTCTGCCACTGATAGGGAGTCCATCGTCGACAAACGTCGCATGGACTCTCTTCAGTGCAGAACACACCGCTCCTACGCATGCAGGAACGGCATGCAGGATGGTCATCCAAAAATGCCATCCTGTGATGGTTGGCGTCCCAACGGACGTCCAAATCTGCATCCAAATTCATGGATGCACCTCAACTGCCCGAACCCTGAACGAACTAGCCGGAGATAGGACCAGTTCCCGGGAACCTATCGACTATCTCACGACGCACAAGAAGCCACAAAAGTACCGATAACCGTAAGAAAAAAGCGGGAGCTTCCAACAATACGCGTCCACCATAGATGGACGCCAGAGTAGGAAACTGATTGCGCATGCTCGCCAGTATGCATTACTGACACTAGGGGTGCTGTGACACGCCACAGGGCACCTAGGACAGTCATTGCAGCAGCATGGTACGGCACTGGACCCACGGAAATTTTTTGGGAGCTCTGGCAAAGCACCTAAAGTGCGTGTAGACAAGCTTAAGTGACCTATGGTGTTGTAATGTGTCCTTAATATGAAGGATTACCCCACTTCAATTGACCAATTAGATGTGTCATAACTCTTCTTGACAAATGACATTCTTGGCTTATATTTATTAGGAGTGAAGTCATCCCTGTAGCAGGTGGCTTAAAATTATATTAAACTCTTTGTGGTTAAAATTAACATACTTCTCCGAGCAACTTGTACCCAAATTAATATACTCCCTGATGAGATGCATCACACATTCTCGCAACCATGACACATTCAAATAAAAGTATGTGTGTGTATATATATATATATATTCACCCACTGGTTAAATTTGGTAGTATGAAAAAAACAACAAAAAAGGGAAAAAAAAGAAAGAAAATCAGAGATGCAGTCCTGCACCCCACAGTGACATGCAAAAACCTTAACTTACCCGTTGCATCTAGATACCTGGAGACAGACATGTGTAGGCGTATAACAAGTGGCTCTTCTCGTATCACCTTCCATGCTTTGGCTATTTCAGGCTGGGATCAATGAAAAAAAAAGCAGTCAAGTAATAAAAACAAAACAGCATGGCACTGCACTAAATGATGAGGGAGTCAGTACTAATGTATACAACTTTTCCCACAGATAAACTTATAACCATAGGTATGATCTATAGGATTGTACCTACAGTACTGATTTCGCATTAATAACACCCCATACTAGCAAATAATCTGGCATGCCAGAAATTCTCGCCGGCCAGAATCAGATGCGACCAGCCAGATGCGAAAACTGAGTTGTGCGCAAATTTCTGGCACGCCAGTTCGTCGTGCGAGAAAAATGAGCACGCTTACTTCGCATGTAGCACGCTTGAAATGTTTGTGGTCTCGACCATTAACACACGCAATTTTTTTCTGGCTTCGCACGCTCGCGTTTTGGACTGCTACTGCACTGACAGCACTTTCCGCGAAGCGTACCACCGAGACAACAAACGAGATTTTTGCGCTAAGAATATCCACCATAATCTAAATTAATATGCGCCCCTGTTTGTGATCTTGATGCATGGATCCTATGTCATGGGACACTGAGAGGAGAGATGTTTTTTTGTGAGGAGCTGTTCTTCAAATTAGTTTATTTTCTTGTAGGACCAACCTTAAACTCTCAGCACGTCAAATTCCCAGTGTACTAGAACTCGCCTACTACTAACTAGAACAGCGGGTCACTCAAACTTTTGAAGTGGCTGATTAAAGGCCGTCTCATATTCCTGGTGTTGTTTATTTACATGCAAGCACGCATGTTTTATTGTAGAGAAACTTCAGTTCTTGTCGATGGCTATTTCGATTTTGTGTTGAAAAGGAATATTTTCCTTCTACGATGATTTAAATCAATGATCGGGCTGTTGTTTGCGACAATTTGAATGATGTAACTTTGGAAAAATGCCACGCAGGGTGATTTCGTCGTCGCAGTCTCGATCTTTTTTTTCGTCTACCCGCCATGATCTTCATATCGTTAGAATGCGGAGAACCTACTCTATTTTAAGAAAGCTCTCTCATTGGCTGAAACAAAAGTATTTTAGGGGAAACCCCGCCAAAACTGCCTCTATTTCAAACGTCATTTTAGTCAGAAACTACCGAAGACGATTCTCCGGAATATTCTAAGTCAGTCAGGGGGCTGCAATCGATCACATGGTGTTCGCCGTCCAATCAAATGTGTCGTTTTTCAACCGTTGATTCGTTCGGGACTACTCGCTACCTCGTGTTGTGCAGTCTTGCTTGTGAAAGATGGGCGACATCTGTGTGAACACAAGTGGCGATTACGGACAATTTATAGAAGCAAGAAACAAAATTTAAATCTGTAAATTGGTCAGAATGATGACATACTACCAGTCTTTGCGTACAATAGAGCAGACGGTCCAATTTTTTTCACTGAAAGAGAGTAAAATACGGCAGCTGCAGGTAAACATGGCTCGGGTGAAAATACCGCTGCTGCATGTGATGATCATGTTGACAGTTTATCAGTGACTGCGATAAAGTGTGTTTATCGACCTTTTACTGCAGCAACAAACTCTACCGCTATAATTTAATGACAACATTTACACACGACCAATCTTAAGAAAAAATTAAAGAGGAACCATCGTCCGTGACGCAAACCAAGGGACCGGTACCCATGCAATTGATTCACACAGTGACTGTGACACAGGGTTGACCGTTTTGATCAATTCGTGATTGAGATCGATATGCCTATATTCAATTGGTTAGGGTGCAGGACATGAGTTTTTGTTTAAATTGACAACGAAACCACATAGAAATGTAGAGAATGTCTTACTCAACTAAAGTCATATTGATCAGTTTGCATGAAATGCAGAAACAAAGTTACGGCACTTTTAGTTTTACCACTCATCGTGTATTGTGCACAAAAAAAAATTTTTTAAAAATGCCCCTGTTGCGAAGGTCATGTGACGAGAAACGAGACCTGAAGCGGAGGGGAAACAAAGATAGCGAGCCAGGCCTGCTGCTGGCATGCTATGCCCAGTCAAGGCGAAGTGCCTGTTCACACAATTCGCGCAGATAAAACGCAATTCGCACGGCTATTTGGCGTGCCAGAAATTTGAGCGCAAGAAATTGGCGTGCTATTTGCTATGGCACATTCAGACAAAAAAGCTCGCAACTGAGCACGCTCAAATGTGGTGCGCAATGCGAAAATGGCGTGCTAGCAAACAAGACCCATATGGGAAATCGGTACTGTATCCCCATGATAAGTACTTTTACCCATATGGAAAACTTTAACTTAGTCAAAACTTCAGTTACAACTTTATTGATTGGTAAGAAAAAAAAATTCAAAACTAGAACAGACTGATTTTCCAACAGAAAATCAAATGTCTCCCGGTGGAACACTTACGTCTCTGAATAAGCTACAGGTGATAACAAATTATAAATGATCAAGTTTGCTTGAAAATTACAATCCTATTTTAGCTCTCACCTAGATACATTACTCTAGCAATTTTCATCAAGTTCTTCAAGACTTATTGCAGAGAAACCAATTTCACATAAATGACCCTGTGACCTTGAGAATTCGCTCAAGGTCATCCAAATACAATCCCAACCTAGGTCTTGCCAAGATACATAATCCTACCAAGTTCCTTCAAATTCCATCCTGTTCTTCATGACTTGTCGAACGGAAACCAATTTCACATAAGTGACCCTGTGACCTTGAGAATTCGCTCAAGGTCATCCAAATACAATCCCAATCTAGGTCTTGCCTAGATACATAATCCTACCAAAGTTTTATCAAATTCTGTCAAGTCCTTCAAGACTTATTGCACGGAAACCAAGTGTTGAAGAACCTGAACAACAACAACAACAACAACAACAACAAGTAGAAGCGGAAGAAACCGGCACTAAAACAATATGTCCCCCAGCTTCCACAGGGAGACATAAAAAGTGACACTTTGCAATGAAAATGAGCTTTGATACAACCATTCAAGAGCTGACTCAATGTTATGTCAACAGTTCAAGTCTGTCACTCTTCAGCTGGCTTTACGCACATTATCCCTCATAAAATATTGTCTCTTAAATATCATAAATTAAAACGGAAGTCATATGACAAAATGCATGTAATCCACAAACTTGTCTGATCTTGACTGGGTTTGTCTATTCTAGTCACCATCTTTGGAGGGAAGTTGCACTGGTGATCCCAGTTGTAACAGATCTTCTGCCAAGTTATCAACCTTTTTGCCTGGATATTATGTTGGTTCACAGAATGTGACAAAACTTGCTTCCTCAACTACTTCCCCAAAGATAGGTTTAACTCATTCCATACCAGTCCCTTTTTTTCCATATATTTACCAAGATTTGAGACGACAATTGCATATTTAAATTCCTCATGAAAAGAGCTTTCGTTCAAGTACCAACATGCCTATAGTCTTAAGTCAGTGGTTCTGGCACTACCTGGCAAGTCATGCTGCACCTGCTGCAAGGGCAGCTGCACCATGACTTACCAGGCAGTGCCAGAACCACTGACCAAGGCTTGTGACCATAGTATGGAATGAGTTAAAATGACACCAATGGTACATAAGATACATTTTATCAAAAAGGTGCAGACAGTTATGTAACCTTGTGACACTTACGTCTAAGAAAGACATGCCCAGCTTCAGCTCAATGTCAATGTCATCTATGGTGCCAAATAATCTGAAACACAGAAATACCAATACTCAATTCAGCACTGTACAAGTATCACCAGTACTAGCCATGATCATACTTACTGCTTCCAACTTAATGCTCTACCCACTCCAGTAACAAAAATATGAGGAAAATTACAGCACATGTAGCACTTTGTAGCATTCCCAATTAGGTTTCCCAAGGATGAGTGCATTTTAACAAACTGACTAGCTTTACATAATGCCTTTTATGTTTTAGTTACAGTTTTGTTGGCTCTTTTGCCATTTTCAGAAAATTTAAGGGGGTCCTCCTCACATTGAAGGGGACATAGACCCAGGACCGACCCTTAGCAGGACTTCTGATTACTATAGGGAGGCCCACGCTCAGTGCGCTTTCACGCTGTCACACACGCAATATAAGTCAAAAGTGACCGCTAATTTTCATACCAAAAAATTATCGAATCACGTTTTTTTTTTTTAGGAGTGAGCAAACATGGTACAAATATTTGATGTGTGAATTTTTATTGGCATACGATGATAAGTAAAATATTTACAGCCAGTTAAAAACTGCCTTTTGTGCTACGCGCACTGTGGACTTAGCGCAATCGCCCAAGGCGGTCCTGACACAGCCAGTGAAGCGGACCGCTGACTCTGAATGGCTTTACAAAACCTCCAAAGTACGGCATATTCAATTGGTTCGTGCTTCATGGGAAATTTGAATTCAGCCAATTGGAGATACTCTTATGAAAGATCTCCGCAAGACGGATGACCTCTGACATCGGCGGTTTAAATTGATTCAGTGAAAAAGCGTGCAAGTACCCTACAGACTTTGATCAAATGTTCAATGTTCCACATATTTGTTTGATCTGCCGATCTAGCAGATGTTTAATAAGATAATGAAGTATCCTTATGTGAAGTTTCATTAAAAATGGATGAAAATTGACAACGCACAGATCAATTTTGTTTGCATGTATCAGACGCGTTCAAGACCGTCCATGTTTTGCTTGCTGCTCCGCTGAGCGGATAGCGTAAACTAACTTCCGGTTACAGCGAAACAGCGTAAACATTGCATTTTCTCTACAAAATGTTCCAAAGATAATGCTATTGAACGCAAGAAAACTATTCCTCGTGAACTTTTCGCTATTAACGTTCGTTTACGGTAATTTAAGAGGGAAATTCAAGCTTATTTTGATCGATAAAGGAGCATGTAAGCATAGGTCCAAATTGCCAGTCACTGCTCACTGCTATAGCCTAATTAATACTGTTCATTTTGGTCAATCTTGTCCTCCAAGGGACAATTTTCTGCATGTAACAGAAGAATTAAGCATCAATAAAATTCATATGACCCATTAATAGTAATATTCAACTGTTTTCACATTGTAAACTTGAATGAATTAAAAAATAAATGAAAAATCCGGCTGTTTTGCCGAGCCTGCTGTTGCAGTGCCAGTGTGGGTCAATTTTTTTTCTAGAGCACTTCTGCAAGTTCTGGGTTTCATTGATGAATAGTAAAGATTGATGCATTATTTTTATATTTTCCACGAGAAATTCAGAAGAGTGACAGTGACAGACCCAACACTTCAGTACTGTCCATTGAAATCAATGTCATAAACACACAATATAGAGAATTTGTTCAAATTCACCATATTCCACTGCATAATTTGATTAGACTGAAATTTTAAGACATTAATAGGACAATGAATGCATGTCTTCAATAACATTTAACATAATATTTTTCATTAATCCAAGAACATTCAATAATTATTGTTCTCCCTTGTCATGTCATGGTGCTCGAAACGGCGGGATTCCGTTATATAAATGGTGCCACATAAATGTATGTGTTATTTTTTATAATAATGTTTGTCAAACTGTTTTTTCCCCATGTAAATCTTCCATGTATATTTCAAAGTAGATAGCATGTACATGAAAATCTTGGTTACATAACTTTTGACAATTTCTCTAGTGATGGTGAAACCCATATGTTTGTAAGGAATTTGGCTTGCATGTCGGTTTAAATGCAATATTCATTTGTTGTTTTTAAAACAATATTTCTCTCAAATTTAATGTTTATTTATTACTTTTGAATAGAATAAAATGTTAAATGATGGACACAGAAATTAATTTGTACCAAAGACCAGTCATGTGATAAAATAAACTTGCATAGAAAAGTGGAGGAAAAGCCAGAAAGTGCAATTTTGATAAGATTTTGAAATTTTAAAAATTCATTAAAATTTAAATGAATTGATAGACCACAATATGAACTTATATGACAAATGAAGTACTATATTAACACTGGACTTAAGTAACAAATGGTGTGTATCTAGTGTAGAATTCTCACAATGATAGTATCAACTTGCTATAAAAATGGGTATTTTCACCGGTAGAATGCGATTTTGAATAATTTCTGCTTTTTAAAGTTAAATTTAATAAAAAGGATGATGTTTTTAATACAAATTTATATGTCTTGTTGTTCTATGGTATATACAAAAATGATATTGAGAGGATGAGACCTTTAGATAATATAGATTTTTTGTTATGAGCATCTGAAATTGGCATTTTGAGCTAAGTACGCAAAGTAGGCGGAACAAAAAATTGACCCCCCAGGGGTGAATTTTTTTTTTTTTTTTTTAAATTTTTTTTCACAGTTTCTAAACTATGTTGATACTTTGTGATAAAAATTGAAAACCTCCCATCAAAATTTAAATTTTCTGATCAGGACACTGGACTTAGTTTTTTTCTCAAATGGGCGATTTTGTGATTTTTTTCAATTTTCAGACCCTTCTAACTTCAAAAGTGTTTACAGTAAACTTTTGAAATTTTCAGATTGCTTTTAAGTTATTCCATTCTAACTCTATAGAAAACATTAGCTCCACAGGATGAATGATTTATATTTTATGCGCATTTGAAAACGCCTTCCCATACAGAATCGGCCATCTTGGACTTGGGCCTCCCTAATTACTATGTAACAGATTCACCTCCCCATTTAATCCTTACAGCATTGATTTAAGAGCAAGTCAACAGCTTTACTTGTGGCACTTTGCTAAGTGACCCGAGGAAAGCTGTTGACTAAGATTACTTTTTGCTTTAGACTAGGTTTGCTGGTATTTGAATGAAAGGTATCTTCATGAGGAATTTGAGTCTTTTAACCATTATATGTTTAATGGTAATGACAAAACGACTATGGCCATGATGAGCACTTTAAAGGAGTTAAATAAGTTTCATGCGATTGACTGAAAATGTTTACCTGTGACTGATGGCTTTCTCCCCAAACAAGTTGTGGACTGCCTCCATGTCCTTGCTGAGAACTGGCTGAATGTGCAGATCTTCTTCCTCTGAATCCTGTATAAAGAGGCCATGCTTCCAATCACATTCATGCTACCTGTCTACTATTACCCAGGATCACATTTACCCATCATCAAAATTAAAATTTTCAGCATCATTACATGTAGGGCCAATAATTTTCCGTTTTAAAAAAAAAAAGGACTTCCGCTTTATCAGCAATTTTTTTTTTTCAAATTCCATTTCACTGCTATTTATTTATATATAATTTATAAAAGAAAAAATATCAAATTCCATTTCAAGGATGAAAAAAAATGCACAATTCTGCTTCAGTTTTGGAAAAAAAATGGAAAATCATTGGCCCTATACATGCCACCAGGGATCTTCTCTTGAAGCAACTGACATCTTACCTGCTAATTTCTGTCTAAAAGAACATGCAAGACACAGACACATGTATTGTATAATCCCTAACATTTAATTTCCAAAGTTGATCCAAACAGAATTTTCTGGGTTATGTTTTGTCCTGTTGATACTCAATTGGATTTGATCAGTATTTATATACACTTGTATACAAAACAATTACCAAGTTATATATTCCCAAATGGACCTCCTTGGTGAAAATTGGGACAATCTGTATTGGTAATTTTCAACTCCCAGACTAGCATATCTACTCAAAATTAAATTTATTTAATCATCATTTAAAGACACTGACCATTTTCCAGAACATTCCACAATAATGATTTTAAGAACAAAATTTCACTCCTTCCCATACTGTCAGTGACCAGCATTGACTATAATATACTGAACTTTGCTTGGGGTAACTACATGTATGACTGCCAAGTCTGCCAATGGGTTGACAATGACTACCAGGTCTCACAATAGGTTGACAATGACTACCAGGTCTCAAAACGGGTTGGCAATGACTACTAGGTCTCAAAATGGGTTGACAATGACTACCAGGTCTGCCAATGGGTTGACATTGACTACCAGGTCTCACAATGGGTTGACAATGACTACCAGGTCTGCCAATGGGTTGACATTGACTACCAGGTCTCACAATGGGTTGAAAATGACAACCAGGTCTGCCATTGGGTTGACAATGACTACAAGGTCGCTAATGGAGTAAAAATGACCATCTGGCCTCCCAATGGGTTCATAATGACTGAAAGGGCTGAAAAAGGGTTGACAATAACCGCCACGTCTGCTAATGGCATGAAAATGAGTGCAACAGGTGACACAAACCTACTCTATAATTTTTTTTGGACCAAACATTGCTTTTGTCACTTTATTTCACAGGATGCCCTGCTCTTTTTCAAGAGTGTTTCCCTCTATAGTTTTCAATTGTTCTATCTCTATTTTCCCACCACAGAGGTATTGGAATGTACAGTCACAGGATACACAACCCCCCCCCCCCCCCCTGAAACGATATAATGCACACATGGACAAAGGACCCGCCCGTGTCTCTAACGTGAGATAAAAACCATTAAGAAGATAATTTATTAAACAAGAGGGCTTTGTGAACAGCCCATGCTCAGCTGACCTTGACATTCATCACACTTGCAGCTTTGTGAACTTGGGATAGGATCAAGGTCACCCATATACTGAGTAAGTCTGACCTTTATAGAAGAACACTACCATGTGCAACATTAAGGTCCCACTGCAAGTAGTTTCAAGTTATAGTGAAGAGTAAAATTCATGAATGTTGCATTGTGACCCCAGAAATGAGGTCAAGGTCACTCATGTACTGTCTAAGCATGACCTTCATAGACAAACATTAACATGTGCAACATCAAGGTGGTAACTTAAAACAGATCTCAATTTATCAAGTACACAGCATATTCCGTGTCGGTCATCCTGTCATCTTGGGAATGAGGTCAAGGTCCAAACATCACTGGAGCATGACCATTTACACAAAAATGTAGACACTAATAAATGGCACATCCTTACCACATTTGACACAAATCTGGCCAAAATTATTTAAGTTATAACCATTACAAGAAAAACCCATGTTAAACTTTCCTATTAAAACTTTTTTAAAGATTTCGGAAAAAGTCATAAAAAATCCAAAAATCACTGGAGTGTGACCATTTGAACAGACTTGGTAGGGACCCACCCAAGGAACATTGCCACCAAGTTTGAAGTGAATCTGAGAGAGTTTCAGAGAAGTCCAAAATGTGAATTACTATTGGAATGCACTAGAATGCCCGTTGACTTGGATAGTAAGCAACAGAAAAGGTGCATTTCACAAAGGCTCAGCTGACTGACACATCAGTTGAGCGAAAAATTCATTAAAAATCCAAATATCACTGAAGCGTGACCATTTGAAGAAACCTGGTAAAAACCCACCTAAGGTATACTGCTACCAAGTTTCAAGTCAATCTGGATGACGGTTTTGGAGAAGTAGAAAATGTGTATTTGCATTAGAATGCCTATTGACTTACAATAGGTTACATACGGAATAGGACTTTGCTCTTAGAATATCGGACTTGATAGTGTTCAAACGGTACATGGGCTTACAGAACTAGGTTTGTTAAGTTTCTCTTTGTATTAAATAGTAATCAATAGGAAAGCTGCATTGACCAATCAGTACCTAAATTGAAAGAATCGTTAAAAATCAGGAATCCACAGCAGTGCCACCAAGTGAACCACTTTGTTTGACCCTTCCACAAGGAACAAATCCACCAAATTTGGTTCTGGAGAAGAAGTCAAAAATAGCAAAAACACAAAAACATCATAAAAATTGGGGAAAAATTGCAGCGCCACCTAGTTAACAAATTCAGAACTAGGAGCCCCCGGAGTGTCTCTGTGTCATATCAAAGCAATTGGGTGAGGAGTTTTGGAGAAGCTTTTTTTTATGATTTGCCCCAAAAAAGAACAAAAAACTTCATAAAAAATCCAAAAATCACTAGTGTGACCATTTACACACACTTGGTAGATCCCTAACCCAAGGCACATCCCCACCAAGTTTGAAGTAAATCTGGCTGACGGTTTTGGAGAAGAGTCGAAAATGTGAATTGTGGATGACGGACGGACAACGGATGTCTAGTCATAACATAAGCTCAGCTGACTGACAAGTCAGCTGAGCTCAAAATATTAGAGACAAATTAAAAAGTGGTACCTCAACAGCATCCCAGGGGTATAAAAACTAAATAATTACACCCTGTCTTACTCACTATTGAACAGGCATGAAATTTGGATCATTATATTAACCCTTAATGGCCTTATTGAGAAATATCTCCTGTACTTAGAAGACATGAATATTCCTGAACCATATGCTACTGGCATGTCTGGTAACACCTGACAACTTGGTATGGGTGACCTTTTGAGCAGACCTACTGTTTGCTGTATGACGTCATGCCTCGTCCCCACCCCCAACATTGGCAACGTCCTTTGTTTACTTCCACTCTGCACGTGGGAACTGTACTACATCTCACGTTACATGGTGGAATGCATTATCAAGGGTGTAACTGACATCGTGCCTGATGAATTCCACAAAGGAACAAAACAGGTCACACTAGTCTCTCAGCACCATACCCTTGCCGTGTTTTGACTATATGTTGCTCTACAGTTTTAGCACTAAAATAAAAATTTGGCTCCTGACAAGCAGTTTATATTAACAACTGAGGAGCAACTTATAAAGGCAAGCCATCGTAGCAGGTTTATATTCCAAATAAACTGAATCTTCATTGTAAGTTTCATCAACACGAAGACTGCAAACCAGTTTGGGTTAGTTTGACTGCTATGCCAATCAACACACTCTGATGCTAATCAATTCTGAAAATTACTTTTATCATCACAACACCAAAAAGCTCCCGCTTCCCACTAGCAGACTTTCAAACTTGTTAGAAAATTTACATTTAATTAATCTTATTACACAAATATTATTTCTCCATTTCCTGCATTTTTCCCACCATTTCACTGCAGTCTTACCTCAAGTACATCATTATAGTAGTCATAATCATCATAGTCGTCCGATGTGAAATCAGAATTACAGTCATTATATGACGACCCCTGTGACTCCACACTGACCAGTCGCTCCACAGGGTGTTGTGGTACAGGTGCCGTGTTGCTGTTGACTGGGGTGGGGTTGGATACAGGGACAGGGTGGTCCATGAGTGGGTTACTGACAGTACGTACTGCTGTCCCTTTGGAAGGGATTATCACCGCAGCTGATGGGATCTGGATTTCTCTGTATAATTCTGCAATGTTAAATACATACACCTGGTCTGTAAAGTCGCCATGGTTCTCAATAAGCTTCATAAAGTTAGTTTTCTTTTTGTCAAAGTAGCAAGTGTTTTTTCATTAAAGTTTAGCCGTGAATCCTGTGCCCTTCTGTAGAAACTCAAGAACAAAGTGTCTGAGCAGTTTACATGATTTACTAAGTACATGCAGTAGCCAGTGAAATCGCTGGCAATTTAGGCTTCCACAGTGCACTTGATGTCACCACATAAATTCTGCACCAACATGAAAATCTTTTTGGACGTTTAACAAGAAAAAGCCCTCTGCCATTGGTTAAAATTGGTTTCATAAGCAGATCATTTTGTTCACTGGGCATCCCTTACCCATGAGAATGATTCCACTAAAGTCCTATCAAAATATCTGTTTAGTGACTGAAACCTTCATCAACTGTGCTGATCTTGTTGCTGAAAGTTTTCAGTTGAGTCCCATCTTTATTCCAATAGGAGACATTCATATTTAACTGCGATCCTGCTCACTTCCTGTGTTGCCGGGGCAACAGACTGATGCTGCCACCATGATCTGGCCAGATTTGTATTATATACTATATAAACATCCATAAATAACACCTTTTCAACCAAAAGAGAGCTCATTTCCAATCAAATTAGGCATTCTTTATGTTTCAAATATATGTTAACACACTTTCTTAAGATTATTCTGTGTTCGTCGTGTTGTTTATTTTAATGAGAAAGTACTTTTGACCATGCTAAATACATGGATCTGCCCTGATGCAGGTGGCTTCCTCTTTTGTTCAAAAGGTATTAGAGTAGCAACCCATCTAAATATGAATACATCCTATTCAAACCACACAATTTCAGTCTAAAGATATGAAAATGCAGCCGAGTTCAAAATGACTATATGAAAAAACATCGGCACAAAAGAAAATATAAAATAAACACATCTGTATGGAAAAATGTGTTTCTCACCTCTTGCCAGACTGTTAAAGATGATGGGGACTGTGTCATTACACACCTTGCTCTCATTTGGCTTGTCTGAACTAAACACCACAGTATGTTCTGAAACACAATTCATGGCACAATAATGTGTTGCTTTCCTTTCTGCCATAAACACATAGGGCCTATAGATTCTGATTCAGACCTAGAATCACGACAACTACATACACTAGTAAACCCTAAATGCTGAGAACGAGCCATGCCTCACATAAGAAACTGCACGAAGGAGACTGAAAAACTTGCTCCTCATCACGTTCTGCCAAAAACTGTGACACCATATTCACTTGAAACG
This sequence comes from Hermodice carunculata, assembly GCA_964020975.1. Classification (NCBI taxonomy): domain Eukaryota; kingdom Metazoa; phylum Annelida; class Polychaeta; order Eunicida; family Amphinomidae; genus Hermodice; species Hermodice carunculata. Next base: position 80,138,545 of record OZ026617.1, read on the forward strand.
GCTGAATTAACTTATCCATAAAATGTCTTAATGGTGTAGACCTCTGATCCTGAGAAGACATACAGACCATAGTGTATTTTTCAAAAAATTATTTTGTGAGTATGCTATGTATCTGAACAAATTTATGACTTTGACATTTTCTTCTTGCTCACACTTTTGTTTTGTTTAGTTTGCATTGCCAGAGTAATCACAGGCCAAATAACGGTTCCCTGTACTACAATACTGACCTAGCATTAAACAAGGCACATACCAACAATAATGAGGACTACTCGATCGGGGTGATGATCGAATAGCATTTCAGTTCAGTGCGGCAGCAAACTTTTGGCCCAAAACTTGCATGAAGCTCAAATAATTTCTACAATTAAAACTGAGCTTCAATGACTGACTTTGAAACCATAGTGCTCACACAATGCAATATGTGCATATTATTTTTTTCAAAGTAGCAAACAGCTTTAGTGTCATTTTCCATAATGACATGTATAAAATCTAGGTCAGTACATGCTGCATATACATACAGGGGTATCTGCACTGCAGGCAAGTCTTACCTGGATAATCATCTGACAGGTGAAATGTAAACTGCTTGACTTTGCCATTGGTTGTGTACATGAAGGAGAAGCTGTCTCCCTTGGTTTCAAACACTGAAAAGTAACGTAATTACCATAAGCATGGTAAGCAACAAGTAAAACGTGTACACGGTGCAGGTACAGTGTAGCTTGAAAACCAGCACCATGTATGTGCTATACGAGGCATGCATATTGCAATATTTCTGTTTGGAATTTTCTCAGTGGGTCACATGAAGGGAAATTCAGGGGTGATGACCAGATTTTCACCAATTTTAAATGTAAATAAACAAGCCTTGTGACCCTTTAGGATTTTCTCAGAGGGTATTTCAGGTTTTGAAAGGGTGATATACCCTCATTTGGGGGTAAACGGAAGCACTGATATACATGTATACTGCTTTCCCACGACAACAGCATACCTGGTTGTCTTAGTAACCATACATGTGGTCTTGCCTGGTGAGATACGGGCCGCTGCCTGTGCGGGGTAGTGGGATATTTCTTATATTTTGGAAATGGCAGTACAGGCAAACAAAAATTTGTTCTTGTAACCAATTTAGGAAGCACTAAATGAATATGGTTTTGGTATTCGTAAAGTTAAATTTCACTAAAAGACACAAACTTTGTGGGAAAGGGGTATCTAGCCCTGTCTGTGTCAGTGATATACTCGGGTGTCCTCCGTGATTGACAAGTGGGAGTCCCGTGTTTTGTGGTGGGAAATTAATATGCATGTCTCATATTACACAAGCTTTGATGTAAGTACAACCTTGTCTGCAGTACTGTATTATAATGACAGTATTGTGTATATCCCTAAAATGCTCTCAGCATTCAGCTCACTTAAAACTACATATGATCACAGTTTGCCTGCTGACCGCCTTACCATTCAGCTGGTTTACAGTTACAGTGACCTACATTACTTGCCTGCTGAACAAAATAAGTTCCATGTACACTCCACATACATGCAGGTGGCGTGGAGTGCAGAAAGAAATAATATATACACTGAAACCTCATAATAACAACACTCAGATATCCGACATACTCAACAAAATGACACAACTCTTCATGGGAATTTTTTTTCTTTGTTATTTTATTCATTTATCCGAGATATTCAGCTATCTGACACATTTTTTAGAGAACAGATGGTGTCATTATAACGAGTTTTCACTGCATGCAGGTTAGTCTGGCTAGGAGGCAAGCATACACTCAGTACTGCCTGTATTTTTAACTTAGGTACACTGTATTTTTATAACAAGAATAAACTTTAGAAACATAGGATAATTCACAGTGCTTCAGTGTTTCCTAGTGTTGAAATCTAGTTCTATGGCAAAATAACTGCAAGGCTAACTTGAACATGGCACTTTAATGCACTCAAACACTACTCCTCAATGTGGCATCTTGTTGATCGTGTTTGTACCTTTCCATAGATATTTTGCTTCAGTTTGACGGGATTTATTGAAACATAAAATTTTTTACTGTACACACATACGACTCCATTTTTACATCAACATCTGAATGTACTGGTCAGTATTTTAGTTAGCTTAAAAGCCTTTTACAGAAACATGTCTGTATATGGTATACATACAGTAACATAAATACAACAACACACCATGCCTACTTTTTGCTAAGCATTCAGTACACCATAGCAAACAAACATACTTGCCTTGGGATGCTAAATTTACAACAAAACTACATGATATAGTCCAGGAATACACACGGACTCCTGTCCATATGTGCCTTTTACCATCCCACCCCCCACCCCCATACGAAGCATTCTCCATCTGTCCATATGAGCGGTCCACGGCTATACACACTGACATGTGTTGGTGGTCCCAACCTACCACCCCCACCCAACTGGATATTACATGTACATGTATGTGTTGTGTGACAATTGATCCAGTACTCTATCTGAATCACATCTGCCAAATGGCCTGAACATTGGTGATGTGACTCAATACATGCAACAGAAACAGCTTTTACTTACGTTCCATTTTACATGTCAGCAAGCTCAACATCCACTGCAAACAACTTTAAAATGTGCTACTTCACTAAATATACCCTTTTATAGGCATACCAGCCACAGACTACAGTTATAAATCCTTCTCTTTTTCATATTAGCATTTTTCAGTCTAAAAAATTAGCATTTTGGTATTTTAAAATTCCCTGAGTGGCATTTAACAGATAAAAATATCAGAAAAACATGGGTGGACTTTTTGTCATAAAATTCCCAGCTCGTTAATTTGAGATAATTGAAATACGAAAACAACACCTGGATGTCGGCTTTACACAGGTGTATACACTGTGCTTTTACCAGGGTCACATCATTGTCCTTCCCCACCATAAAGTTCCCACCTGGCCTGGAAGACAGTGCACCTATATGATGACCAATGAAGCAACTCTGTGATGCAGCAAACCTGACTTAGCTAACTTTATTTAAACAAAAGCTACAGCATGCTGAAAACAGTATTTTCACAATTACGGACTATCTCGGTTGGGATACGCAACCAGCCAATCACAACTGTGGTCTGTAACCAAGAGAAACTGACCATTTCCAAGTGAGGGAAGTGGAAGATCTATCTCTTTTTACAGAAGGTACAAATGTGACATTGTATGACTAAGGGCCTGCCAAAGGGGCAAAATTATGCAAGATTGGTCCAAGGATATGACATCCCCATTCCACCCTCATCCCCCAAATATTTACACTTCATTTAGTACAATATGGGCCATTAAAGTGCATTTAGAAGTGACAGTATTGAAAAATATTTGCAACAATAACCAGGAGGCTGTGTGAAAACCTTTCCTTAGCTGACCTTGACATTCAACTCAAAATAAGTCTCATCTTGGTCCAGTGGTACCCAGAAGTAAGCAAAAGGTCAGTGGTTTTGGAGAAAAGGGTTTTTAAAGATTTTGTCATTAAATAATCAAAAACAAAAAATCATACAAAAATCACTGGAGCATGACTATTTCAACAATCTCAGTAGACATATAGATCTACTAAAAGTAAGCTGCCACCAAGTTTGAAGTGAATCTGGCTAATGAATTTGGAGAAGTCAAAAATGTGAATTATACCACAATATTACAATCCTCGTAGACTTATTGTAATCAACAGGAATGCTTGCTTCAACTGACAGGTACATGTACCAGCACTAAAATATACATGTAGAAAAATCCAAAAAGCAATGAGGTGTGACCATTTAAACAACTTTGCAGTGACCCACCCAAGGTACATGTAAATTCCAACCAATTTTGAAGTGAATGTGCATGGCAAGAAGGAGTCATAAATGTCACTGGTGGTCGATGGAAACACAATGGAAAAGGCGAACCACATAACCTCAGCTGACAGATACATCAGCTGAGGTAATGTCACAACTATGCATCTATTGACACTGTCACTGACATCATCATGAAAGTGCAAGTCACAAAGTAATTTACCATCAACTTTGGAATATCGGTTAATTCAGCTGATTTCCTTCAATATAATGTTGGTCTAAGGAAGTATGACACACATGTACACGAACCAGCGCCTCTTGGCTTCCTCCATGCCCAGTCAGCCGGGTCATTCCTTGGGCCTGTATTTTTCCGTTTCAAAAAACTAGAAATTCTGTTTCACCAGCCAAAAATTTCCAAATTCCGTTTCAGTAGTTCTCTTTGTATGTAAAATACATTGAGGCAAAACAGCAAATTCCGTTTCAGAGGTGACAAAAATTCATGATTCCGTTCCATTTCGGTTAAAAACGGAAAAATACAGGCCCTACATTCCAATATGGTAGAGCAATAACTCTGCATTCTCTCATTGACCGCCATGTGGCGCTGCGGACAGCTTTCATCCGGGTATTCAATAGCGGGTCAACCTGAGTAGCGTCGCATACTTTGATGTGTTACGGCATGGTGTAAACTGAGCGTTTTTCTTGGCGAATGAAATAACCAAGTGTAACTCATAATCATGATAATGTTATCATTAATAAATACTTTTTGTAGAAAGTAATGCAATCAAGGAATCAACCCAATACACATTGTTGTGGAGTTAATCACATTTGATTTTAATTTAACTTTTAACGCTACCTGCCGACCCTCCCCCCCCCCACACACACACCCACACACATACAGTAACACTGTAAAACTTGGAAATTCATCTACAATAACATATTCTGATGAGGTTGTCTACTTGTCTTTATTTTTGACACAATGACAACACAACCGGCAAATAAAATACAATCGACTTCTTAATCTTAAAACGCTATGACCAATGTTGTTTTATCCTACTCGATCCTCCATTATCGCCCGCGATGAACGGGGTCCCATTAAATCCTTGCAACAGGAGTCTTATGAAATCCTTATGCTGTCGAGTCCATATTATGTGCTATGTCGATAATTTGTTACATGTGATCATTGCATTATCTTAATAACTGTCGAAGAATATTCTTTATTATTGCATTTCTTTCGACCATTCACATAATCGAGTGGCGCTACGCAGGAATGTAACAAGCAGAATGAGGTTCCCGGTTACCGCAGTTCAAATGGATTTTTCACTTTTTTAACACAACATACGAAGAAATGCATTCATGCTCTGCTGTAATACAATCTTATCTTTCGTGTGTGTAAAATTTATTAGCAGATATTATGTGAAAAGGAACATTTTTTGCACTTTGATTGCCGATATGTACAATGTTATCATTGTATCATCACAGAATATACTGTTTGTTCAAACCAGTGTGCTGCAAAGAGTCATCTGGAGATAAAATCATTATAATGGGATTGAGTCAAGGATATGGCACGATAGATCATCCTGATGTTTGTGTTTTGCATTTTGACAGAACAGTGCAATTCTGTCTCCATTAGATTGCTATCTATGACCTTGTGGAGAGAGTCCCTCCACACCAGGTATCATAGATCATCCTGATGTTTGTGTATTGCATTTTGACAGAACAGTGCAATTCTGTCTCCATTAGATTGCTATCTATGACCTTGTGGAGAGAGTCCCTCCACACCAGGTATCATAAATTATCATGAACCAGGTAACCAATGTGTTCACCTCAAATATGGACATTCCACATTTATGTATATTACGGTACATGAGCCTTCTTGCTGGGTAGCTCACTACTCACAGGATACACCACCAGGGGGACATGATATCTCCCTGACAATGGAATGTTTGTAAACATTACCACGTGCATTTTAAGCATGTGGACCACACTTGATCAGCACGTCAATCTGACGGTTGGTCCGCGGTACGTTAAAATGTTCCATTTAACGTTGAGCCTATGACGTAACAATATGTCACCAAGGCCAGTATATATATCGAGGTGAAAACAAGAAAAGCAGCAATCTTTGGTCAGTCTCTGATGAGCCCAGGTTGAGGCGAAACCGGTCAGGCAAAAACACCGAGGATTTCCGACTGTCAATTGTCAAAGACATGGACAGCACACACAAGCAGGACGGTCCACTATCGTGGCACTTGTGTTGTTTTCTTATATTACAATGTTATCACAGTGTTTGCAAATCCGCCGACCAATCTTCATCCGCAGGCGAGTACCCGGATGAAAGCGATGACTCGCGCCGTGTAGTGGAGGTTTCTGGAAACTTAAGAAACTGCACTTCCCTATTCATGAATGCAAAGTAGGCAGCCTGTTCTAGCCAAGAATGAAAAATTTCTACACGTTCTTTCACAAATTAAATTTTTAAAGCAGCAGTCTTTTCAAGAGTGTGAGTGAATGGAAGGCCTTCATAAAAAGCATGAAAAAGTGATACATCCTGAGTACTTAATTTCCCTGAACACAACATGCTGGATTCTTTTTAATAACTGGAACAGTTCAGAGTTACAATACAAGCATTGTAGCTCAGGAAAATTTGTTCAAAATGTGTCAAATCTTGGAATTACGTGACTAGGTGCATAGAAATTTGTAAAAAATTACCAAGCTTGGAATCTTTAGGTCTAACAATTCATTTTTTCAAGGTGAAGGTCAAGGTCACATTGACTCTGGCAGGCAACATGCCATTATCTGAGGCAAACATCCATTTACCAGTTTGTAGCATCTGTATGTCTTAAGAATTATGGCCAAAGAAGCATTTGTATTACAGTGGTCCACCTCTTATAAGTCCACCCCAAATGCAGCTGAAAAGTGGCCTTATAAGAGGGGTGGCCTTTCTTGAGGGAAAAATATAATGGAAATACCATACTTTCTGCACAAGAATGCTGGCCTTTCAGGAGGGGACTGGCTTCTGGTGAAAGGGGTCTTATAAGAGGGGGGCCACTGTATAGAGGTCAAAGGTCGGGTCACCGTGACCTAATTTTTGTCAGACACTTCTATCTCAATGAGTATCTCAACCAACTATGCTTTGTGGGTGAATTATTTCACTTGTGGAGGGCAAGACTGCTCAGACGGTAAATGTGAAGTGAAGCGCTTTGCATCATTTACAGACAATATAATACTTCCAAAATGACTGAAGGCAACACCAGAATATACTGTTTGTTCAAACCAGTGTGCTGCAAAGAGTCATCTGGAGATAAAATCATTATAATGGGATTGAGTCAAGGATATGGCACGACAGATCATCCTGATGAAACTGTAGGCCCTTCAGCCAAACCATCCAAGGCAAATGCAGGCCCTTCTGAGACCCTTCTCCATCAGGGCCGACATTTTCCTTGGCTGGTTTGCCTTCAGGGCCTACACTTTCATCAGGACCCTATCTTACCATTGCCTCCAAAACACACCAAAACTGTGTATTTTGTCTACACGTGTGGTAACCCGGAACTTGGTCTGCTTTACAGGCAAATCTTGCCATATCACCAGCGCAACCCCAGCATATAATGACTGATAGTACATTGTATTATAGTAGAGGAAATATAGCTGGGGCAACATTTTGAGACAGGAGGATTGAAGTACAGAAGAGAGGAATGAGATGCAAACCTATGGTCCCCCACATTACACAGGGGGACAGATAAGTGAAACATCACCTACTGAACACCTTAGGTACATAAAAACTCAAGCAACATTTCTGTTAAGTTTGAACAAAACCCGTGACCCAGCCATTTTGGTAAAGCTGAAAGTTACAAAGAATAACAAAATATGCAAAAAAAAAAAAAAAAAATACAAAAAAAAAAATCAGCATCAGTTGTTGATCATGGTTTTGGGGAACAAGCTGTGATCCTATGCTATTTCAAGGCAACTAGGCTAGCAGTTCGTGCTTAAATGGCTCTGAAAGCCTTTTCTGGTTGCCTATGAGTCTGCTGACTTCCTTACAGATTATATTATTTCCTTTTAATTTGTAAACATAGCTGCAATTAACCTACCAATCAAACTAGGTCAGCTTATAAACAACAATTATTGGCTTATATGTTTGAAGTCCAGAGTATCAGAACCAATCATGTGCAGCAGTTGGCCTTGTGTATTTTATATAATTCATTTCCTGGCTTGGTCGGCAAAGTTGACTGCCCAGGTGAAAGTGCTTCGTGCCCTGCAGGGTGTCACTGGATAACAAGTCCAGCCATTGAAGAACAAAAGTAGTGTAGCAAATAGCACTAAAAGCCAACCAGACCTAGGCTCCTAGTCCAGCAATTCTAGGTCCAGTCCAGAGCCTTACATGTAGGTAGGCAAGAGGAGCCGTTTTAGAGAGGTTTAAGATTTTGATTAAAAAACAAAAACAAAAAAAAACAAACCCCCCCCCCCAAAAAAAAACCAATAAAATTAATTAATCAATTAAATTAAATTAGAAAAATAAAAATTAAAATAAGATACAAAGACCTGTTGTGGGAATTGTGGAAAACCAGGTTGAAACTAAACTACAGTCCATAACAACATAACACATGTCCATAATGTGTCGCATTCGACATATTTCTGCGAGATAAGCTCCATTGTACACTTCCAAGAAAGCCTGGTGTCAGCTCCACAAAGAGTAAGGAATATACATTTACTTCCCTGTTGAATTAGATTTGATTTGTTATTGTTATATGTTATTAGATTGCATCCTAGGCATTCACAAGCACAATAAACAAGATACCAAGGTCAGCGTGTTGATATTTGCATAGTTAACAATGAGGGAAGCCAAACGCCCAGGAAGGGTTACAGCATTTTGGTGTAATCATACATAAATTGTTTGATCCTCTTTCCTGTCTCAATTTGACCAAGGTAAAATTAAAGACTGCTGGCATGCCAAGTGGACCTTAGTTTGTAACACCTCCCCCCCCCCCCCTTATATAGCAGCAATATGAGACATAGTAGGCATGGTTCACTTTTCATGTTAAGCCCAATACCCATAAGCCTATGCTTTTTGTGTGTATGCTGTAAAAGGTACATTCTACATCTCCACAAGTAAATTTGATGTCTTAACTTGCCACTACCTAGGCATGGACTGAAAAATGCAGTATTTTGTCAACCATTTATGTTCAAATGACACCTATTCCCTAAGGTACTAGGTTTCTTGTGGACTGAAAAACATCGCAAAATGATGCAAACAGGAAGCTATTTTAGCACTGAGGGCACCCCACAACAGTATTATTACTGTAGCTCTGTAAGCGTTAAGTTGTAACAATGATTGTTTTGATCATGTGACTAGGATGGATATGTTTATTTTCGGTTTTAGCTCCCCTACAACCATATTTAACTCCAGAGCACAGCATATAAAATTTCATCTCAAGCACCTCATTTTTTGGGAGATAACCTTGCTTTTTCCACCACATAACAAACACTGTCTATCTATATATGTCGTCATAGACAGAACCTGGTGACAAACTATGATGTCTGTGTAAGGGCTGTGGCCCGGTCTTAAATTTGTAAATTGATTATCATTCCTTTTTTAACTTTAAAGACTTTGCCCCTATGAAAACTGTTTTTTTCCTGAATGTGAGCTTGTTGGTATGTACAGTATATGAAGAATTACACACAAACCCATGAGTAAACCCATCTGTAAATTTTCCGTGGAATTCCAAGGAAAATGTCCGAGGAAAAAAACCTCGGAGTATTGGAACGCCATTTTCCGAGGTAAAACTCTAACATGAAAATGGTACAAAAAGGAGTAAGCGTGTAGTTTTGGCAATCCTCATACAATGTCCGAGGTTTTCCTCGTACACATGTCCGAGGTTTTCCTCGTACACATGTCCGAGGTTTTCCTCGTACACATGTCCGAGTCTTTCCTCGTACACATGTCCGAGGTTTTCCTCGTACAATGTCCGAGATTCTTTATGTATTCCGAGCAGGTCTTACAGTTTGTCCGAGGTGTTCCTCGGACAGTGCGGGTGCTGCTTGGAAGTTGTCCGTGGTATTTCTCGGACATTGATGTCCGAGGTGGCTCGGACATACACCTCGGACCTTGTCCGAGGTACCTCGGACATGCACTTCGGACTTTGTCGGAGGCGGCTTCCATGGGCAGGAGGTCCTAGTAGGAGACAGGTCGCCCTTGCCTGCTTTTTCAGATGCAGACCTCTCTGTGTGGAGTAAATATCACTGAATTTGGTTGCAACTTATACCAAGAAATGTGTTCAGAGCAGATGCAGGCACTCAGCCAGATGAATACAACAGCCTTTCTAAAAAAAAAGCAAAATGAACAAGAGTAGAACACTGCACACAATGTAAAAGTTTTTTTTTAATAACCACATGACCAATAAGAGAAAATGTTGTAGAAAGCCTCCATTTCACCATTACTTTTCTTCTAAAAGAATAATGAATAAAAAACAAGAAGACAGAACTATTGTTTAATAATGCATATGTATTTTGGTAAAATACACAGTTTGACCATGATGTTAGAAAAAGTGTTTACTTTTCGCCCCCCTTCAACGGAGGGACATAAATATCGTACAGTCCAGAGTTCAAGATCCAGATTCATTATCCTAGGTTCCAGCTGCTTGCTATTGAGTGGATGGTCTCACAACTACTAGCAGCTTGCTCTTGATGTCCCCATTTGTGGTGTTAGGGTATGCTTCATGTACCAGTTCTGGAAAATAGAAAACAAATTTTAAGGGCACAGGAAAATGAAATGTTAAAAACGTAACATTTACATATTGTCAAAAAGTTTGGTTTAAATATGTCGCTAAAGGCTCCTCTTTTTAACTCACTATATGCAGAATGGTTCATGATTTTTCAAAGTTCATTGTATATATGGGTTTTGATTGACAATTTAAAATACATTTCACTGCCTGAGTATTTATACAAAATAAATTGACCACTCATGGATGTGCAGACTTTTCCATGCTTCCGTATTTTACATACATGTTTAAAAGTCTTACAGTAACTTGACGGATACAATATGCAATGACCCTGGTTATGCTCATTATTTTCTCTCTTTTTTTTTTTTAAAACAAAATTACCCCTACAAACTTGACCCTGGTCCAGCACTATAATTTTTTTAAACAAAATTACCGCAACAAACTTACATTTTCAAATTAGAAAACTTTTCATTTTTAAGATATTCTTTTTTATATGCTTCTCTAAGGAAAATTGCAGGCCCAGATTACATGTTATAAATATCTATATGTAAGCAGTCACACAATAAAAGGCAGAAACAGTAAATTACTTTACAGAAATAAAAATAGAATACAATGAAATAGTTGTGTTATTTGTAATTTCCACAAGGTTCAAAATTGCATTTTAACCTTGGCCTTTGGCAACTTCAACATGCTAGATGTAAAGTTTGGACAAAAATGTCATGTCATATATTCACAATAAAGACCACATCAGATGGACTGGGTATAAGCCAGGAAAACTTCGCGGGTGACAATGATATCTCTTCTGGAAAAGCTGGACTAAGAGGCTGAATCTACAATCAGGTGATATGTACCTGTTACATTTCAGGACCTGCATTCGAGTGGAGCTTTACTTACCAAATATAATATTCAACTTGGATAGATCATCAAAACCACTTCTTTTTTTTCTTTTTTTTTTTTTTTTTGGCTTCCCTCCATTTGTTGTGGAATTCCACTGGAATACCACTGGGTTTCCACTATAATAATAGAGTGGCATTTCAGTGGAATTTTAGTGGATTTTCAATGAAATTCATTGAAATTCCACTCCAATATTGTTGAATATTTCCATTGGAATACTAGTGACACTTCACTGGAGTACCAGTGGCATTCCACTACAATACCAATGGCATTCGACTGGAATACCAGTGGCATTTGTGGGCACTGAAATTCATGTACCAGTGGTATTTCACTTGAACTGACATTTCATTGGAATGTCAGTGGAAATGTACTTTGAACACATTACACTGTTTATTTTAGTGGCAAGTGGTCCTTTCTATTAATACCAATATTGAAGTAAACAGTTGCCTTCTCAATTGATATTCACTACAATATTTAATTTCTTCAATCATGGAAGTGAAAGATGTTGATGCATGTTAATTTGTATATATATATATATATCTGGCAGCTCAGTACAGGCATCTCATAATGTTTATCAACAAACATGTAGCTTCGTATATCTGCTGGGCTCTAATTAGTTACAGCCAGGCCCGCTATGGTCTGGGTGTGCTAAATATGGCTGACCATGAAGAGGGTTTTAGAGACTGTACAGATCCCAGCTCACAATACAATGGAGGGTCATATACTGTGAAAGTTGAATTCTTTGTGATCCACTCCCCACAAACTGAATAATATTCATGAACATTACGGGGTCTGCTTAAATTTATACTTACTTGGGTGTCTTGTGCCATCAATGATGCCAAAGTAGTCCTTTGTGTTATCACCACAGCCCATGTGGGTCTGTCTCTTTGTATGAGAGTCCTGCACTCAAGTTGCTTTTGGTAGCTGGACAAATTTCAGACTACACTATGTATACCACTTGGAGCTGAGGTTTGAGCTTAAGCTATCCACATGCCTGCCAGTATGCCATAATGTCCTTGTAGCCATGATTATCTTCCCAAGATGCTGCCTTGTAACACATGTACTTGACAATGAGCCCGCCATGGCTATTTTAAATCTGAGGCTGACCACCAGGCAGCCTCCAGGCAGGCCCTCTCAGCCAATCAACCACCAGTATTAAGTGGAGGAGTCAGGGTGACTGGTAGTGGCAGTTGAAACTTGATCCCTGTGCTCTGACTGGGTGATGCTACATATATATTTAGGCACAATGAGCATGATCAAACGTAATCCACATAATCACCAAAGCTCCTGGGAATGGATGTGATTTATGCTGGGTTTTTTTAATTTAATTTTATTTTATTTTATTTTTTATTTTTAAAGAAAAAAAATGTCTGGTAAACTGCTAAAATTCCAAGTATATGTTTTTAGAACACCCCATGTCCATAAAGTGACAATATTTTGACTTATTTATCAACAGTTTAATGATTCAAACGTGCTATTTTTGTTTATTGGTTGTCAACAAAGTGACAATGTCTGGTCACAAAAATGTCTTTGATTAACTTACTATTCATGGCATCTTTAACAGGAAAGTGAGAATTTATTTTTTGACCATGACAATGACTTCATAATGTTGGTTTGAGTACATTGTTATTATTATTAAGATAAGCTAAATTTCACTGGAAAAATATAAATTCCAATGGAATTTCTACACTAAGAGACTTGTAATTAACACTTGTGCTTTCCTGTTTGTAAAGTGTACATATGATGAATACATAGAAAGCCAATGATTTTAAAAATTTGTATTTACCAAAACATAATCAATTATGGTCAACCATGATATTACTATCCACAGTTAAACAGGGTGTGCCATACAAATACATGTAGCAATATGTGTATTGCAGTTCTGGGAATGTGTCATCATAAGCTCCATTACCCATAAGTTGGCATGATATACATTAACAGTGCCCCTTGCAGGGTCTGGTTTTAATGTGAAAATAAATAATGGGAGCTAGAGAATGACAAGGTGATTCTCCAAGATTAAGCTATTTGGAATCAGATACATATATTCATAGGATTTTCATCCTGGATTCCTAATTTTTAACCTTTTTATGGAGACATTACCACCCCTGGAGGTACTGAAACAGAACTGATTCCTGGTCAAATACACTGAGGACCATAGTTATAAAACTGTCAAGCGAATATAGTGTGACATATTTTGAGCTCATAGCTAATTGGGTCAGACATTAAATCCCAACTTTGAAATTAAGAAATAGCAATGGTCTCCTGGTTCAACCATGAGACCATTGCTGACCATTGCCTGGAAGGTTATTGCCAGGACCACTGCCCACCACTTCCCACCATTGCCATAAGATTTACTGCAAAGATCACCGCCAACCTTGACCATCAATTCTAGAGCTCCAACCATTGTGTACCATGGTCAGCGATGGTACCAGGGTTAACATTTCAGTGGGGTGAGGCATGTTAATGTATTGTTTATACAACCTCACCTGTAAATATTACAATGAATATGTAATATGTAAGTTCTAAATATCTTTTCATCAGCAAAAATAAAGCATACAAAGAAACAAATCAAATAGAAATGAATTGTTAAACACAGCTGTATTATTCTGTTTCTTCTCACTGACATGTGTATATTGGAGTTGCAAATGTTCTAAGTCTGCTTTTCTGGGTTGTAATTTTTATAAGTCCAAATTTTCAAGCTGAAAAATCTCTTAAGTTCCTATGTCTGAGCTGAAAATTTTCTAAGTGTTGAATGTGGCAAGTTTTCCAAGCCAAATTTTACCCAAGTCCTATATGTCCGAAGTTTTCCGAGCCAAATTTTATCAAAGTCCTGCATGTCCAAACTCTTCCGAGCCAAAATTTAACAAAGTCCTGCATGTCCAAGCCTTTTCCGAGATACTTCCGAGGACACATTCCGAGGTTTGTAACGGTTCCGCGGAAAATTTTCAACTCTGCAGATTTTTCCATGGAAAACCGCGGAAGTCCGAGGTTTTTCCACGGAAAACCTTGGATGTCCGAGATATTCTGCGGAAAATCTACAGCCGGGAAATTTAGATTCCAGTACCATCATCCAGGGCTGTCCAACTGGAACATTGTAGCAAAATTTTGCTACAAAGCTCTCCAAAAGCGCTACAAATTTTCTAAAAAATATTTGTTTTTTATGTAGAGAATTTGAAAAAATGTTACAAGTAACAAAAATTTTGCTACAGAGATTTTCAGCAGGACAGCACTGTAATCAAGTACATGAACTTAGAAACAACTCCATCTGCCTCTATTCTGTGTGAGAATAATACGAAGGCTGGCTGAAAAGGTGCAAGATTGAAACAAACTTTTGCTACCATCAAGTACATGTACAATTATTTCATAAATCTTTCAGATATAATAACTGCAACTGTAGTGTGATTAGTGTCACTGTACCAGAGCATCTTGTAACTCACCAGAAATGGACAAAACTGGCGAAAGGGCAGTCATCAAGTACCTGCAACTGAAAGGGCTAACTCCAACACAGATACATGTCAACATGGTCTCCACTTTATGGGATGATGCCCCTTCTTTTTTCACTGTTAAGAAGTGCGCTGCGGAATTCAATCATGGCACAAAAAGCCTTGACGATGACACGCGTCCTGGAAGGCCTTCAACAGCAACCATTCCCGAAAACATTACCCGGGCGCATGACATGCTGATAGCTGATCGATGATTGACCCCTGGACACATTGCCAATGTTGTGGCCATCTCTCATGAGACAGTTGAGCACATTATCACCAAGGAGTTGGGGACTACAAAAGTTTCTGCAAGATGGCTGCCTAATCCTTGACAGCCGATCAGAAACTTGTCAGATTCCTGTCGTCCTGTGACAATTTATGTCGACTGAAGCAGAACCCGATAATTTTTTCGCCAGATTTGTAACCATGGACGAGACCTGGATTCATCACTTTAAACCAAAAACCAAAATTCAGTCTAAACAATGGAAGCATCCAGGATCGCTCCTCTCTCCCCCCACCCCCCAAAAAAGCCAAGTCAGTTCCTCCTGCTGGAAAGGTGATGGCTTCAGTCTTTTTGGGATTTAAGGGTACTCTGTTGATTGACTATAGGAGAAAGCCAGACTATCAATGGAAGATATTACGCTGACCTACTGAGACAGTTACATGAAGCTATTAAAGCTAAGCGACAGGGAATGCTCACTAAAGGAGTCCTGTTCCGCCAAGACAATGCTCCTGTTCACAAATCAGTGGTTGCTATGTCAGCAGCTCATGACAGTGGCTTCAAACTCATTGGCCATACCCATTATTTACCAGATTTAGCAGGGTTTGAAATTAGCGGGTGTATAGGTGCCCCAAGCAACTTTCATTCATGTTGGGCAACTTTATTTCCTTAGCTGGTTTCTCATGCGGCAACTTCCTATCTTCAGCAGAACATGTCTTTTCCAACAATAGTAGCAACATGAAAAACAGTTCCTAGAATCTTCTTCATGCGGAAACGCCGTTTTCATATCGGTGACAAATATATAGCTCTTGTTCATTTATGTTTGCAACATTTTAAATATCAGTGTTTTTCAATAAGTCAACTACAATTCTCATGTGGTGAGAAACTGGGCAACTTTCTGGGGGCTTGGGCAACTTGTAAAAATGCTATGGTTGCCCAGAGGCAACTTGAAAAAACAAGTTAATTTTTACCCCTGTTTAGCCCCATCAGACTTTCATCTGTTTCCCAAAATTAAAAAGAAACTAGCCGGCCATCATTTTCCTGGTAATGATGGCGTCATTTCCACTGTGAATGACTTTTTTTAGGGTGGTTGAAGAAAATTTCCTCTTAACCCTCTAAGCCTTGCAGCATTGTTGGTAAAAGTGTGTAAACCTCAAAGGGGACTATGCCAAGAAGTAAATGAAAACCATCGACTTTGTACTGGTCTTTCACAGCTAGGCTTAGAACTTTTCAGCCAGCCCTTCTAGCCTTTGTGTCAATTTCCTGTTCATGTAACCATTGGTGTGCCTTATCCTTCAACTTAAATTTCCTTGAAACATTTTAAAAAATCATCAGGTAAAATTTACATATCTTGTCACTTTTATCTAGGATACTCTGGCAAAAAAATAGTTATTTCCTGTTCATGTAACCATTGGTGTGCCTTATCCTTCAACTTAAATTTCCTTGATACATTTTAAAAAATCATCAGGTAAAATTTACATATCTTGTCACTTTTATCTAGGATACTCTGGCAAAAAAATAGTTATCTCATGCCAATGGTATATAGGTACATTGTATTTGTGACCTATCTTCATGGACAAGGACAAATGGGTCAAGCACATATCCATGTGGACAAGTGGTTTGGATACTTGACTTGTTTAAGTTTATAATGTAATCTAGCGACAAGAAGTTATCGTTGTCTGCTTGCAACCAAGTGGATTTTTTTGGATATTTCTAACACTGATACTATGCACTTTATGTATTTGTATCCTAGTAACTGTTTCTATATAAATGACCAACAATTCATGGTTTTCTTCACAGATAGCCTATGTTTTATATTCTCATAGTTCATCTATTTAATCCTAGTAACTGTTTCTAATACCAGTCAACAATTTCAAACTGCCACCAAATGAAATGCTCATAGGTAATCTGTCTCTATTTGTTGTTTTACGGTGTTTGATATTCCAACTCTTAGGTGATCCAACACGTTCCAATGGGTGCCAAACAATATGCAGATCTACACAGCTGTGTGGAGTAAACCGAGACATGATCCTACAAGGTCTCATCTTCTGGTTGCCTCTTCATGATGAATCTATTACATGGCATTGTTTCAATGTTATAGGGAAAGTAGGCAACCTTGCCGAGTGATATTATGTTAAACTAAATTTTAAATTTCTCTTGCCTCCTTCTCTAAAACAACAAACATGCACAGAGACAACAGAAGTGGGCACATTCAGTAATGGTAGCCAACAATAATTATTTGTCTTAATCACAATTTCATAAATTGACTTTTACATACAACCTTGAACGTAATTATTCTTTTTTTTTTCATCCATATACTTCATATGGGTGTATCATTAACCTGGCTCTTTTTCAACATATTGAATTAAGTGTCCTTTACTATGAGCTTAACGATCTAGAAAAATGGATCAAAGTCACTCAAAATTTGACCATTGGTCCAAGGCATATTGGTGTAAATTTCAAAGTTTTGGCACAATCGATTATCACAACCATGAATTTAATATGTTTTTGATACCTACAACGTTAGTTCCATTAATTAACACCAGTGGCACTACCATGACTCCACATGTCATCGACTTTTGTCTGTGTGATGTTCCTGTAATGGTAAATGTATGTCCACAAATTCAGATGTAATGACAATCACCCTCCCCCCCCCCCCCCCCCAAAAAAAAATCCTGAGAAAATAAGTTAAATTTATCTATATCATGTGATATTCAACCTCCACATACACTTGTTATACATTTAGTGAAATTAGCCTTACAAATTCTCAAGATTTATTTGCACAACGTAATGAATTTTATAAATTTCACCAAATGATAACTCGTATTCATATTTTTGTCCACAGGTGATGCCAATAGCCTCCTGAATCTTTCCACCACACATCATAAGGATCCATTCAAAATCAAACACACCCGGGTATATTTGATGAGTGACTGCACAAGTTCAGCAGCCTATGGTCAGCAGAGGTAAAAACCCACCCTTATCTCCTGAGCACTTTTCATCCCAAATGATACCTTTATTAGAGAACTTTTAATCAAAATAGTATACTATGGGATTGATGGGATCAATGTGCCACACAGGCTGAATGGAACAAGATACTGCACACAGTTCATGGGATTCATGTTGAATTCAGGAGGGTATATTATTGCATTCTTTTACACACTTTATCTGACTCAAGCATGCTTGATGATATATGTGTGGTACATCTGAGTATGTGTTAATACATTGTAAGAGTTCAATTTTTAACCCTTAAAGTGCTGATTTAAGACTGAGTCAACAGCTTTCCTCAGGGCACTTTGCATGCATTGTGCACAAAGTGCCCTGAAAGCTCTTGAAAACAACTACTTTTTGCTTTAGACTAGGCTACCTGGTATTTGAATGAAAGGTATCTTCATGAGGAATTTGAATCTTTGAACCATCATATGTTTAATTGTAATGAGAAAATGACTATAGCAGTGATTAGCACTTTATGGGCTAACAGTTAAAGGTCAACAGTTTTCCTCAGCATGTTTTGGCCGCATTGTGCCCAAAGTGAACTAAGAAAGGCTGTTGACTCAGTCCAAAATGTGGCACTGGAAGAATTGATAATGTTACAGACTAGTAGTTTATATCCTTTAGCTCAGCAGATGTACATAGGTTTCCCTACCATATCACAAGGATCCAAGTCACCACGGTCCCAGTACAATCACACAGCAGCCAATACTCAGCTGTTTGGTAGGACTTTTTCCACTTGTGCAAGGAACTGCTACCCACACAATACTTGCACACAACAGATAATTAAGCTATCACACAAATTTAAATAATTATCTTCATTTCACTAAACTGTCACAAAAAAAAACAACAAAAACTAGAAAAGATGATTTGCTGCATAGCAAATCAGTGTGTGTGTCTTCAAAGCATATTGGTATGGCAATGTACAACTATTCCATAACACAGGAGTAAAAGTTGGAATGGCATCTCTATCTATTACAGCTTTGAAGTTATTTAAGATTTAAAATTTCTAATGGTGCTATTTAGCATAATTCAAATTGCTACAACTTTTGTTTTAGATTCATTACATGCACAATGGTCAGGAACCCCCTATTAGAAGTTAAACTGACATGAACATGAACCAAATCGGATGAAAATTTACCAAGTTATGGCAAGATGAAACTTTCAAAGCGCCAAATGACCTTGACCTTTGCCCTTTCGAGGTCACGTGTTCTTATAAAAATGTGCAGTGTTGCAATACCTACAATTTGAGTCTAACATGATTAGAATTGGATGGAAAATAGCCAAGTTGTGACTGGATGAAACTTTCAAAGGTTCAAATGACCTTGACCTTTGATCATTTGAGGTCACACATGAATTTCAAAATATGCAGGGTTACAATAGCTACAATATGAGCCCAACATGATCAAAATTAGATAAAAATTGACCAAGTTATGGCTAGAAGAAGGCCACCAAGGAAAGTGGCCTTTGACCTTGAAATGACCTTTGACCTGGAGATGACCTCTACCTGAAGTGAACCTTGACCTCAAAAATGACATTTTGGCTTAAAATTGACCTTTGACCTTGACATGACCTTGACATTTGAGATGACCTTTACCTTGCTATGATTGAACTCCTATACACTCGGGACCACATCTACTATAGTATACAAGATATTGAAGATTTAAAACTTTAATTAGCCCTCATTTGCATAATTTTCAAAAGCATGACCTCTCATTATAAAAAGGCCAGACTTTGTCCATAGAAGTATAATTGTGCAAAGTTTGGAGTTTCTACCTGTAATACTTTTCAAATGAAATGTCGGACAAATTTGCCGGTAAAGAAAGAAAGAAAGAAAGAAAGAAAGAAAGAAAGAAAGAAATAAAGAATTCCTAGAAAAACAGAAAAGTGTGCGTTGACACACACACTTTAAATACAGAAACAATCTCAATGAGATCCAGTAGTAATGTCCATTGCCTACATGCAAGTTAGTGATTCAGAGACCTGAAAATTTTGCAAACACCCTGGCAGGTGATATGCTCACAGCCCCCTCTTGTGGCAAATTGGGAACTATCATGGTATAACTTTCCCATTATACACCATTTAGTTTGACAAGTAATAACTGTGAAATGTCTTCAATCCACTGCCACAGACAGCATTAAGGAACACATGAAAAAAAAATGACTTATTCAGTATGAGACAAAAAGGATTCATCTCTGCTAGGTCAACCACACCACTATATTATGTATGGTTTTGGATAATTGTAAACAGTAGTTAGATACATACGACACAGGTGGAAAATGTCTGATGTTATCTTCATGGATTTTGTGAAATTGTTTGAATAAGTTCCACATCATGTCAAAGAATTTCAAGCAAAGTCTCACCTTATGGAATAAAGAATGCATTTCTCAGATGGATCAAAAGCTTTTTGACAGCCAGGACTATTGTGCTATTGTGAATAGATCTATATATATCTGATTCAGCTCAGGTCAACAGTGGTATATCACAAGGAAGTGTCTTTGGTGCTGTATTTTCAATGATCTGTTTGACATAACCTCATGTGACATACTTTATCTTTTCATATATAATGATGATGATACCAAATTTTTGAGTAAAATTTCAAGTTAAGAACATATTGATTAATCCCAAGATGACTTTTATAAACCTCAAGAATTCCTCTGAATTTTATGGCCCACATCAGATACCGTGACTGCAGCGCATATCGCTGAGGTCATTATATCCGACTGAGGTCATAGAATCTGCACAATCACCAGATGGGGATTGACTATTAAAGTCTATTTCATTACGGCTAGACTTGATGAACTCTAATAATTACCCCTATGCAGCACTTCTCACATAGTGCACAGGTCTACCAGCCACCTTGCTGATCTCCAAGTAAGTGGCACTTCAGTGCAATCACTACACATGTGCCTGATTACCACTCTGAATTCAAGTGTTTGTAAGTTAACGCAAGCAGAGATTTCCATTGATCCCACCAACATTCCTGCATCAAACACACACACGTGTATACATCATGTATATATAGAGAGCTGAAAAGATTTCACCCAAAGCAAAATCACTGGGAGCTACTGCAGCTGTTTTGACAGCAGATGATTTTTGGGGGGTGGGTGGGTGCTATTTCAGAACTATTTTCTTTTAATTTTTTCTTGAAGTTGAAATTTAAAGCCTGGAAACACAGAATTATAGTTTCTTTTGGGTCTTTATGTCATTTACCCTCATAAAAAAAAAAACAAAACAAGAGGGCTGTGTGAACAGCCCGTGCCTCAGCTGATCTTGACATTCATCACACTTGCAGCTCTATGAACTTGGGAAAGGATCAAGGACACCATGTTCTGAGTAAGTCTGACCTTTATAGAAGAACACTTACATGTGCAACATCAAAGTTCAAGTAATTCTCAAGTTATAATGAAGAGTAAAATTCATGTATGTTGCACTGTGACCCCACAAACGAGGTCAAGGTCATTCATGTACTGTCTCAGCATGACCTTCATACACAATAATTAACATGTGTAGCTAACTCAAAACAGATCTCAAGTTATGAAGTAAACAGTAAATTTCATGTCAGTTGTCCTGTGAATTAGCATTAGATTGCCCATTGACTTACATAGTAATCAATAGGAAACCTGCATTCAATGATAAGTACCCGAATTGAAAATCCTTAAAAATCTGGAATCCAAAGCAGTGCCACCTAGTAAACAACTGTTTAACCCTTCCACAACAACATATCCATCATATTTCAGCTTAATCTGAGGGACGGTTCTGAGAACAAGTGAAAAATAGTAAAACCATACAAAAAACTAGAACAGACTGATTTTCCTACAGAAAATCAAATGTCTCCCGGTGAAACATTTACGTCTCTGAATAAGCTACAGGTGATAACAAATTATAAATGACCAAGTTTGCTTGAAAATTACAATCCTATTTTAGCTCTCACCTAGATACATTACTCAAGCAATTTTCATCAAGTTCTTCAAGACTTATTGCAGAAAAACCAATTTCACATAAGTGACCCTGTGACCTTGAAAAATAGGTCAAGGTCACCTAAATACAATCCCAATCTAGGTCTTGCCTAGATACATAATACTACCAAGTTTCATCAAATTCCATCAAGTTCTTCAAGACTGATCGCACGGAAACCAATTTCACATAAGTGATCCTGTGACCTTGAGAATTTGCTCAAGGTCATCCACATACAATCCCAACCTAGGTCTTGCCAAGATACATAATCCTAACAAGTTTCATCAAATTCAATCACGTTCTTCATGACTTATCGAACGGAAACCAATTTCACATAAGTGACCCTGTGACCTTAAATATTAGGTCAAGGTCACCCAAATACAGTCCCAATCTAGGTCTTGCCTAGACACATAATCCTACCAAGTTTCATCAAATTCCATCAAGTTCTTCAAGACTTATCGCATGGAAACCCATTTCACATAAGTCACCCTGTGACCTTGAGAATTTGCTCAAGGTCATCCAAATACAATCCCAACCTAGGTCTTGCTAAGATACATAATCCTAACAAGTTTTATCAAATTCAATCACGCTCTTCATGACTTATCGAACGGAAACCAATTTCACATAAGCGACCCTGTGACCTTGAAAATTAGGTCAAGGTCCCCCAAATACAATCCCAACCTAGGTCTTGCCTAGATACATAATCCTACCAAGTTTCATCAAATTCTGTCAAGTCCTTCAAGACTTATGGCACGGAAACCAAGTGTTGAAGAACCTGAACAACAACAACAACAACAACAACAACAACAACAACAACAACAAGAGGAAGAAACGGGCACTAAAACAATATGTACCCCGGCTTCCACCGGGAGACATAATTCATAAAAAAGTTGCAGTGCCACCTGGTGAACAAATTGGGAACTAGGTGTCCCCGGGAGTGTCTATGTACGATATCAAAGCAATTGGGTGCTCTCAAGCGGTTTCAGAGGAGAAGAATTTTGAAGGTTTGCCCCCCTAAAGAACAAAAAAATTCATAAAAAATAAAAAAATCAATAGAGCCTCACCATTTGAACGCACTTGGTAGAGATCCACCCAAGGCACACCCCTACCAAGTTTGAAGTAAATCTGGTCAATATTATTAAAGTTATGATCATTACAAGAAATTCCCATGTTAAACTTTCCTATTAAAACTTTGGTAGAGATTTTTGAAAAAAAAAATAATAAAAAAATCCAACATTCATTGGAACATGACCATTGGAACAAAACTGGTAGACACCCACCCAAGGTACATTGCCACCAAGTTTGAAGTAAATCTGGATGACAGTTTTGGAGAAGAAGTCGAAAATGTAAACTAGCATTGAGTTACATGGTAATCAATAGGAAAGGTGCATTTACCCCAAAGGAGCCGAATTGAAAAAATCATTAAAAAATCAGGAATCCTCAGCATTCCCACATAGTGAACAACTTTGTTTGGCCCTTCCATAAGGAACATATCCACCACGTGTAGGCTTAATCTGAGTGACTGTTCTGGAGAAGAAGTCGAAAATAGCTATAACACACAAAAATTCATAAAAAATTAGAAAAAAACTGCAGCACCACCTGGTGAACAAAGTAACAACAAGGAGTCCCTAGGTGTCTTCCTGTGTGATATCAAAGCAATTGGGCAAGCAGTTTCGGAGAAGATTTTTCAAGATTTGTCCAAAAAAAGAACAAAAAAATTCATTAAAAATCCAAAAATCGCAGGAGCATGAACATTTGAACAAACCTGGTAAAAACCCACCCAAGGTACATTGCCACCAAGTTTGAAGTTAATCTGGATGACGGTTTTGGAGAAGAAGTCGAAAATGTAAATTAGCATTAGAATGCCCATTGACTTCCATAGTAATCAATAGGAAAGCTGCATTGACGCACAAGTACCAGAATTGAAAAAAATCGTCAAAAATCAGGAATCCTCAGTATTCCCACAGAGTGAACAACTTTGTTTGACCCTTCTACAAGGAACATATCCACCATGTTTCAGCTTAATCTAAGGGACGGTTCTGGAGAAGAAAAATAGCTATAACACACAAAAATTCATAAAAAAAATTAGGAAAAAATGGCAGCGCCACCTGGTGAACAAATTAAGAACTAGGAGTCCTAGGGAGTGTTCCTGTGTGATATCAAAGCAATTGGGTGAACGGTTTTGGAGAAGAAGATTTTTTAAGATTTACTCAAAAAAGAACAAAGAAATTCATTAAAAATCCAAAAATCACTGGACCGTGACCACTTGAAGAAACTTGGTAGAGACCCACCCAAGGCACATCTCCGGCAAGTTTGAAGTGGATCTGGCTGACAGTTTTTGAGAAGTCGAAAACGTGAATTGTGGACGACGGACGGACGACGGACCCTCACAAAACCTCAGCTGACTGACAAGTCAGCTGAAGTAAAAAATTAGAAAATAATTGCAGTGCCACCTGGTGAACAAATTAAGAACTAGGAGTCCCAGGGAGTGTTCCTGTGTGATATCAAAGTAATTGGGTAAGCGGTTTTCGGAGAAGAAGATTTTTTGAGATTTGCCCCAAAAAAGAACAAAAAAATTCATTAAAAATCCAAAAAACACTGGAGCATGACCATTTGAACAAACTTGGTAGAGACCCACCCAAGGTATATTGCCACCAAGTTTGAAGTGGATCTGGCCAAAAGGTTTTTGAGAAGAAGTCGAAAATGTAAATTGTTGACGACGGACGGAGGACCATAAGATAAGCTCAGCTGACTGACAAGTCAGCTGAGCTAAAAATAAGTTCCTTATAAATTGCTTGATGAAGCTGTGGTTAGTGCTGATTCTTAGTTTCTGGTTCAAGATCAAAATGCAGCCAATCAGATTTGCTGTTGCCTGCTGCCCATGATAGAATTATGAACTGACACTTGTGGATAATATGAAGGATCTTGGGACCTGTATTATTATGGATAGTGCATCGACATCAGAGTCTCATTGCAAACAAAAATGTATGGAGCTACCCACATGGTGAAATCAATAAGAACAACCTTAAGGTGGAAGCTGTGAAGCTAATGCACAATGAGACTGGACACTTTGGATCAATATTACCCATTTCATTTTTTCACAAGTACATTAAACCTATATATTTTCTGATTACTACATATCCATAGATTTGTACCCATAGGGTTTTTTCACAGGATTTGAATTTTTTGAGATTTTATAGCATTCTTTCTGACTCGGATTTCACATTTTTCGCACAGAAGTCACACAATTTTTCAAGTTGAAATCAGAAGAAATTGAAAATATATATCCAAGTCTTGGATCAAATTCAACGATTAGTCCTGAAATAGCATAAATAAAAAGTTGTAGAATTTTTAATTTAGTCCTGAGAGGTTGTTCATTTTCTTTCTATAAATTGCTCCAAAAGTCATGGAAGGGGTTGTCAGAAAAAAAAAATCCTGGGAACCGCTCCTTGATATGATATTTTTCTTTTGATGTCCATTGATTTTAATGTGATAGGGCAATTAGTACCTTTGTGAGGCAGATATAAATTGCAGAGGTTAAGCAAAAATATTTCCAAGAAAATCGCATTGAAAGAAAAAGTTGCCAATTCTTACGCATTTACGGCTGTAACATGAAACATTCTCATTTCTTCTGTCCTGTGTTTTAATTATTGTGTGAAATAAACTTGTAGCTTTACCTCTTTGCTGTTGTCATTAAAAAATGTATATTTTGTGGCTTAAATCTCAACTTTTTTAACTTGGAAACACCACACTTGACTTGTTTGGGTGTGGGTTCACATGCGGCTTTCCATATTTGGGCACCAGTAAGTGGATTGTGCTAATTTGTTTTTACATTAACACAGAGTTTCCAAGTAATCAGAACAATGATAGTGATTAGTCTGAACTGGCCAATTCTTTTCTCCACCGCTATAAATGGTTTCCTGTGAGTGACCCTTGTCAATGGCTCAGTTGGTTTCAAGGGGTCATGGACTTATGACTGTGCAAACAATGACATGGTTCATTATCATGCCCATACAAACAAACCCATGTGCCCACCACTGCTTAAACTTTTCAGTGTAAACAAAAGTTTTGAGATCACTTTTCTCATATAAATTTTATGTTCACACATCTGCCTTTTTTGGAGCATGTTGTTTAAGTATCAAACTATCCAAAAATATGAATAAGTGAATAGAGGTTATCCAAAGGTGCTGGCTTCAGACCTTCCACCTTAAGCCATCTTGACAGGGAGTCATATCTACAGCAGCATAAATTGCTTGTGTGCCCCCTGGGGACCTATATCATGATAGATACAGGCACAACATCCATCTAAAACTTAATGGCTTTTTCCTTGTATTGTTTGGTGGACATTTGAAGTGGAAATAAATCAAAATGATGCAAGGACATATCCTAGATTTACACAGTTACACAACCAATCAGCATAGGATCACCACCAGGTTTTATGACTCAATGCATCACCAGATTAGAAAAAAAAACATTCTTGCAAGTGATGTGTAACTCTCAACAGGGCTTGACAATGACTAATACATATACTCTGTCCCACAACTTTTCATAGATGCTTAACCATCTTAACCACTGTCATTCTACTAAAATCAGCATCATCTGGTGCTTTGTTTTTCCAGGGAAACATTATAGGAAATCCTCTAGCAATTGTGGAAATTTGTGCATACTTCATTGAATTAAAAAATGCTACAGGGTCACAGCCCAGATTTGATAGTTTCTGGACTGCAGGGTTTTCTGAAGCATTAGTGGGACACTGTATATTCAACATATTTGATAAATCAGTAATGAGGATACAACAATGCCTAAACTTATAACACAAAAAGCAAAATGCAGCAAGAGATAGTTCACAATCTGAGCAGGGTGTTGTTCCAGTCCATACTGACCATCAGGTGATCAATGCATGGAGGCCATTGTGATGCTAGCACTGAAAGTACATGTGGCTTCTAGCTTGGTTTCACACCAAAGCTTACCCAGAGATGTCACAAATCACGTTTCACATTTCCAAAACTTCACAAAGAGAAATAAAATTGAGTTTGAATTATAAACAAGTACACCAACGACTTGCTACCAAGCCAGAAATAATCCTGCTAAGTTAACCTAAACAAATATTACTGTGAAATAAAGTTCAAAGGGCTGGGAAATCCCTTAAAGTCCCACATGTATTTCTCAGAATGCACTCACAGGTGGGGAACTCAACTTGCCACAGCTATTCCTTGAGTTGTAAATCTGATTTTTTTCAAAGAACAACTTATTAAAACAATAATAATAATAATAATAATAATAATAATAATAATAATAATAATAATAATAATAATAATAATCATCATCATTATCATCATTATCATTATTATCATAATTTATTTAAACCTTGAAGACTTAGAGAACCAACTAAAAGATAATACCAGTTGATTTACTGGACCATGACCATTTGAACAAACTTGGCTGAGACTCACGCAAGATACATCGCCACCAAGTTTCAAATAAATCTGCCTGACAGTTTTGGAGAAGAAGTCAAAATGTGAATTTCCATTGCAATACCCATTCACTTATATCAAAGGAATGCATGCATCAACCAACAAGCACCCGAATTGAAAAAATCATAAAAAATCAGGCATCAACAACAAATCCAGAACTGCTACGAGTCTCCAGGAATTGAAAAAATCATAAAAATCAGGCATCAACAACAAATCCAGAACTGCTACGAGTCACACAAAAGTGTTCCTGTGTGATACCAAAGCAAATGGGTGAGCGGCTTCGGAGAAGATTTTTTAAGATTTGCCCCAAAAAGAACCAAACAAGTTCATAAAAATCCAAAAATCACTAGAGTGTGACCATTAGAACACACTTGGTAGAGACCCACCCAAGGTACATTGCCACCAAGTTTGAAGTAAATCTAGATGATGCTTTTGGAGAAGAAGTAAAAAATGTAATTGTGAATGGACCGACAGTTGACAACTAAGGCTCCAAAAAGCTCAGCCCGACTAGCAATCCAATCTCTCTATGCTTCACAGCTGTTGCAGTTACTGTCTTAGTCTACACCTATAAATTACTCAAACTAGTATTATTATGTTCGATTCAGAATTAGATTCAACAGCCAAATGCCTTTATATGTCATTAACTGGAAAAAAGACTTTAGGCAATTTGACAGTTTGGAAAAAAGTGTTTGACACACTTGCACAATTAATGGAGAAATTAAATCCTGCTTCACCCCCTCACCATGACGAGAACAACGAAAAAAAAAAAAAAAAAAGTGTTAAAAAAATTAACCATGCTAGGTCTGGATACAGAGGGCTCCTAACCTGCATCCAGGAATCTACTTGCACTGATCATACCGGGGCATAGGCAGGATTTTTTTTTTTTATTTGGGGGGGGGGGGGGGGTCAGATGATATAAAGAATGGACCTGCAAGTAACCAAAGGCCTTGCTTTTGCAGCTGGGGGGGGGGAGGGTCCAAGAAGGGCACCACCTCCAGCCGAAAATTTTAAGATTCGAAGCACAAAGTGCTGCATTTTTGGGGATAAAATAACTTCCTAAGTGCTTAATTCACCCAACAAGATTGTCGAATATTCTTTGTTAACTACAGAAAATATAAAATTTAAAGCATAAACACATAAACTGATAACAAGCTGATGCCATTCCTGTTCTGGAGATGCAGAACAAATCTAAATTATTTTTGCTGAGAATTCCTGTGTTATATTTGCTCCATTTGTCAAATTGTAAATTGTGAACCTTTCGAAAATAAATTTGAATTTGAATATCACTCAGTCATACATACATATAGCAAATAAATTCTAATGAAAACTTGAGGGTGAAGAAAATTTATTCTCACACTGAATTTCGATGCTCTTCTGCTGGATGGCGATCTAAAACAATTTTCCAAAACTGGACCTTCTTAACTTCATACCCAGATGCTAAACTTCCATAATAATTATATAATATTGCTGTGGCTTTCCGCTTCTGTGCCACGGTCCTGTGTTACACAGGTGGCTTAGGAAAAAGGAAAGGAAAGAAAAGAAAAGAAAAACAGATGAGGCGGAGAAAACCACGGTTATCCTAATCAGCTCGTGCTGCCATGTTTTCCAGGACCGGAACCGAGGCAAAGGGTCCACCACACTCTCTCTCACAGCTGTGATGGGACCCTGGTCCCGCATATATCCCCCTACACTCATCGCTTGTAGTCCCACTCACCCCCCACCCCACCCCACCACCCCCCCAAAAAAAACTTTCCCTAATATAACTTATCCCCACCTCTAATGGTTCAGGCAATTCCCATGGGAGCCCTTATAAGGGCTACCACCATTCCCTCTCCCCCCTGCACTCTGAAATTCTAACTACCCTGTTGTTATCAAGCTCTAACAACTCATTTCTTTCCTCGCAGCACCCTACCAGGTAGTCCTGTACACTTCTAGTACCTTTCCTGCCTGCCAGAAAGCCACCCTTCAAACCTAAAACCCATGCTACACATTCCTCTTCCTCTAAACACTGAACCTCTTCTTGACCCTTGTTATTACAGTCTTCCCTGTGCCACTTTCTGAAAAATTCTTCTCTTATCTCTCTTAAACAGCTATGAAGCTACAGATACACTACCTAAGACTTGAAGTGGCCTATGAAGGCTGCTATTCTATTATAGCATTTTGCTGATCAACATAACTGGAAGTCAATTTCATGCACTGAGGCTAATTCTATTATGCTGCAACATAAGGTCAAACCACCAACAAAATTTTTTACCATTTTATAATGATCACACAATCCTTTCGCTGTGTTTGGCTCAACCACACCAATCACAGTTATAATGATTATGAAGATCAAGATGTATCTTGTCCTGCTACAGTGCTAGTAAGTAAAGCTGTGTTTTGCTTCATGTTCATTTTCTTCTTCTTTTTTTTTTCTTCTCTTTTTTCTTTACTTGGTCCAAGTTGGGCCTTTTGCTAAAAATTGGGGGGGGGGGTCCAAACAGAACACTTTGACCGCTCCCCCTCCCCCCTTTCCAGGGTTACGCTTCTTGTCCACTTCTGTCCCTCAAGTTGAGGCTCAAGGCCTGAACTGGTCTTATAAAATATCTAGCCACGCTGGAGCCTCATAGAGCCTCAGAGGGCTCCTAACCAGCATCCAGAAATCCACTTTCACGGTTCGTATCTACTTCTGTCCCACAAGGACTTAACTGGTGCTACTAAAATAGCTTTTTTTAATGTTGGCACCTCTACTCTGGTGATTCAACAGTTGTCATTTCACAAGCAACCACGTGGCCAAGTGTCTGTAATGACTATCCTGTTGCGGGTTATTTGTTACCATTTTTAGCGCATGACGATGGTCGATGCCAGTTATCTTTGCTGAAACAGCATTTAGCAAAATATAAATACAGCATAACTGAAAAACAATAATAACAATAAAAAAAATTATGATAATAACGATCACAATGAGTATAATACTCGTCTCTGGTCATCGAAAATCACTCATGCGTGAACCTGTCAGTCCAAAATGAAAACGAAAGCTGGTTTCTAATTCTGCATTGGCCATTGCCATTTTTTGCGGGATACTTACTACGGAAGGGACAATTTGGATCCGCCTTGCACGCGCTGATAACAGCCTGAATATCCTCCTGCATTCGTTTCTCTCTGCTTGACATGTCTGTTGGTTACGATATTGACAGAACTGATCAGTTTCGCTGATGAGATAAACATGCAGCCGTGTCCGTCAAGGTGTTTCGGCGCAACCATGCACTCTGTTGACGTTCGATGTGCACTTCCGCCTTTCTTGCGCATGCGTATTTGGTGTGGAATGATCTCAGTTCAAAATCTGTTGTCGTTGCAAAATGAAAGTGACTGTCTATATGAGCTGAATAAGTAAATCGGGTATATCACTTGGCAAAATTAAATCGATTTTAGAATGCGATTTGATCAAATACCCACACAATTAATCAATGAAAATGAAAAACATTTACTCCAGACAGTGGATATAAGGCACATACAAGTTGACAAACGGTTTTCGCGAAGGTCAGTCTTGCCCA
Organism: Hermodice carunculata; assembly: GCA_964020975.1. Classification (NCBI taxonomy): domain Eukaryota; kingdom Metazoa; phylum Annelida; class Polychaeta; order Eunicida; family Amphinomidae; genus Hermodice; species Hermodice carunculata. The sequence goes on from OZ026617.1 coordinate 80,169,569, forward strand.
GGCCAGTCAGGGGGCTGAGGGTGGAAGAGGGGGTGGAGTGGGGAGAGAAGCATACCACGGGGGAAAATATTATGCTTAGTAAGTTTCACAATGAGAACAGGAATTTTTTATTGATTCGTTGTCACCATCGCAAAAATCCAGATACTCTTCCAATAGAGGTCGCAGCAGTTTGCAAAGAAAACAGGATTCAAGCCGTCCGCTCTGAGCCTGGGTGCCTTTGTCCCGACCCATGTTGGAATCTGACCCAAGTTGGAATATTCCAGCTTGGGCCAGGTCCATCCTGGAATTCTAGTATGCTGCAGACCATTTGGGAATCATGAAGTTCCATGTTTTTTGACAAAATAACTTAAAAGTTGGTTCTTGACAGGTAATAAATAAATAAATTAGGACTGTGCTTCATGTTTTGACAATTATATTATAAGTCTAGCAGTTCTTGTCGTGTTTTAAATAAAATGATAAACAAACAAACAAATATATATATATATATATATATATATATATATAAAATGAAATTCATTGAGTTCAAACACCAAAGTAGCAAAGGGCAAGGCCTATATCTCTGATAATAGGACTGATTCAATTGAATATTTTCATGATTCTACATGTTGAAAATATAGATCATAATTTAACATTAACATAGAAGCTTTTGAAAACTGTGCCGCATGATGTACAATTATTTGTAATGTAAATACAATGTGCATACTATCAGAAATGAAGCATGATTCCAACATGGTCGCGCCATGTTGGAATATTCCAACTTGGGTCAAATATATATATATATGAATTATGGAATATTCCAATTTGGGCCTAGCTCATATCAGAATATTCCACCTTTGGTCAAATTCCAACATGGGCCGGAACGTCTAATCTTAAACTTGTGAAGTTAAAACTGTCGTATGTAGAAACATGTAAGTTCTCGTTAGAAATTCATTCTATGGTGGCGCTCTGTGACTGAAAGAGAAAAGAAATTATAGCCCCGCCGTCAGTCGAAATGCAAAATCTTAATGATAGCGCAGCAGTATTGGCCTGAATACTCTGTAATCAAAATATTTTAGTATAACTGCACCTTGATCTGTTAAAATTAATCTGATTATTGCACCGTGATGTATAGTTTTTACGATGTAACACAGTTCTTGCTTAAAATGGCAAGACTTGCTGAAATTATATGAACAAATATACACATTAATATATCAACAAAGTTGCAAAATTCAAATTTGTATTTACCCCGAGGAAAACAGATTACATCACAGCATATATTATACATTATTATGACCACTTGGTACTACTTACGCAAACGAAACAGCGGGTTTAGCAGAGTATGGTGTCATCCGCGGAGCGAAATATGGCCCGCTGTGATCAAATGAACCGGGCCCAGATTGCGGTGCACTGTTATGAACAGACAGTGTTTCAGAGCAGATATCAACAAACTGAACATACTGATCTTGGTGAGATAATTTTAAAACCATTGCAATGCAGTACCGTTGGTTCCAATGTACGTACATACATTTTTCACCAGTGATCATTCACACTCCTCACTGATTTGGAAAAACTCCTCCCTCCCACATTTTGGTCATCTTCCAATCAAACAACTCGCAATTCTTTCTTTGTTTTGTACCAAATACATGAAGTGGAATCCGAAACGTATTATAGGGAATGAGTTGTATTGACATTTACCAAATACACATGGTGTGGTCGAAAGTAAACATACAAACACATAAACAATAAACGTTTCCCACAAAATGCATGGCCCCATGGGGACACACAACAATTGCCTCACATATTCTACAAAGGAGCTAACTACAAACTACAGACGGGTGGTCCCACATTTTTGTGATTTCCTAATGACCCATTACATTACGACGCATCTCAAATGCACTATTTACAAACAATAAGACTGGATCCTAAGCTGCAGTGTCATCATGTCTCAAAGTCATGATGAAATAAAATTTTGTCTACTCTATTTAGTTGTTCAAAATCCACAGAAATATTTTATAAATCTGAAAACAGTTTCTTTCTGAGTTCATAATCATCGCAATCGATTATAAAATCTATTGCGATTTTTACCCCCATCTGTGTTATATATTTGACACTTTCGTTGTTCAGCTGGAGGTAGAGACCTTGTATATATCCCAGAGACTATGAAAAGTACGAAGAGTGCAATGTGTGGTGAAAAGAAGAAAGATGTACCATTTTGGGATCAAGAGCTAGAACAGTGCAAGCTAAATAAGTATAGGTGTCTGGATAGATTTAGAAATACTGGTAGTGAAGGTGATTTAAAGTTGTATAAAGATGCCAAAAAAGAGTCTAAGAACCAGTTTGACAAAAAAGGGAATTGTATCATAATAATCGTTTTCAAAAATTGTCAACAATAACAGATTCAAATGTATTCTGGAAGGAGATCAAACGAATAGGTGGATCCACAGCTCAGGGAAATATACAACCAAAGGAATGGAGGGGTTATTTCTCTCCATTGCTGTACATAGATGAAGACAACAGTAATACATAATTTGCTAAGGTTGTAAATGAACATGATGATAAATGTACTAATTGCAAAAATGAAAATGACAATAATGTAATGAATATGTATCTTAAGTTAAAAGCATGTGTACGGTCCAAGTTTAGTCGGTCAGACGAATTTAATTGTAATATTTGCACCAGGCAAGGCTGTCAAGTTAGTCGTTTTCTCTTTATTATGTTTGTTGACAGTCTAATAGAACAGTTCAAAGATAATGGCTGTCAAGGTATATTTATAAATAATGAATTTCCAAATGTGTGTATTCTGTTATATGCTGATGATATACCCTGTGTATCAGACACGGGAGATTACAAGAACAGATTAACCAACTATCCAAATTTTGTGATAGATGGGTTATGAAAGTAAATTTAGAGAAATCAGAGATCATTATATTTAGAAATGGAGGCCCATTAAAGACAACAGAAAGGTGGCCCTACAATGGTTTCACATTAGAGGTTGTGTCAAATTTTGTAAAAAAAAAAAAAAAACAACAAAACAAAACAAAACAAAACAAAAAAAAAAAAAAATAAAAAAAAAATAAAAACAAAATAAAACAGAAAAAACCCCACTTTGGTGGTGGTTGGGTCTAATACATCAAATGATGCTGTTTTAGGTGAATATGGGAGACATCCCCTATCTGTTTTATATATGACCCGGTGCATTAAATACTGGTCAAAACTGCAATATATGGATGATGATCGTCTCCCTAAAAATTGTTATAATATGTTACGAAATTTCACAGAAGCTGGGAGAGACACCTGGTGTTCTTAAATAAGGAACAATTGAGACAATTTAAACAAAGGATTAAAGACTGTTGTAAACAAGAATGGAGAATGCGTATTAATGAGTCGAGTAAGTTAGACACATATGCATGCGTTATTTAAACGTGTGTTGGATGTTGAAAAATATTTGACAAATGTATTCTATAGACCACACAGAATGGCTTTAACAAGATTACGTTGTTCATCACATTGTTTAAATATTGAGCAGGGCAGGAGAGAAGGTTTAGACAGAAGTGACAGACTCTGTAAATGGTGTTTAATAAATCAAGGTAAATCTTGTATAGAAAATGAGTTTCATTTTGCAACTGAATGAAAATTGTATGAACAACTGAGGAGTGCTTTATTACCAGAATATATATAACTAAATATAAATGTCAAGATAGTTTTATAAGACTTATGAGATCGACCAATGCTCGGGAACAATGTTATCTTGCTGAATTATTTATGAAGCATTTAAGAAAAGAAATAATTTTCTGTCACCCTCAGAGTAAATCTGTATATTTCTGTAACTTATCGATTATTGTACTATGGGCCGGAGGCCTTGGATACTGAAATAATTTAACTAAATATATCCCATGTTTAATTTCCAAAGTATGTGCACTTGTTTGTAATTCAGTAAAATTGTTTCTTTTCTTAACACGGATGCTCTTAGCTAAGTAGTCTTCTAAAGTAAATTCCCTTTCAAATGTCCTGTATGTACGCAGTTTCTGTCAGCTAATAGTTATTTCCATTAGATTTGTTCTGACCACATACATGTAATCCTGAATCTACCCATGGAGATAGTTTTAGGCCTATTGCTCAATGATCTACCTCATCTGTATTACATATTTTACACTTCCGTTGGTCACTAAGTACACAGTTTCTGTGAGCTAATACAGTTATTTCCATTAGATTGTTCTGACGATATAATCCTAAACCTACCTCATCTGTGTTACATATTTTACACTTCTGTTGTTTAGCTAGAGTTCTGGGCCTTGTGTATTTCCCAGCTTTAATTTCCAAAATATGTGCACTTATGCGTATTTTAGTAAAAAAAAATCTTTTGTTAACAGTAATGCTCTTAGTTCAGTAGTTTTCTAAAGTACATTTCTTTTTTAATGTCCAGTATGTACGCAGTTTCAGTCAGCTAATACTGTTATTTCTATTAGTTTGTTCTGACCATATAAACCCAAACCTGTTTCGTAACTGCTCACGCAATTTGTTAACCACAGTGTGCTGGTTTGCACCCCTTGATTTGACAGTTTATCCGTTACAGTCCTGCAAAATGAAGAGTTTCCTTTACACGTTTCAGTCAGCAATAGCTTTCATCTCTGCATTTTTGTCTTGCAAGCATTTAAATTTATTGTATCATGTTTACTGTTCTGGAGATAGAACCAGTATTTCTCAGCTCCACGTAGCATATCAATTACTATATACTGCCCAATTCACCTTTAACAGTTGTATTTGTGGCCCTTCTATGTACTCCCAATACAAATTTACAGAACTTATTATGCCGACCTTCTGGAACAGATTTATCGCAAAGTTGATTGAAGTTGTAAGAATTCAGTCCTTTCAATAATATATATATATATCATATCATATGTAATATGCATATCTTCTTAATATTTTTTTATTATTATTACCATCTCCTAAGAGACAATATCTACATGAGCATAAGCAAATTACTCCCCTCTTGTTGGTTTGTCTGTTTGTTGGGTTTTTTGGAATTTTTTAGGTTTGTTGTTTTATTTTTTTTTTTTGCTTGTTGTTTTTTGTTTGTTTGCTTTTTTTTTTGGGGGGGGGGGAGGGTTTGTTTATACGCGATGATGGTCACCCACGACTCAGACTTGTAGTTCACTGCAAGTCTCGAAAAGGTGCCGTGCTGGTTATCGCCACCTGGCGTGGATGATTTCGGTCGTATGGCCTAGCCTGGTACAAATGTTACTGCAGTGGAAGCTTCAGTAAAAACAAGTTTGTGGGGAACGAGAGTCACTCTGCTCCAAGTCGCTGCGCTCGGGAAGCTCTTCCTGGTGAATGTCCCACCCTGAGTGGCCCTGATGGAGAGTCAGCAGTGCACAGTGTCATGACAATGAGCTGACGGACGATAAGAGAACTAAAAACAGTAAGAAAGGGCACCCGCGGCCAGCTGCAGTATCCTCTCAAAGAGGGGCAGGCAGTGCAGCTGAGGTCGCCAATAGACAACCGCGGCGGCAGAGACACGATGGATCAAGGGGGTCAAGAGTCGCCGTCTCAGAACGTTCGCGTGAGTAACAACAACAATAGTAGAGCACAGAACCAAACCTTGAATGGAAGTCAACCCCAAGCTAACCAACCACAAAACAATGTACATAATCATAACCATCAAAGTCACACACATAACAACCCGCAGCCAAACCAGAACAACAGGTCCACTTCTCCCCAAGTCCAAGAAGGAGTGAACAAGAGTGAAAGAGTGAGACACAATAGTAGTAACGGTGCATCCAATAGACAGACTGACAGACTTGGAACAGCCGGGGTGCATCCACAATCAGTTCAGCAGGCAAACGCTAACAGTCAACAAACAAGCTCCAGTGGGGCTGGGCCAGGGGTGCAACATAGTCAAAGTCCAAGGGCAAGCAATAGTCCTGCTCCAGTGGCAGTGCCCACGCTCCCAACTCAATCAAACTCACAAGGGCCACTCAATCACGGGGTGCCTTATAACTGGCAGGCAACCAAAACTAGTGTGAAAGATCGTCTGTCCTTTATGTTCAACAACGAAGTCATGGCTGATGTGCATTTCATTGTGGGCAAAGGTGGTAATACCCAACGTATCCCAGCTCATAAATTTGTTTTGTCAGTGGGAAGTGCAGTGTTTGATGCCATGTTCAATGGGGGCATGGCCACCACAGCTGGAGAAGTTGAGATTCCAGATGTAGAACCATCAGCCTTTCTTGCATTACTAAGATTTCTGTACTCTGATGAAGTACAAATTGGACCAGAAACTGTCATGACTACTTTGTACACAGCCAAAAAATATGCTGTTCCTGCCTTGGAAAGGGCGTGTGTTGATTTTCTTAAAAGAAATCTTAGTAGTGACAATGCATTCATGCTTTTGACCCAAGCCAGACTTTTTGACGAACCTCAGTTAGCAGCTTTATGCCTAGAAAGTATTGACAAGAACACGACAGAGGCCTTGGCTGCAGAAGGCTTCACTGACATTGACATTGATACGCTATGTGTTGTGCTTGAAAGAGATACCTTGGGCATACGCGAATGCAAGCTATTTGGAGCAGTGTGTCGATGGGCAGAGGCTGAATGTCAACGTAGAAACATCCCTGTCACACCTGAAAATCAACGCCAGACTCTGGGAAGGGCTCTGCAGCTTATTCGTTTTCCTCTGATGACGGTGGAGGAGTTTGCAATGGGTGCCGCCCAATCTGGGATCCTGACTGACCGGGAGGTGGTGCAGCTATTTTTACATTTCACTGTAAACCCTAAACCTTCAGTGAATTTTCTTGATGTCCCACGTTGCTGCTTGACAGGCAAGGAGCAAGTGGTGTCACGATTCTGCCAGATTGAAAGTCGATGGGGTTACAGTGGCACAAGTGACAGAATTCGGTAAGTATATCATGTATACATGCAGTGGTAGAGAGCAAGTTTCACAGAGCCTTCACTAGGTCAGTATAGTAGAACTGTTGTTGTTTGCAGACCTGCCAAGTCATAAATTTTTCGAGCTAATATTCACACAAAATAGTGTGAAATTTGACCAAAAGAGGAAGTTCCTGTTTTGAAGAGTTTTCCAAGTTATGTAAGAACACAAGTACAATGTAATTCCTCTTATTCACCAGTAGTCTCGCTTTAGAAAATAGTGAAATCATAATCTTTGCATGAATTTGCTATTAAACTTGAGTATATGCACTGGTCTGTACTATGCAAGTAGGGCTCGTTATTCCACCGTTTAAAGGACAAAACTAATGGAATTTCTAATGAAATGGAGTACTTGAGTTGAAAATCAAACAGAATTTTTCAGTTAGACATGGAACATCTCATGCAGATTGAATTGTTCCTGCAGTGTATCCAGCATGCTTGTACGCATTCTTGTGAAACATGGCAAAAGCTGCTGCAGGTCTGGTCAAAATCAGTCAATTGTTTGTATTCATTTCATCCATTACTGAGTGTTGAAGCAGATCTTCTGTCCTAACTTGGCAAGTTGTATTTGTTAAAATCACACCCGTTGTACACTCAATGTACAAAAACAACTGAGACAATGTGGAAAAATTTGTACCCTTGACATGTGCATGAGGTAAATTTCAAAACCTTAACAATACAATAAATTAAGTTACATGAATCAAAACCAAGCATATCAAATTTAAAAAGAAGAATTACATATACACTTATGTGAGAAGTAGGATTGTGCTACTTTTAGCAGGATTTTTCCCAAAAATAAGATACTTTTCATGCATGCTTGCCAAATCTAGCATTTTAACAAAGATTTAACTTATTTCCAAATGCATGTACATGATGTAGGTGTCACCACTACCAATATGCAAGATTAAACCTTTGACAGCATTTAAATAAAACTACATGTAGTTGTCATTTATTCCCTAATCATCACAGAAGTCCAAAATTTGATCATGTTATTCAATTTTTTTTTTTTTTTTCATAATTTTTGTATCATTTTTCTGTAGTACAAAAACTGTACTCATCTATAAGTATGCAGCATTCACCAATGAAGTTCAATGTGACGTGTTCCCTTTTCAATGTGCCATGTTCCCTTGGTTGCATAAGTTATTATATGTACATTGTTAAAATATACAATGTAATGTTTTGTTTCCCAATAATGAAAAATGCATAAAATGTTAAGATTAGTCACGGCACTGCAGCACAGTACAGGTATAAGAATAAAATATACACTAGATAAAAGATTACCAACAGCTTATCTTCACGAGTGATTATTACAGACACTGATTGCAACATTGTTCAATGTTAGGTATTGTGTATAGACTGTCAGCTATTAAATGGCTGTGGAAAGATAGGAAAGCAAATTTTAGTTGTGCATGTACCCATTCAGTCAGCTTTGATGAAAACCTTCATGTGAACAGAGGGGCTCTCTGTGCAGCCTCCTTTCATACACAGATGGCTATGTTGCTGCAGGTAGCCATGGTAACACTACAGGGATAAGCTGATTCTCATATGCCCAAAAAGGTGGCCACACATGCAGGTACAGGTATATATATTGATATGGCATCCTTATGTTAAGGTTTAAGTTTCCACATCCTTCAAGAAGGATATGCTGCATGTATATCAATTCAGTCCTTAGAGAATGAAAGTTAATGAGTTACATTTTGTAGTTGTGCCAATCTCTCTTTTATTTATTTATTTTTTTGACTATAATGTGATTGCATAAACTGAAGTTTGGGTCCTATCCAATTAAGTCTAAGTGTTGACGATAATCAGGCCAAGCATATGTCTGTATAATTAGGTGGCATATTGCCAATGTTGCTTTGGAGCATTGGGTGTCTGAGATCAAAATAAGACACTTGTTTCTTGGGTAATGCCACATTATTTTGAAGGCCTCGCTTTAATACTCATTTTTTATTTGCCCCCCCCCCATAGATAAAATTAGCATCCTAAAATTGTAAAGTGTAATTTTGGTATTGTTATTATTATTGTGAAGTTTTGACTGTTCATCATTGAAATGTCAGAGAAAAATGGAAAACAAAAAACACAAAAAAAGTGCAGATTCTTTTAAATTTTGAAAAGAGAGTAGTGCAGAAAGTCTTTACTATTGTTTCGTCTAACCATCAGGGTATAAATTTTTGCTCCTACTAGATGATCAAAAACTTCAGATATATGATACAGAAATTTACCACTTTTGAAATGACCATTTCATGGGTCATTTAAGACCTGCATTATAAACATGATAAAGACTGTGGTACCTAGAAATGTCAGCTGATCCTGTAATGCATGGAAGGTTTTCTGCCAGACATACATTTTAGGGTATGCAAATATTTATTATACAAAGCAAATTTTGAAGTTGTAGGGCATATCATCAGAGAATCCAGGGGTACAAAATTTCACCCATTTTACTGGCTGGCAGAAATTCTGATGCGGGGAGGAGCTAAACCAGGGCCAGAATTTTGGCGAGAATCCGAGAATCCATTCTCGTAAAGATTCTCCTAAACTTGTCTTTGCTTAAAAAAAAAACTAATTGACAAAAATCAAAATAGATTCTCGCAAAATTTTGTGAAATTCTGGCCCTGTAATCAGTAAAAGTTCAGCTACCCTTGCATTTAAAAAGAGCACAGATGGGTTAATACATGTAGCAGACATAGAAACTGATAAAATAGCTATGTACCACATTTAAAAATGCCCCTCCTGTCAGGACAAAGTGATTGCATACTGCATGTAGTCTGGTAATGCAGGTAAGTTGAAAAGAAATGTGATCCAGGGTATTCTACATGTTCTGAGAACGATATTCTTAAAGTTATGGTCTTTCACTGGAGGTGGTCTTCATAGCATACACTACCATAACATGGTATCCAATGGCAATGTATATACCTGTACCTCTTAGCCACCAGAATCTATGTGTTACCTGGCATATGCTTCCCTCTCCCTTCCCTGTTTACCCTTTCCCACTCGCCTAGATGTCAGGGGTCATCTGTTTCTTTGTACTTTCTTGAATTTCTTGGTCATAGAAAATCTTTATTTTCAGATTAGGAAGTCTCTGGTCAAACACTTTCTTGAGAGCATGTTGGGTGGGAAGGAAAGCAGCTGACATTGGGTTAAAACCAGCACAGGGTTAAAAGCAGTAGGCCTACAATGCTGCTTGTTTTGATACACCGCATCGTGCAGCAGATTCTGATTAAACATTATGTGGCCCCTTGGCTACGCAGTCTTCAATCTTAGAAATCCTTCTGTTGTAAGGCAGTTTTGCTGCACATAACTACTTTGTGGATCCCACCACCAGCATTATAAAGGGGGGGGGGCACTGTATTTTGAAAAATGTTCATGGTGTGCTCACTGCCAGTTAGTGCGTGTTGTAAAACAGGGAATTTCTGTCTTTTGGTGTCTGGTCATGGTACAAGCCTAGATGTCCAGGTAACAGAAATTGCAAGCTGTCCAGCCACTCATGTAACAAGGCTGTGCAGGAGACCAGGTGTAAAGTAATTAGTCAGTAAATCATGATTATTCCATAACGCCTGGTCAGACCATCCATCATACCTATGATATATGCATGATGGAAATTGAGTGCATGCACACATATTTGTCTGCAACTTTGTAGTACAAGCAAGTGACAATCAAACAATACATTTTGTATTTTTGTTGTTCACTCACTCCTCAGAACCTGATACAACTCCTCCTCTTGTAAGGCACCTGTCATCAGAGGCTGCCCCTTTTAAAAAAACCCACCATTCTTACAAAGTGTGATATATTATCATTACATGTATATTGTCCCCCACTATAGAGGCCACCTGTCTTATGTGACCAGTTTTGAGCTGTATTTCAAATGGCCTTATAAGACTACTGTACACACATTTTTGCTTAATTACAGAGGGGACAAACCCAGAAACACTTGATATATAGACTGTGCACCATTTATGTATGTACACATACTTCTCTGTTCAAGGAAGTTTTAACATTTTCAACATTAAACTAACCAAAACTGGCTGGTGGTAAAATACCATCTGCTTCAGTGTTTTCAACATATTTCAGTGTTCAGTGTGAAAAACAGTTTGACTGAGAATTGTAGATGAGACTTCTTGAGATACATGTAACATGCCAAGGAAAGGTGTTGACTCGATCTTGATACAAGGGGGGAAGGGACATGGTGCCTAGGGATCATGACATAATATAGGCAAGGGAAAATCAAAAATAAGAAAAAATATGTTGCATTGCACCCTGATGGATGTGGCACTTGTCTTGGTCCATTACCTAGAAAGTGATTTGTGGAGTTTACAATCTCAGTGTCATTAGTCAGATTAAGGTTTGTCTTTGCGACTGATGCATGTATGTCATTTAACTGGATTTGCAATACACGTATCACCGTGGAAGAGTTGTTACTTATTGATGAGAAACTATCACATGCATGTGGGATTTTTTTTTTTTTTAGACAATGACCTGACAATATTTTGTTGTGTAACATGTTTTCCTGATTTTGAATTCTGAAACATTTTTGACAATTTTTACAGACAGAAGATGATGTTTACAAAGATTTCCTATTGTTTGCTTTCATAAATGCAAGTCAGGTTTGAGTTGTGAAGCTCATAATCATTGGACAAAGTTGATTGCAGAAATGGATGTAGTTTCAGCACTTTCCTCACATTTGGGAGCAAAAAGGTGCATGATGGTAACCTCCCTTTACAAAAGACCTGCCTATGAGCACAGGGGGAAGGGGGGGGGCCATATTTTATATTTATTTCATTCCGAATGGGACCCTCATGTCCCTGATAAACAGTAAAACTGATGAGGCACATAGTTACCGGAATCTGACTGAGTGATGTATTTTATTGTTCACCAGATGTGTCACTATGACTGAGTCACTCCTAAAAGGGACAATGGTTTTCTTTATCAGGTTAATTAGCATTTAAATAAACACAGTGGAACATATATAGCTTCTTGAAGGAACTACATGTATATTTTAGTGAAATTTATGTGACCAAAGTTTGTCACATTTGGCCAGATGAGACCATACTTTTTAAACTTTGGATTCCGATAAAGTGCATGCCTTAAATATAAGCGTGATGAGTGTGTGGACAGGTCACAGTCAGTTCAAGGAAATTAATGTCCCAGTACTACGTGTTCAGCTATTAAAGTCCACCTACCAGAGAAACCAGTTCATCTTTTTAAGACTGTTGGTTGAAGACTATATATATATATATATATATATATATATATATATATATATATATATATATATATATATATATATATATATATATATATATATTTCATACTTCAAATTACCTGCATTTTAAAACATCCTGCAATATAAAACCAGTATTCACTGGTTCTAAGGGTAGTCTTAACCCTTAAAGTGCTAATCATGGCTATAGTCGTTTCACTATAGTTGTTTCATTACCGGTAATCATATAATGGTTAAAAGATTCAAATTCCTCATGAAGATACCTTTCATTTAAATACCAGCAAGCCCAATCTTAAGCAAAAAGTAGCCTTAGTCAACAGGTTTCCTCGGGGCACATTGCGCAAAGTGCCCCAAGGAAACCTGTTGACTCCGTCTTAAATCAGCACTTTAAGGGTTAAATTATAGCAGAGCTATACAGTTGTAAAACTCAATAACATGTAAGGATGTGATGAAAGTTGGCCACGCTTTGCCAGAGCATGCATCTTAATGCGATCATGTTTTGTATTTTAAGTTGTTATTTATGTTAATGTACAAACTTTTCAACATCATATTCACATAGTTACTAAAACGTGGTAAAAGAAATCGATGTTGATGCAGTACATGTAGCTTGACAACAGTTTTGACTGAGAATCAAGTGTTCAGATCAAAATGTGATCAGATCATGCATCATGTACTGTCTAGCTTTCAATTCAGATGGGAGGTCTTTGCGTTATAATCAAGGTCACAAGATCAATGAAAGGAAACACTACAAGTGTTGGGCATGCTGTAAATAAACCCTGGGGAATACAGTTGAACTGCCAGACATGGTTTTGTCATGCAAAATTACCTCCTTTTTCACCATTTACACATGTATGCGTATGTAGAAAATTTTTTTCCAAACAGTTTTGGTACCTTCATGTATACACACTGTGGAAAATGCATAAGAGAGCAAGATAGATGAGGAATGTCTCATCATCTAATTGAAGAAGTCAAATGACACTGCGAGGAAGCTATAAATCAGAAGAGTGTCACCTAAGTATGGAGGCCAGCAGCAAATGTCTGGTTCCCTGCCTCAATAAGGAAACCAAATAGTACAGCATGCACAGGTAGCACATGTACACAAGAGCTGCACATTGACAGGGCTGGCAGTAACATGAGTAGGTAAGGTTAAAGATAGGACAGGAGCAGGTCGTGCCGGGTTACAAGCTGGGAATGTGTTAGGAAAGCAACAGGTAGGGGGCTGTCACATGGAAATGATGCCTTGAGTCGTCCTGGGTGTCCACCACAAAGTACAGCAAGCAACATCTCTATTTTGGACCTGTCTCTGGCACTGTATGTGAGAAGTAGGTACAGGTATGTTCCCGTTTGGCCTGCAAAACTGAATTTAGGAATAAGCGGCCTGGAATGGACCTTATTCCAAGCTTTTTTTTTCTCTCTCTCTCTCTTTTTTCATCCAGTAAACTAACATTATTTTCTATGCTTCCTCTGTGCAGGAGACTTAAAATTGTTTCTCTGTTCTCTATTTGCTTGGTTATTTTATTACTGTAGTTAGTTAATTTTTGCTCCAATTGTAGTAGTTTGCAGCTTTGTGAGTAGGCAAAGACAAATTTCCGAGTCACTGTGACCCTGTTCGGAAGAAGTATTCATTGCATTTAGTGGTAGGTCTATTTGGTGAAACAGAAACATTTCTTGCCCCCCCCCCCCCCCCCCCTTCAAAAAAAAAAAAAAAATCAAGTGAAAAATTTTTCACCTTAGATAAAGTTGGTGATATAAGCTCATATTATGGGCTGGAAATTAACTTTTAAAATGTTTGAGGTTTCCCAAGGGGGCACACCTGGCCCTGGTCCCTTAAAACCGAAAGAAAGGTAGGCCTTGCCTTTATCTTAATGTGTTTCCAAAGAGGACACCTTTAGCAATATTATCATCGAAAAGAAAAAAAAAAGATCTTTATTTAATGCCAAAAACGAAAAATAAAGTTGCTGACATCAGTGTTCTGCCTGGATGCTTCATCGCTGACATATTGAGGGCCCAGAGAAAGTGGAAGTGACGTAGTGACCTCTCAAGCTCATGAACACCGCCCCCTGGGCACATACCTGGACCAGCTGATCTGGGTGAATTTTTGTTGGACTTTGTCCAATTGTCAAGCTACCCTCCATAAAAGTTTTACTTCTGACACATCATTATGGATGATCGTTTAGAGGGATATATTTGAATGTTGTCCATTCTGAATTTTCAAGACATGAAGGCAGTTCCACTGAGGAAAGTGCATCGCACTCTGAACTGGAACAGGAATGCAGGAGTACTGATGTACTGACCACAGAGGTATTACACACTAAGTATGGTATCTCTATGTACTGACGAACAGGGAGCCATTCGTTGGAAGTTAAAACACATGCTAGCTCTGTCACAATATCTGATATAAAATAATACCAAGTTGACCATCATAGGCGTAAGTTAAAGAAACAGAGAAGGGGGGGGGGGGCAAGAATCGAAACACTTGATCTGCCCTGAGGAAGCATTATGCTATAGCTGCTGCTGCTGGAAAGAACTGCCTTTGAGTTAACCCATGTGAGATCCCAGGAAATAAAAATTCTGAAGTGTATCTCAAAGTTTAATATTTCAAGGATGATTTGCTGGCATAGACCCTGGCCATGTCTATTGTGTTGAAAAAACTGTTTTTATTCCACGTTATTATGGGAGATGTTAATGGTAACAGCACCATTGAGCCTGAGCTATGTTAATAAGGTTAAGGAGTCCATATCGCCACTGGGACCTGCTTGAATGGATGAGGGTGTGAAGAGCTGCCACTTGGGGATACAATACACAAAGATCCTGATACATTATGGCTGATGTTGGGCAAGACTGCTAAATAGCCCACACAGGCACAGTGTCACAGTGTTCAGCATGGTTTTCTCCACCTGTTGGGAGGTCATTACATCATGATTTTGGGAGATGCCGGAATGTAGAGCCTAGGCTATGCAAATATGGAGGCACACTGCAGTTGATACTTTATTACTGAAAAGCTGCAAAGTATTGAGACTCACAGATTTTTTTTTCTAAAAACGGGAATATTAATGTAGGGATATAAACAAGTGTATTAGATGCAAAAAGTGACCTGCCTTTCCTGCGGCTTTAAATAAAACAACTTGAACAGTATTTTGACAGTTTGGCTGTCAGTGTTTGTAAATCTACCTGTGGTTCTGGAGAAAGCATCACTTGTGCATCAGTAAATTGCAAAGAATTGAAAAAATTGAAAAAAAGTTAGCAATGTTGTGGAGACATACTGACTATAGGAATGGGAGAGAGTTCTAACCGTAGACAAAACTGAACACAAAAATTATGATGGATGGATAGTATGTGAGAAAAATTGCTTGTTTTTTCTTATCCATAATATTAATAATTTCAAGTAATCGGAATATAAATATTATGAAAATGTGTTTGAAAAATTGAATTTTTTAAAAGTATAGTCCACGAAATTGGGCTAAAGGTCACACAACACATGTCTTACCAGCCCAATCACACCATTTTGCCAATGGGTATTTGGCAAGTGAAAGCAGTAAGCTGAGATATTTCAGGACATACGTGTTTGAAAAAAAAGGACTACAACAAAGACGCATTATTCACCATAAACAAGATACATGTACAGTCAAAACCTCCACTTGTACCTAGAAAATCAATATAACAGAGTTTCAGGTTGCCTTGCAAATGTTGACATACTGTATATGTAGGTTGCCATGTATTTTTCTCCAAGTACGTGTGGAAGCACACAAAATCGGTATAGTGGCCAGCGTTGCCCTCAAAAGCTCACTGCATTATGTTTCTTTTTTTAAGAATACTGACCTGTGAAGAAGCTGAGGAATGCAGATACATGGGGGTTGAAAAGAAACTGTAAACATGCGAGAGGCCTAAATTTAGCCAAGTACATTTTACTGTGGAATCTAAAGGAAGCCAGGCATCTGTGGGAACAAATGTGGTTCGTGATCTATATGTTGTGTGAAAGAGGGCTTCAGGAAGATTGGATCAATTTATATTTGTGCATAATAAAGCTCAAAAAACAGCTCAATAAATGAAAACAAAAACAAAGGAACAAACACACACACACACACACACACACACACACACACACACACACACACACACAAAGGGAAAGAAAACAATGACATTCAGAATTTCAGTTCAATACCGTGTCCTGAGATGAAGGCATCTTTCAGGACAGAGGTGGCCACCTCATGCTGGGAATTCTGCCGATTAATCAGAACCCTATACATTTGGTAGTATCCTCAGTCATAGCTTTTTCAGCAATTGATGTCATGGTTACCATGGTAACAGACTCCTACTGATGTCACTGGATCCAGATTTAGCTCTGTCTGCTGCATTATTGTATGCTTGGGAATAGAAGCTGTGCTAAAAATAGACCAAGCTATAGGGACCAAAGTGAAAATACAACAGTCATATATCATGTATGTAGAAAGACCATGCCTGGAGGGCAGAGGTTTTCAGAATGAAAAGAGCAGGGAGGTTGGGATAAATCCACTCTGGTGAACGTGGATTATCTCATGATACAACTTGTAGCTTAGTACAGCATTTGACTGTTGTTTCTATCATTGCGAAACAAGGGTACAATGAAAAAACAACTGGTGACCCCCAAAATCCACAAGTATCATATTTCGGTACACATAGTATGTGTACCGAAATACAAAGATGAAATGTCTGCTGCAGGGCAATTGGCCTCAGCTTGTATAAATATATACTAAATATGTACCGTATGGTTCTAGTGCTTTCTTTATTCCTTGCTTGTTTACACACGTGTGACTAAGAGCCAGGAACCTGCATCCTGTTAGATCAGGAGAAATTAATATACAACTTCAGAAAGCCCATAAATCCTACTTGGTAAGAATAATAACACCCAATTAATGTATTATTGAGATGAGGAAATATGTGATTATTTATTTTCTATATATTCCCCCCCCCCTTTTTTTTTGAATTGTATTTTTTTATTGACTTATTTTTTTTCAGGCTTGTGTCTTGTTTTCCATGGGATTTGCATCCAACGGGTCTTATTCCAGGGTCTGGAAACCTATCTTGTGAGAGCTAATCACCTTGTTGTAATCTGTGGTCATCATTGGGTAGCTAGAGATAGCTTGTGCCAGTTCATTACGTAAGACATGTACCTATATTTGTCAGTATCTTGAAGCTGCTACATCAAGCCCATGTACATAGCATGTGTTACACTGTACTGTTTCATATAAGGTGCAGTGCTGACACTATGGCCTTCTGGTACCACACAGAGTGATGTTCCGCTTATTCTACTTCCTAATGATTTGGTTTATCTTTGTTTACAACACACTTTAAGTGGATCTTGTTTTTTTGAAACTGCAAGATGGTTTGTGCTGTAAACACAGGATACACAAGTGTGCAAAAACTAGTACCCATTTCGTGGGAGTTTTCGTGGTGAATCTTGTGTGGGTTGAATCATTTTAGTGAGCAGGTCAGTGCCATCTGGTGGCAGGGTGTGGCAAATTGACTTTTCTAACATAGTTCACAGCTGTGGAGGTATTGACCCTTATCATGTGTTCACTTACCATATGAGTTGTTTTTGTTTTTGTTTTTTCCACAGTAAACATTCAAGTGTTAGTATATATCCAAAAATGGCCAAATTGTCCATTCAGAATACAAGGTATATTTGAGTCAAATCAAATTTGCCATTTAGACTGTTTTCAATGTGATCTGGTGGTTAATTTTTTCAAGCAACCAAATGTTATTACTTTGCATTTGATTAAAATCGGAACTTCACAGTCGAAATATAATGCACATGATCATCAAAATTTAATTTGAATGTGTATAATACAAAATTAAACCCCATACCCAAATTAATTTTTTGTTTTTGTTTTTCAAATTTACAGTATGAATGTTCAATTCAGGTTTCCACGGAAAAAATGCTGATTTTGCCAGTTTGGACAAGGCTTTGGACAGAACATGCCTTCAGAACAGTATCATGTGTATTAAAAGGGTAAACAGCTAAGGTGAATACATGTGGGTTTAACAAGGAAGAGTCAGTCAGCCATATCCCACAGGAATAAAAAAGTGTTTTGTAACAGCAAAATCCTGTACTGCATTTTGGAAGAAATATCTGTATTGAATGTTCCAGGTTTATGGTCAATCGCCGCATATTTGTGGTGGGTTTCGGCTTGTATGGAAGCATTCATGGGCCAGCAGACTACTCCGTTAACATCCAAGTGAGTTCAAGTTTTACAGACTTGGGGTAATGCTAGAAATTATTCAAGTGTCTCCCATCTGGATAAACATGCTAAATTGGCTCAAATGTTTCAGCCAAATTTCTGCTGATTTAGCTCTGCTGACCTAAGGTTCCAGAGCTTAGGATTGCTCATGTCCCTCCATCCGTTAACTTTTTGGTTGTGAGCACGATACCATCCACAGTTTTCAAGTTAGCCCACTATAACTTTCAGGACTTAAAGGGTGTATGAAAATCTAGGTACCTTTTGATATTGGTACTGCACCTACAATATTATGTAATATAGGGGTTAAAGTATGAAAGTCTTGTGAACACTCTAGCATCTTTAATTTGTGGCAAATCTTCACCAAATTCGGTAAGATGGTAGAGAAGGTCAAAGTCTTAAGTTGCAAGCGATACTAGTGGCGCCACCTATAATTGGATGGAAATTATGAGCCAAAATGTGTTTCAAGATATAAAATTTCATGTTTGGAAAAGTAATTGGATTAGACTTGCCAAATTTATAATATATATGTATATAAACCATGTCCAATGCTAGGATGTTATATAATATAAGTGACCTTGACCTGTTTTTGAAAGCTGTGATTTTGTAATGGCAGAGTGTAGTTTTGGACACCAAAATCAAAGATAATTGAGCCTCCAGATCAAAATTGCACTTGATTACATTGTACATAAAACTACTTGGTGACCACTTTTTGGGGGTCACTGTGACCCAGTAATTATGAAGTTTGGCGCTTTGTCCCATTTTTTTTCTTCAATAACTCAAAAAGTTACCCTGAGTTGAACAAACAGACCATGTATGGAAAGCTGGATGTGGGGCACACATTTTGAACATGACAATTGTTTAATCCCAGTTAAAGGTCAAGGTCAAATACAATGTAGCCAGTTTGAATATAGGGGTTATCTCATGAATGCTCTGTACCCCACAGTTATGACTTAGACCCATATAAGTTAGAAAGTGTATGAAAAGCATAGTTGACTGATGTTTGTGGCGCCTCCTATAGTATTATGCAGTATGCAGGTCAAATGTGAAAATCTTGTGATTGTGATACTGTGCACAGTTTTCAAGTTAGACCAATATAACACTCAGGACTTATAAGATATAAAATTCCATATTTGGAAAAGTATTTGGATTAGACTTGCCAAATTTATACAGGATATATCTAGACCATGTCCAATGCTAGAATGTCATATAATAAGAGTGACCTTGACCTATTTTTGTGAGGTCACCATGCCTGTAAAGTTGAAAGAAGTGATTTTGTAATAGCACAGTGTAGCTTGGACATCAGTGGCAATGTCAGCACAGCACCAGGCTTATGGGCCTCTTGTATTACATAACCTGGGTGACCTTGATCTTCTGTCCCAAGGTCATGGAGGACATTAAGTTAAGGACTCACTTATTGTTGTTTTGGCACATGCGACAATATCCATCACAGGAATAGCACAAATTAGCTAGGATTACATGTGGAGCGAATTGCCATCTGGTGGACAAATGAGACACTAAAATAACTTTCGAGCTTTACAAAGCCACTTGAGGACTTGCAAAGTTCTTTGAAATGAAGATTTCAGTGTAGCCATGGTGCCAGCAGAGCATTAGGCCCATGGGCCTCCTGTTTAGCCAAACTGATTCTATATTTTTTAAATCAGAAGGCTGATGTTGCGTAAAGAAGTTTAAATATTTGATCAAAACTAAACATACCTAAAATTAATTTATTCAATCAATCTAATCTCATGTGTATTAGCCTACTGTTTGTTGGTTAATCCCTGGTGCCGGCCCAGCTGTTAGTGGGTCTGCAAAGTATGTGGTTTGTGGGTCAAAGGTCACTGCTGTCACAAATGTGTTACTGATGAGAACTGACCCCAGAAAGAGTTCATCACTTGGTTATTTATATATACATTTTATATATATATATATATATATATATATATATATATATATATATATATACACATTATATATATTAAGAATATTTTCACCAGAAGTCAAATTTATAAGTGTTTTAAAAGTCAAAAAGTCAAACTCAAATAATTTGGTATTGGCACAAAATTTTCAAATTGCTGTTTTTTTTCAGTAGTTGACTGGCTACTGATTTACATGTAGTATTGAGTGTACATTTTCAGAATGACTGAACCTGTGATTGTTTTTTGTTATTTTGTTGTCCGTGACAAGAAAGATAAGACTGTGGACCATTTCAGATTATTCACACAGATTCAGGCAAGGTTTGTGGACAGAACGACACCACCTTCCAATGTGATGGCTCAAACTCCACCTTTCGTGTTATGTTCAAGGAGCCCATAGAGATAGCACCCAATACTAACTACACCGCCAGTTCCACGCTAAAGGTTGGTATATATGAAAAGGATTGGTATGGATAATTGATATATGTTTTGCTGTCATTTTGTAGCTCTACTGATTTGTCATTGTCAGTCAGTGCACAGAGTCTATAACATCTGTGTGCGTCTGTTTGTCTGTCTGCCAGTATGTGTGTTAGATTAAAAGACATTTTCTGAAAAACATTAGTATGGAGAGCTGTAATTTTACACACAGGTGTGCCCATGGTGAACTTCTACAAAGTTTGCCAAGAATATGATGATGGCATAATTTTTGCATTTAAATGATTTTTTTAATGAAAATTTTATTTTCTGGAACTGCTCAGCTGATTGAATTGTTTGATATTGCATACAGGGCCACCTGTGGTCACACATATCACAATTGCCACCAAGTGGCACTGTGAATTGTCACTACTTTTTTAATGAATTCTTGTTTATTAAGGCTATTTTTGACTTCATTGCCAGAATGTCGGAACAAAATTGTTTCAAATTTTATCAGAATATACTCTGACTAAAGGGAATGAAAGTGTGGAAAATGATGAGGATATGCTAATTTTTGTGACCAAGTCAGTAATTGCTACTGCCGTACATGTATATAACTGTACAGTGTATGTACTTCAATAATATCAAAATGTTCATATGGAATGACACAGATGTGATCCAGGTGAGCCTCTGCCAACATTTTGAAGAATATAGTGATGCAATAGGTTTTTACCTCAGCTGACTTGTCAGTCAGCTGAGATTTTTTTAGGGTCTGTCGTCCGTCGTCCGTCCGTCGTCCGTCCGTCGTCCGTCCATCGTCCGTCCGTCCGTCGTCCACAATTCACATTTTCGACTTCTCAAAAACCGTCAGCCAGATTCACTTCAAACTTGGTGGAAATGTGCCTTGGGTGGGTCTCTACCAAGTTTGTTCAAATGGTCACGGTCCAGTGATTTTTGGATTTTTAATGAATTTTTTTGTTCTTTTTTGGGTAAATCTTAAAAAATCTTCTTCTCCGAAACCACTCAACCAATTGCTTTGATATCACACAGGAATACTCCCTGGGACTCCTAGTTCTTAATTTGTTCACCAGGTGGCGCTGCAATTTTTTCCTAATTTTTTATGAATTTTTGTCTGTTATAGCTATTTTCGACCTCTTCTCCAGAACCGTCCTTTAGATTAAGCTGAAACATGGTGGATATGTTCCTTGTAGAAGGGTCAAACAAAGTTGTTCACTATGTGGGAATGCTGCGGATTCCTGATTTTTAACGATTTTTTCAATTCTGGTACTTATCGGTCAATGCAGCTTTCCTATTGATTACTATGGAAGTCAATGGGCATTTTAATGCTAATTCACATTTTCGACTTATCCAAAACCGTCATCCAGATTAACTTCAAACTTGGTGGCAATGTACCTTGGGTGGGTTTCTACCAATTTTGTTGAAATGTTCATGCTCCAGTGATTTTTGGATTTTTAATGAATTTTTTTGTTCTTTTTTTTTGGACAAATCTTAAAAAATCTGCTTCTCCGAAACTGCATACCCAATTGCTTTGATATCGTTCATAGACACTCCCGGGGACACCTTGTTCCCAATTTGTTCACCAGGTGGCGCTGCAATTTTTTTTAGGAATTTTTTGTATGGTTTTGCTATTTTTCACTTGTTGTCAGAACAGTCCCTCAGATTAAGCTGAGATGTGATGGATATGTTGTTGTGGAAGGGTCAAACAGTTGTTTACTAGGTGGCACTGCTTTGGATTCCTGATTTTTAAGGATTTTCAATTCGGGTACTTATCGTTCGATGCAGCTTTCCTATTGATTACTGTGTAAGTCAATGGGCATTCTAATGCTAATTCACAGGACAACTGACACTAAATTTATTGTTTACTTGATAACTTGAGATCTGTTTTGAGTTAGCTACACATGTTAATTATTCTGTATGAAGGTCATGCTGAGACAGTACATGAATGACCTTGACCTTGTTTATGGGGTCACAGTGCAACATACATGAATTTTACTCTTCATTATAACTTGAGAACTACTTGAACTTTGATGTTGCACATGTAAGTGTTCTTCTATAAAGGTCAGACTTACTCAGAACATGGTGTCCTTGATCCTTTCCCAAGTTCATAGAGCTGCAAGTGTGATGAATGTCAGGATCAGCTGAGGCACGGGCTGTTCACACAGCCCTCTTGTTATACTTTTGATGAATATTATGTGTTTTTTTTTTTTTTTTCTTTGTTTGTGTGTTTGTTTTTTTTGCCTTGGGAATTAGTCGGCCTTGATGTTGCGTGCAGGATCATTTTGGGTCACATAGTTCGCATGATTGCCACCAGGCAGCATTGCATTTTTGGGATGGTGGTGGTAATATTTTACATTTATTAGTGAATTCTTGTGTCAAGGCCATCTTTGTTTTGTAAGCATCTCCAGAATGATTAAACAGAATTGCTTGAGATTTTACTATATGCATGTTGTGTTTAGTACAATTAAGTAATTCAAGTTGGGGGGGGGGGTTAGTTTGTTTTGATGTTCTGAATTCTGACCATGAGAGACTTTGAAAGGTCAAACTGACACATTGGCTTATATATTTGGTAGTATCAAACTTTTGGGCAGCTATTCTTAAGGCTTACTACAGTACATGTATTGAGCAGTAAACTCTGCACTTGTAGAAGCAGGGGAGAACAGGTAAGCCATGCAACATTTGAGAAAAAAAACACACACACACACACAGTAAATAGAACTGTGAATAATAAAGCAGCAATAGTAATCATAACTGACAAACACAGTGTTACTTAAAGCATTCAAAATGACTGAAAGAAATTTATTAAAATCCACCTGAGATAAATTTAAAAAACACAAACCCGTTCATAGTACTCTTGCAAAAATGTGTTTAGTAGAAATGTCTTTTGTGCCTTCTTCATAATTTTTTTTTGGTTTGCACAAATAGCTTGTCAGGGATGGTAGTGCCTCACATTAAAGATGCAGATGTCCTATTGTAATCAGCTTGTCTGTCCATCTGGATTTTGTTTCCAGATGATAACTTTTGCAATACATGTTCTGTTTCCTTCAGATTTTTGTTACATTGTACCTTGCCCAGGAATGACTGAGTAACCTGGCAGTCAGTCCCACATCCATTTAACTCATTCCATACCAGTCCCTGATATTTCCGTATATTTACCTAGATTTAATATGACAATTGCACATGTAAATTCTTCATGAAAAGAGCTTTTGTTCAAGTACCAACATGCCTATAGTCTTAAGTCAGTGGTTCTGGCACTGCCTGGCAAGTCATGCTGCAGCTGCCCTTGCGGTAGCTGCAGTATGACTTGCCAGGCAGTGCCAGAACCACTGACCAAGGCCTGTCACCATAGTATGGAATGAGTCATACAAAACTGGTCTCTGCACAAGAGCTCAAGTATGATTTGATGAAAATTCAAACTTGCTCGGGATATATGCCTGGGGAGGAACTCACTTGGGATAAAGTTTGGTGTCCTTGACCTCAAGGTAATGGTCGCATGGTTATAAAATTGTGATGCCTGCAGGGGGTCTTTCATTATAGTTTGCATTTTTTCTTTCTTTCTTTTTTTTTTTTCTTAGCCTGATGCATACTGTGGCAACAGAAACTGTAAAGCAACACTCATTCCCATTTCAGCTAGGCGACTGGTGCCTAAGGTTGCAGGTTCGAGTCCCGCTCGTTCCGAACATAGAATATAGAGTATGCTCAGGTTTTTTCTGCAACAATGAAAAAAAAAGGGGTGCAACTGTGTTTATGTGAACTTATGCAAAACCATTAATCCATTCATCAAATTTGTTGTCCATTGTAAGTCTGAACCAGCAGGAGATCCTACAGAACAGGAAGTAACTAATTTAGCAGGATCGTTTGTCTGCTAATACAGGTCACTTCAGTCTGAAGCGCTACAGGTCTTGTATGTTTAACCCCATTATTTTCCATTATGATTTGCAGCCCAATAACTTGAAATCTTCTGTAAGTAGAAACAAGAAACTTCTCCAAGAAAATCAACCTGCATGTTGCTGAAATGTTGTTTCAAAACCAGCACTTGAACTAGCTTCAACAAGTTGTTTATTCAGTACTCTGACTCATGCTAGAACATTGACCTGCTGGCTGGAGTGTTTGTCTATTGAGACGTGTTGTCCGCTGAACACACACATCTTTGCTCTTTGTTACCTCCCTGTCCTTGATGAAGTGGCTTGATTCAATCTATAATTTTGAACTTTAATAGTTTCATCTCATTGTTGATAAAGTTTTTAAAAAATCAATGATTTAGAAGTATGCTAGACTTCCCCCCCCCCCCCATCAAGTGGATGGACATTTGAACATGTGCAGTGGAACATCCAAGTAAGACTACATCTGTACAGGGACCATTTCTATATTTAGACCATCAGTTTACAGTTCGTTTTCAGTTGTGCTGACCACAGGTCATAAAGACTATGGGATCACTCTTGCCTGCCAGGCCATCATTCTGTCCATCTGGCCGTAAACAATTGCTTGTCAGCATGATCGCATCTACAATTTTTCAGGTAGCCTCTTGAATTTTTGGACTTATTCTATAAATGTAAATCCAGGTTCCTTTTGTTATTGGTGGGCCACTTGCTGGATAATGTAATAGAGGGAACAGAATGGGGGAAAATGAAAACAGTCTGGTGTGTTTGATTTGTAATGGATTCTTATAAAATTTGGCAAAAATATTGTGGAGGCAAATATGGCAAAGCAGAACAATACTCTGACGCTACCTGTAGGTGAACAGAAAATAGGAGATGATATGTGGTGCAATTTGAGAACTATTAAGGCTGATTTCACCAAATGTACCACGAATGTGTGTCATGTGTGGAAGTTTGATATAAAATAATATGGATAACTTTGACCTACTTTCTCAAGGTCATGGAGGGAATGCATTTCAGGAACTGGATTTTTGTGTGATGGTTGTCCAAGAACATGTATGTGGCAGCAGAGCATGAGACCCAGGGATCTTTCATTATTCAATATATATCCTTATCTTGAATAATATCCCCTGTTAAGACTACTCTCCTATAAGATCACATCTTTCTCTCCCTTAAGTGGTCTTTATTATAAGGAGGTTCCACTGTATTTTCCTTTCTGTAACAACCCATGCATAATGACGCCGTGCTTAATTAACCCTTTCCCATTGAATTAAGACTGAATCAACCACTCTCCTGGGCATGTGTTCAGCGCAAAGTGCCCAATTCATGCCAAGGAAAGCTATAAGCTATTGGCCTGGGGCGTGCCATCTTAGTAGGTTCCAGCCACGATTCTCTTTTAAATTCTTGTTCATTACTGTTGAAATTAGTTGAAAATACTGAAGCAGATGACATTTGACCACGAGCCGGTTTTGGCCAGTTTAAAGGGGAAAGGGTTAATGGAGGAATGTTTGTTTTGTATCAGCAGCCCTCCCTACATTTATTCCTCCGCGGTGCATGAGAAACTGTTCATGCAACAGGAATGGTACCAGTTTTGCCATTGATTTGTTGAACTTTTATTGCATCAAGTATATGTTTGGCTATACAGACCATAAGTAACCATAAAACAAAGCCTGTATATGCAACAAGCTTAACACGTAGATGTAAGAAAAATTTTCATTATTTATTGATCTTATTCAGGGATTTTGATGGTATTGAAAATATTCTTCACATTAGTGCTTTTAGACCCCTTTTCATTAGAATTAATTAGCTGCCTGACACAAAACTTGGAATTAAATATGCATGGCCTAACTTCCGGTGGTGAAAGATGTAAAAAGTGAACATTCATCAATCGGACATCGTTTCAATTGAAAGTTGTTCAAAATCTGAAATATGTTTCCTGACTCTGAGGCAGGGTTTACTAATTTACATATAATCCACTAGCTCTGGACAAGTGAACTCCTATCAGGGCTAGTAAGGATTAAAGAAAAAAATTAGACTTACAATGTACACTATTCAGCTCTGTTGTACACCTGTAAATTTTAATAGAAAGTTGCAAGTTTTGTTTTCCTCTCAGCAATCTATGCTTTTAAGCACTAAATATAAGTACATGATTGTATAGTGCAATAAAATGAACAAATTATAGTGAAATGCTGACCAATAATAGAGTGTTGTGACACCTACAGAAATTCACAATCGAGTTTCTTGCAATACAGTTTCCATTTTGATTTATTCATAAAGTAAAAATCCTGTGGATACATTTTAAAAACATTTTTCAATAAATACAATTTAGAACACACAAAGAAAATGTCCAAGAAAAACTCATCTTCAGTTGTAAATATAAACTGTCATAAAGCATACAGTGAATATTGTACACTTTTATGCATTCATATTTTACACTTTTTTTTTGGTTTTCAAGATTGGCAGGTCTGTCACAGGGTCACTGATGTGACTCCAGTTTCTCTGTGCAAACAACTGAAGAACTAGGCAAAGCTGTATGGAGTTTGGTTAGAGTATCATGTGTCCAAGGTGAGGCGTATGTTGGGATTGTAACAAGTGACCTTCACTTGCAGTTTACAAAATCACAGGATCATGTACATGCATGTAGATTTGATTTCCATGCTACAATATTCTCTGACTCAGTTCTCTACTTCAGAGACGAAATGTTCCACCAGGAGACATTTGATTTTTGTCTTACAAAATCAGTAATTTCTAAGTTGTGTGTGTTTTTTTTATTTTCAGGGGCCAGACTCCTACTATGGTACCAAGGGGCTCAGAAAAGTTACCCATGAATCAGTTACTAGCGGCAAAGTAACATTCCAGTTCACGTACGCTGCTGGAAATAACAACGGAACATCAGTTGAAGATGGCCAGTTACCAGAAATAATTTTCTACACCTAAAACAGGGGCCAAATGAAATGCACAGCTTCAAAATACCATAAAAATCACAGATTGAATCAAATGTGTAGGAGTCAGTATGTGGTGCATGTGCAAGTGTTCTTCCTTTGAGACATCACCTGGTTTGAAAAATTAATGAAACAGGTCCATAGTGCTGGCCCCTCTATATTAGTGCATCCCCATGAGGGACCACTGTGGTGCAGACAATGCATCTTGACTGGCCATTGGGGTGGTATATCTGAAAAGGAATCTCTGTGCTTATAAACATTAGGGGTTGTATGTAAAAGAAGAATTAAGACTTATTCAGAAATGAAAACCAGCGTCACTTAAGTGAATGACAGAGACCCCAGATCCACCATCATATTGTCTGTAGGACTTGTTTCGTCCTTCAGTTTGCCACCCCGCGAATCACATGCAGAACTTTGTCAAACTCCATAAAAATGCAAGAATGATTTGTATAATTTCATCACTTTTGTGTGGTGTTCTTTTTTCTTGTGTTTCCAATGGAGCTGGTTTCTGCATTGGACGTTTTTAGCAGTCTCATGATTTTGTTTGTACATATATAAGAGATATGAAAAAAAAAAATTATGAAAAAAAAAGAGATGCATGTACATGTATATTGTGGATTTTTTTAAAAAATGAATTTATGGACACTTAAATGTGCACAGATGTATTCCTCAGTCTGTGTAGATCACAGGCCTTAGTTTGTAGTCATTTCTCTACAGAGGTGTTGAATTTAAATGAATGCAAACAGAACTACATCACTTGACTTGAAATGACCACTGCTATTTACATTTGCATATACAAAAGGAAAAACTGAATACCAGTATTTCTTCACTGCAAGACAGGTGAGATATGTCCAGTATTACTCCACTTTGAATTTGTATGAACTGTATTACATTGTCCATTGTATTGCTTTCAGGTAAATACAAAAGGTTATCCACTGGTAATATGTGCAGAGCTTCTCCAGTGTATGTGGGTCTGTGAACCCTGTTTAACTGTATGAAACAAATACATGGAAGATGAAGAGCAACATGTCTGTTTATATTGGCCTGTGATGCTCTGCTTACAGAGTGTAGCATGGTATTCCAGGGCATGTACAAGGAATCTTTTTTTTTTTTCAAAGCTGTGTTGCATACAACTCTTTATTGCTAGTTGCCCATGCATATATTAACCCTTTCCCCCTTAAACCGACCAAAACCGGCTGGTGGTCAAATGTCGTCTGCTTCATCGTTTTCAACTCATTTCAACAGTAATGAAAAACAGTTTGACTGAGAATTGCAGATGAGACCTATCAAGATCACGTGCCTCAGGTCAACAGCTTTCCTTGGCATGGGTTGGGCACTTGGTGCCCAACCCATGCCAAGGAAAGCTGTTGACTCAGTCTCAATTCAAGGGGGAAAGGGTTATTGTATTCATTGCATAGCTTAAGTTGGTTCCTTTCATTGTTTTTATAACGGAAAATTTAAATCTGGTCAGGTTTTAGTAGCACTCTAGGATCTTGATTAACATACATGTACAATACAGGTTGCCTGGTTGTCTTTTAGCTCAGAAACAGGCTGATGTTGCATAAATTTGTGTTATCACCAATGAACAGTAAAACATGTTTGAGATTATGGCTTCTTTATCAGGACAGTTTTAAGTAAAATAAAATTTGAAAAATACCGCAAACAAGATAGACATACTAAAATGAATTTTCATTATTCTTAAAGCCAGATATATGACTTATTTGCTTTATGAGACACGTTTCGAGGGATGTAAAGTGAACTTCCTTTGTTCTTTGACTTATTTATCAGGCACATTTTGCAAGACCAGATAGTGCCATTGTACTGAGGGCTCACTTGATTTACATTGCATAATGGTCAAAGATTACTAAGTTTTGTATGCAACAGGTCAAAAGTCAATATCTGTTTCACAGATTCAGCAGAGTAGCACTATTTCATGGGTGAAACAAAACTACCAGTGTTAACCCGGTGCAATGATCCCTCTTTATAAAACTGGTGATGAGGTCCACCGAGGAGACTGTTACAGCAAAACCATCATATACATATGTATATAATGTAACAGGGATTTCTAACTTAGAAGTAATGGGAAAAGTGCTTCACGGGGACCCTGGGGACTAGAGTGTTCTATCAGAAGCCGTCTTGTGATGAGGGATGTTATAAAAAGGTGGCACTGTATATAAGCTTTCAACTGTTTTAATTGCTATATTGCTCCTGATGTTGCAACTGGAAATTGCTGCGCTGAAATATGGGCCATTACACACTATTGTTTTGCAGAAGAATGTCCTTGTAATGGATGGTGGTATATAAATACCGAGATAACAGGCATGGTTATGGAGTGGACAGTGTGTACAGTTACAGGACAGGATGAACAGCTGTGGAGATGGACTGTGCAGTGTATGGAGTGGACAGAAAATATACACAGGGCAAGACAATTTATTGTATTTTCACTTGTTGCCCAGTATCATCCCTTGTCTATAACTTGTGTCATAATTTTAGACTGTGCAACTCCTAGGGAAAGTTTAAAGCCACCCCACCTGGGATTACCACTGGTTGAATTTCGGAGGTACATTTCAAATTGTCCACAAGATATCTGAACTTTGAAACCTTTGCCCTCATAAATATTCCATTTGTCCCAGACAAGGGGATCATAGGAATTGTTGTGCCCTCAAATTAAACAGAAAAACCAATCATCTGTGATTACCAAGATATTAGAGGTGAGGTGGAAATGAAGAGGTTGGTAACATCTTTGCTTGAAAGCAATTTATAATTGCACGGATGTTGAAAATGGTTACTGATATTTTCACATAATTCAGATTTTAAAGTTTGGTTCAGAGAAGTTACCAGATTTCTTTAACTCTTTCAGTGCCCAATTTTGGACTGAGTCAACAGCTTTTCTCTGCATGCATTGGGCGCAGTGCGCCCAATGCATGCAGAGAAAAGCTGTTGACCTGGGACATTTTCTATGGAACTAGAGGCATACCGGTACATGATTCAAAGGTCTTTTTACAAGGAATAGGAATCAGCGATCCTAATGACAATTCAAACTAGTTTGACTTAAGTAGATTGACTTAAGTCGTGATTAGCACTGAAAGAGTTAAAGTGGCCAGTACCTGCGTAGCAGTAGAGAATGTTAGTGTACTAACCACTTACTTCTTAAGCACCACAGTGACGTTGGTGAACATTTATAGGCAATTGTTAAAAATGGATACACGTCATACACTAAAATTTTTTACATAATTGTAAATTTTTTCATTGATATTCATGATTTTATTCTGTAAAATACAAGTGCTTATATATATATTCCATCAAGCAGGTGCCTCCATGTTGAACTGCATCCACTTCTATACAAAATGCGCTTGTTTGGGGAGGAAATTACGTGTTCCATAAATTTGCATCATTTTTAAGTTTCCTAAGTTAAGTTTGCTGCATAATTTGCAAAAATTGAAAAAAAAAAAAAAAAATCATGAATAGAAGGCATTTTACAGTAATCCAACTTTACATTGGATTTCAGTATGTCACAAGATTTTCTCATGGTTTCATCATTAGCCACAGTGATAATCAAAAAGAAGGGATGCATTGCATGCACAGGTAGAGCATGTCATAGTTACGTGAGCTTTGCATGGCAGATTGTCTATAATCCTTCCGAAGACACATAAAGTGACCTATTATCACACAAATATTAGCAGAACATGCAGACTGAAAACTGCTTTGAGTGGCCAAATTATCAGTGTCCTGTGCGTGTATAACATGGCAGAGTTATGAATGTAAGACCTTGATAGGCCAATTGCTTCATAATCAAGGACCTCAAACGGCGATATGCTTCATAGGAAAAGTAACATACAGGGTCACAAAAGGTGAAAAGGAAGTTTGTGGCTTCTCGCAGTTGCTTTATCATGTAAGTGTCCTTATATGTAGAACATCATCATGTTTTGCTCAGTGCTGGCAACTTTTGAGTCCTTTTTATAATGAAAGATGTATATTATGAATGTTAAAAGGGCCAAAACTTTTTGTGATTCATTTGCAACAGTAAATGCAGGCTAACCAGAAATAAATGGCATCCACATACATGGTATGTACGTGATATAAAAGTGAGCAGTTGAAGATTTTAATGTTAAGTTAAAATTTTGTATTCTCATAGAAATTCATTGTATAATGAATGAAGAGCCTCACTTTGTGATAATGTCCTTAAATACATGGACCACTTGGTAGTGGCTAGTAACATATGACTGTGGGTTGCCTTGGTACCAAGTGCACTAGAAGCGAAGCCAGTTCAACCCTTGTCATGCGCTTCATTTTCTTAGAGTAGCTTTTTTCCCCCTCCCCATGCGCTTTGGGTGCCTTGATGATTGATACATTATGCCTGTGAAGGAGGAGGGTTGCAGTGTAGACCTGTGAACTTGGTCTACTCTCATGCTGTGATGAGGATTTATCCTTTGTGGGGTATCGCTGCATCAGGAGGGTGATGTAATGGAGTTCAGTGACATTGCAAACACCTTGAGCTGTATGGCATCGGTTGACAATAGCTGTCATTTTAAAGACAATCTTATTCAGGGTATTATTACCGGTGTTTTTTCTACCATTAACTTATGTTCAAATTGACAGCTAGAGAACCATGTCCCAGACACTGCAAAAATCACTGGAGCACCACGCAACAGGCACTGCAAAAACCACCACCCCTAGACCTTCAGCATGTTGTGTTGTAGAATGAGCTGGCTGGGACATAACTCACCAGGCACTGCCAAAACCACTTTCCTAAGGCCTTTACCGGCATGTTGTAGAATGAGCTAGCTGGAGCATGACTCACCAGGTACTAGCAAAAACCACTTACCCTAGACCTCCACCAGCATAGACTTAGTGTAGAATGAGGTACCTGGGGCAGAAC
Organism: Hermodice carunculata; assembly: GCA_964020975.1. Classification (NCBI taxonomy): domain Eukaryota; kingdom Metazoa; phylum Annelida; class Polychaeta; order Eunicida; family Amphinomidae; genus Hermodice; species Hermodice carunculata. The sequence goes on from OZ026617.1 coordinate 80,201,952, forward strand.
TCACCAGGCACTGCCAAAGTCACAGAGCCAAGATCTTTACCAGCATGGTGTGGAATGAGCTAGCTGAAGCATGACTCACCAGGCACTGCAAAAGCCACTGATCCAAGGCCTTTATGGGCATAGTGTGTCAAATGAGCTAGCTGGAGCGCGACTCCCCATGGGCTGCAAAAACCACTTGCCCAAGACCTTCACTATCATAGAGTGGATTGTCCCAGCTTGCTAATACAAAACATGCTGCAGTCTTAGGCCCAGTGTAGAAATCCTTTCAGAATACGTAGAACTAGTCTTCAACAGCATTACTGGTAACCCAAACATATAATTATTATTTTACAGTTGGCAGTCTCTGTAATTATTGTTATCATGCATAATTTTGTTTTCAACATCTCAGTGTGTGTGTTTTTGCTTTCTTCAAAGTGGAAGAGTAATTGAGATATCTTCATAGTGTGATCTGTATACTGTGTTATGGATTTACTGGTTTTTGAAAATTTAAAACTTTACTCGTGATATATAGGTTTGTGATATATATGTTCATAATTATATTCCTGTTTTTAACAAAATGCATGATAGTGTTCATGTTTTTTTGGTGGAAGATGTATTTTACTTTGCATGATCAACAATTTATTTATCTGGAAAGTTATTTCACAGAAGAGTCTCTGTCTCTGGTTATAGCATAATGAAGTACGTCCATGTACACACATTTCCATTCAAAGCTGAAGGATACTGTTGTCATTGAATGATAACACCCATAAATATATTATTTTGTGAAGACAATTCAAAGTCATTGAATGATAACACCCATAAATATATTATTTTGTGAAGATAATTCAAAGTCTGTGATTCAGCCCATTGAAAAAATACACACTGATAATTTAAGTGCATTTGTGGTGCCACACTCACATGCACAAAGGGATAATTTGTGGAAGGTGCCTGGCAAAGTAAATTAACGTGAAGAAGTGCATGTTTGTATGCCAGAGGTGTTTGTTGAGCCAAGAAAGAAGCCCAGCATTCAGCTGCTTTGTCTTCATGTATCTAGCAGTAATGTTAGGCCAGAAAGGTTCCAGAGCTGACTGGTGTCCAGTTTTGCCAAATATCAGACTGTTGCAACATAGACCATGATAGTTTGAGCTAGTTGGTATGTGATTACAAACTAGATGCACTCAAGGAGCCAACATTTGGCCCAGTACTAACACTGGTGCAGTTTTTGCTTAAATGTGTGTTGTGATAATAGATTTTTGTGATGAAAAAGATAAAAAAAAGTCACTGCATATGCGGGAAAATAGTTATGTCATTGCCACATCCCATAGCCAGGCCAGGCTTCACAGTACAATGTATCTTTGGAGCATGTATATGTATGACTTCTTCTGCCATAATGGAGCCTTCAGTTTCACAGGAGCCTTTTGATTGGATGAGACTGCCCATGGTGTAGGTCAGATTCAGTGATTGGTTGGCAATGGCAAAATAATACAGGGCAGAATCACTGATTGGTTGGTACAGCCAAAAAACATGTAAATGTATCAGGTTCACTCAGGAAAGGGCTCTGAATCAACCGCTACTCTGATAGAAGAAACTATGATACATCCATGGTTTAAGTTTGGTGCCAGGTGGTGGTTTAGGGGCTTTTTGGCATGTTGTGAACATCCAGGATGAGTAGTTCTTAGTGCAGCCTTATGCCAGTGTGTCCAGTCAGGACTTAAAGTTATATACTGATTTGCCCCACATTGGAGCCTTTGATGCTTAAATATTTGAGGCTTTCTGCCAAATGCAATGTGTATAAAAATGATCTTGTTTCATTCAAAGTCCAATCCTGTCTCCTGAATGGAATCTTGAGGTGTGTATGCATAAATAGTGGTACCTGCTGTATGCAACCACTGCCATGAACAGCCACATCGTTTTTTGTGGCCACAAGGCTTGGGCATTAGGGTCAGTTTCTTTGTATATTTACCTGCAGTCACAGGTCACCTGCTGTATGTGGCCACATTTTCCTAACTGAAGGGGGGGGGCCACATACAACAGGTACCTCTTCACATGTAGTATGTGAACATGCATGTGATGTAATATTAACCCTTAAAGTGCTAATCATGCCTATAGTCGTTTTCTCATTACTGTTAAACATATAATGGTTAACAGATTCAAATTCCTCATCAAGATACCTTTCATTCAAATACCAGCAAGCCTAGTCTAAAGCAAAAAGTAGTCTTAGTCAACAGCTTTCCTTGGGACACTTTGCACAATGTGTGCAAAGTGTCCTGAGGAAAGCTGTCACCTCAGTCTTAAATCCGTGCTTTAAGGGTTAATAATGGTAACAGATTTTTGTGATGGACACTCATTTTGTGGCAATGTGAATTGCTGGAAAACAGCTTGTTTTTTTTTTTTTTAATGACTCATCAAGAAAAGGAAGACAACACTTGCTGGAATCTTACTGCTGAGCATACTACATATTGGTATATAGTGATTCAACAAAGCTGGGTCCACAGTAATCACTTGTAAATTGACAGCTTCAGTCTGCTTTTTTAGGATACTATCAGTAGTGTGAAATACCAGACTTTGCTTGGGTCATGTGCATATTTCCAACAATTGTGCAGGGGTTGACATTAAGGTTTTTGGTCTGGTTGTCCCCCAGAAACTTTTTCCACATTTTGGGAGCAACCAGTGGGTTCAAGTCCCATAGAGCTAAAAATTTTTGGTTGCCCTGACTAAAAATATGGTTGCCCTGTACAACCGGGCAGTCCTTAATGTCAAGCCCTGTTGTGATTTGTGTGGACCCAGAGTACATTTCCATTCATTATCCAGGAAATGTTTATGGGGTTATCAATGGGCAAATAGATCCTTTTAGGCAACAGAAGGCAGCACTTGATTTTTTTTATTTGCATATGATTTGCTCATTTGCATACCAATAAATCCATTGTATGCTTTTATTGTGTAAAAGGGAAACTTTGTGCAAATGGACACACACCAGTGCTGCCTTCATGGGTGCTAAATTGCACTATGTTGCTGAATTTAAGAACCGACTGAAAGCACAAGTGAAGTATATTGTAGCATGCTACAGTGCCACTAAATTAGTATAACAAGCAAAATACTGTGGATGTGAAAATGAATGCTATGTAAAGAGAAATGAACTATAATCTACTTTATGTTTGCTAAGTATTTAAATTGATGTGACCTTCCCTGAAACAATTGGATAAGGTTAGAACATCAGTCACTAGATGGCACCACTAGTGAATAGGGATTAGCAGACATCTGACGAATCAGTGTGTGGCTGGAGGTATACTGTGGACTAGAGGTGCTCCTGATGATATAGGTGTTCTAGGCTTGCCTCTTTATCCTGGAATATGCAGTATAAATAGCTGCACCTTACTTTGGCAGACACTCCTCACACAAGCCATCTAGTTTTTCTTTGTTCTTAGTAAGGGTAAAACTGCACTCTTACACAAATTGAAATGTGAAAAGTAACGATTAAAATAATAAAAGTTTGCTGTTGTAAACTGGGTTACTTTGTTGTCGTTGTTGCCATAATACTGTGGAAGTACTTAATTTTAGCAAATTTTGGACGCATGTGCAGAACACAAAAGTAAATACTTAAATATTCTGATATTTAACAGCAAAAATCTAAAGATTTAAGTGATAAAGTCATGAAACGCAATATTGAAGTACCAATGGATTTCTAATACCTTCCACAGTAGCATTATTGGCAGGTGCCCAGGATTTATTTGGTCTGCTGACCTGTCGCTCACCAGAGCTTATAAAATTGCATCCATCCATTCATTGTCCTTCCTTCCACCTGTCTGTGAAATACATATGTGTATATATATATATATATATATATATATATATATATATATATATATATATATATATATATATATATATAAAATCAATTTTATTGTAACAACTGGTGGAGCCAATACCAAACTAACGAAATTTAGTTTTCCAATCTTGACCACCAGGATTGCACGACGTGATTAAACGGTATTTCGTGGGAAGTGGGACACCACTATCAGCGGGTCATCGACAGCCATATTCAAGTGTACAGACATGAAGAAAATGGGGAAGTTTGAAAGAGTGATTTTGATCAAGTTAAAGCTGTACTGTGGCTGAAATATACCAGTGTACAATTGCAGGTACCATGCAGGCTGTTGCGCCGACATGCGCAAATTGTCGAATCTTGACAAATATCCATAGATGTGTGGGGTTACATTCCACAGTTAAGCTTCCGCTTGTGGTCGTGACAGTGTGTCTATAGTGTGTCCATATGGTGTCCTGCTTGGTAACAGCAGACAAGCATAACTATGAATTCAGTCATGTGGGCGATCGTCAGGATAAGGTGACAAAAGGGAGAACTAAAAATTTGTTGGGCTCCTATTGCATACTGGATCACTTTGTTCATCTTTTGGCCAGTAGATGGTGCTGCCATTTTATGAATTCATGTGTGTTCAGGCTGTTTTTGGCTCTGCTTACCATAGGTTGTAGAGCTTATTTGATCACTCCTGTCTGTCTGTTTATCAGTCTCTCACGTCATCCATCCCTCTGTAAATTTGTGTTTGTGACTGTGATACAGTCAGCAGTTTTCATGTTGGCCCCATGTAATTTTCAGGACTTGTTAAGGGTATGAAAATCTAGGTTGAGTTTGATACTGGGGTTACCAAATGTAATTCTTGACTTGTCAGTCAGCAGAGCTATTGAAATCCATTTATGTTCATTCTCTGTCTGTCCTTAGACTTTTTACATTTTTGACTTCTTCTCAAAGACTGCTTCATGGAATGTTTTGACTTTGCGCAGGAATGTTCCCTAGGTAAATCTCTACCAAGTTTGTGAAAGTTTGGGAAAATAATATAAATATGTTATGGGAAATCAAACTTTATGACCGTAGGTACATGTAAGTGCTACCTCTATATGGTATGTTTGGCTATTGTATTTACATTTTCGACTTCTTCTCAAACACTGGTGTTTGGAATGTTTTGATTTTGCACATGGACTTCTCAAAAACTGGTGCTTGGAATGTTTTTTGCACATGGATGTTCCCCAAGTGGACCTCTGCCAAGTTGGCAGAGGAGATGATGATGTGATAATTTTTCTGTTTGTGAATTTTTTAGTTGATTTTTTGAAAAAAAAAAATCTTCAAATCTTCATCTCAAGAATAACGTGGCCAATTGCATTGATATTGCACATAGGGTCACCTGGGGTCACTTAGTTCTTATTTTGGCCACCAGGTGGTGCTGCGAGTTTTTCTCATTTTTCATGAATTTTTGTGTGTTAAGGCAATTTTTGACTTCTCCAGAACGACTGAACAGAATTTTTAAAAATTCTATCAATATATAATATGACTTTAGACAATGAAAGTTTGCGAAATTGATATGGATATGTTAATTTTTGATGAAGTTATGGGAAATCAAACTTTGCGACCGGAGGTAAGTAGGGACTGTTCACATAGCCCTCTTGTTTCATTGACTTTTTGAAAAAAAAATCTTCATCTCAAGAACTACTTGACCTTGCAAGATCAAATTAAAGTTCAATGACATAGAAGCTTAAATCTTGATAATGATAGATCCTACGCCTGTGGTTACCATGTGGGATCACAGGCCACATGAATTACGTGTATTATGCCCCACACCCACAAAATTATGGGAGCAAGGGATATAGTAACAAGCTCCCTTTGTCCAGAACATGTACATGATCATCATGATACTCTTCTTTGAATTTTTGTGTCTTGAAGCTATTTTTACCTCAGCTGACTTGTCAGTCAGCTGAGGTTTTGTGAGGGTCTGTCGTCCGCCCGTCCGTCCGTTCGTTGTCCACAATTCACATTTTCGACTTCTTCTCAAAAACTGCCAGCCAGATCCACTTCAAACTTGGTGGAGATGTGCCTTGGGTGGGTCTCTACAAAGTTTGTTCAAGTGGTCACGGTTCAGTGATTTTTGGATTTTTAATGAATTTTTTTTGTTCTTTTTTGGGTAAATCTTAAAAAATCTTCTTCTCCAAAACCGCTCACCCAATTGCTTTGATATCACACAGGAACACTCCCTGGGACTCCTAGTTCTTAATTTGTTCACCAGGTGGCGCTGCAATTTTTTCCTAATTTTTTTATGAATTTTTGTGTGTTATAGCTATTTTCAACTTCTCCAGAACCGTCCCTTAGATTAAGCTGAAACATGGTGGATATGTTCCTTGTAGAAGGGTCAAACAAAGTTGTTCACTATGTGGGAATGCTGCGGATTCCTGATTTTTAACGATTTTTTCAATTCTGGTACTTGTCGGTCAATGCAGCTTTCCAATTGATTACTATGGAAGTCAATGGGCATTCTAATGCTAATTCACATTTTCGACTTCTTCTCTAAAACCGTCATCCAGATTAACTTCAAACTTGGTGGCAATGTACCTTGGGTGGGTTTCTACCAATTTTGTTCAAATGTTTATGCTCCAGTGATTTTTGGATTTTTAATGAATTTTTTTGTTCTTTTTTTTGGACAAATCTTAAAAAATCTTCTCCGAAACTGCTTACCCAATTGCTTTGATATCACACAGGAAGACACCTAGGGACTGTTTGTTGTTAATTTGTTCACCAGGTGGCGCTGCAGTTTTTTTCTAATTTTTTATGAATTTTTGTGTGTTATAGCTATTTTCGACTTCTTCTCCAGAACTGTTACTCAGATTAAGCTTACAGGTGGTGGATATGTTCCTTATGGAAGGGCCAAACAAAGTTGTCCACTATTTGGGAATGCTGCGGATTCCTGATTTTTAATGGTTTTTTCAATTCGGCTCCTTTGGGGTAAATGCACCTTTCCTATTGATTACCATGTAAGTCAATGGGCATTCTAATGCTAATTTACATTTTCGACTTCTTCTCCAAAACCGTCATCCAGATTTACTTCAAACTTGGTGGCAATGTACCTTGGGTGGGTGTCTACCAGGTTTGTTCCAATGGTCATGTTCCAATGAATGTTGGATTTTTTTATGATTTTTTTTTTTTTCAAAAATCTCTTCCAATGTTCTAAAAGGAAAGTTTAACATGGGAATTTCTTGTAATGAGCATAACTTTGATAAAGTGACCAGATTTACCTCAAACTTGGTGGGGATGTGCCTTGGGTGGATCTCCACCAAGTGCGTTCAAATGGTCATGCTCTATTGATTTTTTTGATTTTTTTATGAATTTTTTTGCTCTTTTTGGGGGCAAACCTTCAAAATTCTTCTCCTCTGAAACCGCTCACACAATTGCTTTGATATCGTACATAGACACTCCCGGGGACACCTAGTTCCCAATTTGTTCACCAGGTGGCGCTGCAACTTTTTTATGAATTTTTTGTAAGGTTTTGCTTTTTTTCACTTGTTCTCAGAACCATCCCTCAGATTAAGCTGAAATGTGATGGATATGTTGTTGTGGAAGGGTCAAACAGTTGTTTACTAGGTGGCACTGCTTTGGATTCCTGATTTTTAAGGATTTTCAATTCGGGTACTTATGGTTCAATGCAGCTTTCCTATTGATTACTATGTAAGTCAATGGGCAATCTAATGCTGATTCACAGGACAACTGACATGAAATTTACTGTTTACTTGATAACTTGAGATTTGTTTTGAGTTAGCTACACATGTTAATTATTCTGTATGAAGGTCATGCTGAGACAGTACATGAATGACCTTGACCTCGTTTGTGGGGTCACAGTGCAACATACATGAATTTTACTCTTCATTACAACTTGAGAACTACTTGAACTTTGATGTTGCACATGTAAGTGTTCTTCTATAAAGTTCAGACTTACTCAGAACATGGTGTCCTTGATCCTTTCCTAAGTTCATAGAGCTGCAAGTGTGATGAATGTCAAGATCAGCTGAGGCACGGGCCTTTTCACACAGCCCTCTTGTTTACTTCCGTTTTGATATACTGAACTTTGCTATCACTGCACATGTATGTAGCTATACAGACTACAGTGCATGTGTTGTAATACTGTTAAAGCAGATGCCAGTCTGCAGAGCACAGGATCATGATGATCCACTTGTTTGAAAAGTTGTTCATGAATTATCTCAAATCTGGGTGGGAATGTTGAAATTCACCAAAATTTGGTGCCCCCCCCCCTCCTCAGTATTACGGAATGACCAAAGGGTGTTTAAAACACAAAATTCATAATTCCAGGAAATGATTTTTTTGTTGTGGTCCTTCCATCTGAACTTCTGCACTCGGTCAATATACCATTTTGCAGGAATAATATACAAGCAAAAGTCTACGAGGTATGGAGTCTTGGTGGTATTTAGTAGAACTAGCATCTTAGGTATTCAAAGTACATTAAATTCATTAATAAAGAACGTTGTCAAGGACACTTAATTATACATTTAGTGAAATCAGAAGACTATCAATATCAAATGTACCACAAATGTGTATTACATATTGAAGTTCGACATTGCTGCATAACATGGGTGGCTTTAACCAACTTTGTCAAGATCACAGAGGTACCACATTTTAGGGGGGGGTTTTGTTTTTGTTTTTGTTTTTGTTTTGTTTAGTTTTTTTGTTTTTGTTTTTGTTTGGGTCATATCTGAATTTGTACACATACATGTTTTTCAATATACCATTACATGAAGATTATGCAGATAGAGAGTATGACGTGTATTCATGCCAACACTGGTGGTACTATGTGGAACTAGCATCAAAGGTATAAAAAGAACATTAAATTCATCATTTTGATTATAAATTGAGGTGGAATATGTAAATTTACACCAAATATGAGTTAGACCAATGCTTAAGTTTTGTGAAATTTTGGTTGACCTCGATACATTTTTCAAGGTTGTTTAGGACGTAGTAAAGGACACTAAATTTGACATTGAGAAATAGAAAGGCTAACAGTACTAAATGTACCATGAATATGTATCATATGGAAGTTCGATATTGCATAATGTGGGCTACCTTGACCTTCTTTCCCAAGGTCACAAGCCACGCCGCGAAGCAGTCCTCGAAGGGAGTTCTTCACTCTTCTGCAGGACTGCTTCATGGTCTGGCTTGTTCTGGCTGGACGCTATGACCACCCCCTCATTTATTTTTACAATATTCATTAGGAATTTTTTTATAACGAATTAACTGAGAAAGGGTCTTCAGGCGGAAGCTGTGAAGCTAGTGCGCAGTGAGACTGGCAACTTTGGATCGCAATTACCTATTTAATTTTTTCACAAGTACATTAAACCTATATATTTTCTGATTACAACATATCCAAAGATTTGTATCCATAGAGTTTTTTTGCAGGATTGGAATTTTTTGACATTTTATAGCATTCTTTCTGACTTGGTAGGATTTTCACATTTTTTGCGCAGAAGTCACACAAAATTGTTTTTCTTTTTTTCCAGTTAAAATAATAGAAATTTAAAATATAAATCCATGTCCAGGATCGAATTCAATGGTTAGTCCTGAAATAACATAAATAAAAAGTTATATATTTTTTTTAATTTAGTCCTGACAGACTGTTCATTTTCCTTCTATAATTTGCTCCAAAAGTCAGGGAAGGGGTTGTCAGGAAAAAAAAATCCTGGGAACCGCTCCTGGATATGATATTTTTCTTTTAATGTCCGTTAATTTTAATATGATAGGGAAATTTGTACGTTTGTGAGGCGAGATACAAATTGTAGAGATTGAGCAAAAAAACAGTTCCGAGAAAATTGCATTGAAAGAAAAAGTTGCCAATTTAACGCATTTGTGGCTGTAATAAAACACATACTCATTTCTTCTGTCCTGTGTTTTAATTTTTGTATGAAAGAAACTTGTAGCTTTACCTCTGTGATGTTGTCATTAAACAAAAGTATATTTTGTGGCTTAAATCTAGACTTTTTTTAGCTTGGGAACACCCCACTTGCCTTGTTTGGGTGTGGGTTCACATGCGGCTTTCCAATTTTTGGGGACCAGTAAGTGGATTGTGCAAATTCGTTTTTACATCAATAGAGAATTTCAAAGTAATCAGAACAATGGTATTGATTAGTCTGAAATGGCCCAATCTTCGCTCCACAGCTAATGGGTTTCCTGTGAGTGACCCTTGTCAATAGCTCAATTGGTTTCCAGCGGTCATGGACTAATGACTGTGCAAACAATGACATGGTTCATTATCATGCCCATGCAAACAAAGCCATGTGTCCGGCACTGTTTAAACTTTTCATTGTAAACAAAAGTTTTGAGATCAATTATCTCATATAAATTTTATGTTCACACATATGAGTTTTTGGGAGCATGTAGTTTAAGTATCAGACTATCCACAAATATGAAAAAGTGGTTAAAGGTGATCCAAAGGTGCAGCTTCAGACCTTCCACCTTAAGAAAGACTAATGAGTGTACAAGATTTTTTTTAATGCTAGGGACAAGACGAGAGAGAGAGAGAGAGAGAGAGAGAGAGAGAGAAAGAGAGAGAGAGAGAGAGAGAGAGAGAGAGAGAGATTTGGTCTCTGTGGGCAGAAATTTTTACATTACTAAGTTGCAAATTACAATGGCGATGTTAGGAGTGAATATAATCAGAATGCTCTGGTCATTATACATGTACTCAGTCATTGTTTACTTGTTCAGTGCATCGTGAGCTTGTTTATTAATAGGAGTGACCAATATAAACAGACTTGACCTATGTGAATATGTAGTGAAACAGTGTTGTTATGGTCATGTGTTTCATGAAAGACAGTTCATGAAGACTCAATTTGGCTGAAAGTAAAATGTGAAATCATGTAGATCTTTCCATGGAAGGCAGATAAACGGCTAGGTATAGGTCTACTACAGCGAGGAAACAGAACATTCAGAGAACAGAGTTCACTTGTCTGACTGACTGATGGCCAAGAAAATGTGTGTCTGCCCAACTGAAAACCTAAGAGTTAAATGTCCTAACCTCCAGACTGGAAGGGGTGATTTCCATATGGTGATAAGTGGTTCCTAATTCTCTTAGGAAGGAGGTGATACTTTACAACCATGATGTTAGGGTCTTTGGGACAGGTGAAAATCTTTGAGAAAGCAAGATCTTAATTGTTTCCTTTAATACCAGATGGCCAAGGATATTAATGAATATGTCCGGACCAGCTGTTCTTTCTGTAACAAGAACAATAAACCTCGAGTTTGGCCCACAGCTTCCTTGGGGGATTATCATGTACGTCAGTATGCCTCTAGAACAAGTACACATTTACATTTTAGGCCCATCACTCATAGTAACAGAGGTAATCAATATGTATTGATGTTGGTCTATCAGTTCACGAAGTGAATGGAGTGTTATCCCACACCAGATCAGACTGCGGAGACCATTGTGGAAAAGGTAGCACGTGAATTTATCTGTCGTTTTGGTTGTCCATTACAGATTCATACTGATCAGGGCCAGCTAGAACTGGATAGGGAAGTTTTCCAAGCTATTTGCTGTCTTCTGAACAAAAAACCCTTAATCATCAATGCTCTCATGGTCAGGTGGAGTGGTATAATCGCTCCTTCAGACTATTAGCTATTGTCTGTATGGAAATCAGAATACATAGGATGAAGATCTTCCACTTTTGGCTGGGGCCATTAGAAGTACGATTCATAGGCAGACAGATTTCTCATCTAATATGCTCGTGTGAGGCAGGGAAGTTATGAAGCTACTATAGACATCTGTTTGGTTTGGCCTTAAGAGAGGTAAGTAATAACCATGTTCCTAACTATGCCACCGATTTGCAAGAATGGGAAAAGGGGGTGCACACCATGGCATGAGAGAATTTGCAAACAGGACAGCAATGTCAAAAAAGAGACTTTGACCTGAAGTTGGCTGAAAAATCGTTTGAGAGAGGAGACTTGGTGTATAAATTTCACTCGTCTTCCAAGGGAGGTCAGTCAAAAAAAGCTGAAGCCGTTGTGGGTTCGTACTTATTTAGTTACGGAAGTTCTATCTCCGCTACTTCATAAGATCGAAGACAGGAATAAAAAAAAGAAAGAATATTTTATCCACAACGATCCTGTACGCATTTGCGAACATAAGCATATTCCCACGTGGCTTCGGAGGATGCCCAATAGTTTTCTTGGCCTGGATATCTGAAACATCGCATGTGATTAAAGATGAGCAAGATTCAGAAGAAGCTATTGATATTACCGCACTGCTTGCCGATTGAGATACTGGTGTAATGACATCAGGGGATGATGGAACAGATACTGGTGTAATGACATCAGGGGATGATGGAACAGATACTGGTGTAATGACATCAGGGGATGATGGAACAGATACTGTTGTAATGACATCAGGGGATGATGGAACAGATACTGGTGTAATGACATCAGGGGATGATGGAACAGATGCGGATGAAGCACAGACATCACTTGACAATGCTTTAGAAGACACTAGTTCAAGTAGTGTGGATAAGGATGCTGGTGTTGGACAGAGAGCTACAGTAACTAGAGCAGGAAAGGTAGTTAGGCGACCAGGATATCTTCAAGACTACAGGGACTACATGCAAGATGGATTCTTGTCTTAGGTGTGAATAATGTGAATGTCATTGTATATTGGTACAGATGAACACGCGTCACGGAGACGACCAGACGTAACGTTGGGACGGGTATTCTTGCACAGAACATTGTCATTGCGCCACTCGCCTGCATTCTATGCATGCAGCACTTACACCACGCTTTCTATAACAAACAATGGCTTCATCACACGCGTAAAAAAGCAGATTAAACACAAAATCAAGATTGAAAAATGAAATGGAAAAAGGCTGTACTTAGTCCAGCTTTTGCAAAAACACACTGTCAGGTTACCTAAAGCATGGACATATAAACGTGTTTTTGTCCACGCCTAAAGTGTATATCGCAACAACAATGTAGGATAAAAAGAGAAATTACAAATGGTAAAAAAAGCCATAGTAGACCATGAAATACATAGCAAAGGTGGCCGCCTTAAGGCGGAAGATCTGAAAGTGGCACATTTGGATAATATCTAATCATTTTTCCATATTTTTGGATAGTCTGATACTTAAACTACATGCTCCCCAAAACGCAGATGTGTGAACATAGAATTTATATGAGATAATTGATCTCAAAACTTTTGTTTACAATGAAAAATTTAAGCAATGCCTGGCACATGGGTTTGTTTGCATGGGCATGATAATGAACCATGTCATTGTTTGCATAGTCATTAGTCCATCACCCCTGGAAACCAATTTAGCCATTGACAAGGGTCACTCACAGGAAACATAAGCCATGGAGAGAACAATGGACCAGTTCAGACTAATCACTACCATTGTTCTGATTACTTTGAAATTCTCTATTGATGTAAAAAACATGTTAGCACAATCCACTTACTGGTCCCCACATATGGAAAGCCGCATGTAGACCCACACCCAAACAAGCCAAGTGTGGTGTTCCCAAGTTAAAAAAAGTCTAGATTTAAGCCACAAAATATACTTTTGTTTAATGACAACATCACAGAGGTAAAGCTACAAGTTTCTTTCATACAATAATTAAAACACGGGACAAAAGAAATGAGAATATGTCACATTACAGCCATAAATGCGTAAGAATTGGCAACTTTTTTCTTTCAATGCGATTTTCTTGGAACTGTTTTTTGCTCAACCTCTGCAATTTGTATCTCACCTCACAAACGTACGAATTGCCCTATTACATTAAGATAAACGGACATTAAAAGAAAAATATCATATCCAGGAAATGTTCCCAGGATTTTTTTTTCTGACAACCCCTTCCGTGACTTTTGGAGCAATTAATAGAAGGAAAATGAACAACCTGTGAGGACTAAATTAGAAATTTTATAACTTTTTATTTATGTTATTGAACCATTGAATTCGATCCTGGACATGGATGTATATTTCAAATTTCTTCTGATATCAACTGAAAAAATTGTGTGACTTCTGCGCAAAAAATGTGAAAATCCTACCAAGTCAGAAAGAATGCTATAAAATCTAAAAAATTCCAATCCTGCAAAAAAACCTCCATGGATACAAATCTATGGATATGTCGTAATCAGAAAATATATAGGTTTAATGTACTTGTGAAAAAATTAAATGGGTAATTGCGATCCAAAGTTACAAGTCGCACTGCGCACTAGCTTCACAGCGTCCACCTGAAAGGCTATTGGAGCTGTGTCTGTATCTGAATGTCAATATGCTGAAAAGGGAGGAATAATATAGATAACTTGCTCTTGCCTGCATTACTTTACGCTGACGATACAGTGCTTATGGAGAAATTCAAGAACAACTTAGCAGAATGCTAGATCTGTATAGCTAATGCACTACTGTCCAATGGGGATTAAAATTCAATGCAGCTAAGTCTAGGGTTATTGTAATAAGTTACAGGTGTGATAAAACGAGACTTTGGTAATTAGGAAATACTCTTCTGCAGGAGTGCACCATGTATAAGTACCTTGGTATTCAATTTTCTCAGTCACTTGCGACTCTAAACGTATGTGAGGCTTACCTGAAGTCGAAAATATCGTAACTGGTAAGTTACTTTAGCAGTATACAGGCATTGCACGAGAATGTAAGTCTTATAACTTTTAGTGACAACTTGTGGAAATGTGTTACAATGCCATCAATATCCCATGGGTGCGCAGAGTGGCTTGTGACTGTAAGGTAAGTGTGTCTCAGGTGCAGTCAATGCAATATGTCATTGCAAGGGCAATATTACGCATAAAATGCACTCCCTCTTCCACTGCTACTTTGGATGAACTTGCTTGGCTACCATGCAGCCTTATACCGAGTGAGAATCGGGAATTTTGCCCGAGTGAACTTCATTGGCTACCATGCAGCCTGATACCGGATGAGAATCGAGTATTTTAACCGAGTGAACTTGCTTGGCAGTCATGCAGCCTGATACCGGATGAGAAACGAGTATTTTAACCGAGTGAACTTGCTTGGCTTCCATGCAGCCTTATACCGGATGAGAATTGAGTATTTTAATCGAGTGAACTTGCTTGGCTACCATGCAGCCTTACACCAGATGAGAATCAGGTGTTTTATCCGTCTACGACATGTTCCAGATACAGGGTTGTGCAATTTAATATATTATAACATGGAATCCAATTTGTAAACAAGAAGACATTATGTTAGTCATATTTTAAGGAAATAACGCTTATTTTGGTCAACGTGGAAAACCTCGTAACGTAACGGTGCCCTTTTAAAATCGTAAATTGTTTTAGTGAATTTTACTGGTGTTTCTTATGCATATACTGAGCAATGCTACCTTCTTCTTCTTCTTCTTCTTCTTCTTCTTCTTCTTCTTCTTCTTCTTCTTCTTCTTCTTCTTCTTCCTCCTCCTCCTCCTCCTCCTCCTCCTCCTCCTCCTCCTCCTCCTCCTCCTCCTCCTCCTCCTCCTCCTCCTCCTCCTCCTCCTCCTCCTCCTCCTCCTCCTCCTCCTCCTCCTCCTCCCTCCCTCCCTTGTGTAGACTTAAATATAACCCAAAATACAAAGAGTAAGCTATGACTTCCAGCTTTTTATTTAGTATGCACAGGTTACTAAATTTATAATTACTATGAAACGCAGAAACAAATTTATATTGCCGTATATTGTTTTATGCTTGCCACCGATCGCCGCATGTCTGTTTCTATAGGTTTTGTTGCAAACATGATTTCTTCGGGGCAGAAGATCTTGTAGCCCATCTAACGGTCCTTCCTCTATGATCAGTCTACAAGGTAAATAACTGGATTTTACATCTACATGAACATCTAATTATTCAGATTAGGTACATGTAGATAGACGCCATGAAGTTACAATCGGCAAGCAGAAAACAAAAACAACAAAACGAGATAACTGACTGCAACACTGACCAAATAAAAGTCAGATGATTTATTTAAAATTGTTAATTCTAGTCAAATGTGTATAAATATAATCTGTTATTCTGTTGTTTTATTCAGTTTTTCTGTTCTCACTGTCATATTATTCATCCGAATATTTCCTTTTGTGCAGTTTACATTGATTTAATTTTAAGGATAGAGATAGATACACTTTACAATGTCGAATATTTAAAATCCAGATACATAAAAGTTGATCTGCAAAATACATATACTGGTTCCACAAAATACACAACACATCTTACCTGTCAATACTCCTTTTTTTGGTCGAGTGTAAACTGCATGAGAAGAAAACACCGTGTTAATTTTATGGAAAAAAAGAAACAGATTATAAAACAAAACTACATGGCAAGAGTCATGCAGTATGTACTTAAAAGATGAGAAGGATTTATAACGGCATCAATTAAAGAAAGTACGTAAGTATTCATTATGCCTAGACAACGCGTTTCCGTGGTTGCCTTTTAACGTTCAAACCAGTTCACGTCGACCGGTGTTTCAAAGGTCTGCATCCTCCATTTTATTAAATATTGACCTCTTTCAAAATATTTTCAATGAAAATTGAAGGAACGACTTAATACCATGATAACCATTCCAATAATCAATAACTTTCTTCCGTGTCCCCTTGGGCACTTAGGGTGTGCTGAAGAAAGCTGGTGACTCAAGCTTTTAAGGTGTTCTACTTTTTTCTCATCCGTTTTACTCCTTTTCTGTTATTTATCTCTGTTGGGTATTCTGGAATGCCCTTAGTATTGAAAACTAAATTTACAGGATAACTTATTTTATCCAAGTGAAACAATCACCAAGTTCAATTTCAAGGTACTATGGCCACATTGTTAGGTAGGTACAATGTATCAAATATACACGATATATTGGTATGGTTACCTTTAAAGAGCGCCGATCTACGCTTGCCAAAAATGTTTCTACAGCCAAGGAGGCTATATAGCCTCCTTGCTACAGCTAAACGGACACACTGCAACATGCTGACAGTGAATTTGTATTTGCTGTTCCCCTTGGCAAGGCAACTGTTTTCGTGTGTTTGTCTAGTATCGAAACCGTTATCCATGTACATGTCACCATGAGGTGTTTGTGTTTGTTATAGCTGGGTGCCAACCCAGATATATTGTTTTTCCTCGTGTTCCATGGCACCCAAATCTGTCCGGAGTTTTACCGAGACACTGTTATTTCCAAAACCACCAAACTTGCCATGGTGATTGACCTACCAATGAAATTTTGCCATTTGGTGTGGAATAGTTATGATGATTAAAATTATGCAAATGAGGGGCAATTAAAATTTTAAAACCTCTATATCTTCAAAAATATTATAGATAGACATAAAGTTCTAACTTATACATATAGGTTTGAGACAACTGGCAAATCCAATACCATGCAAACGAAAGTTGGGGAATTTTAATGTGTGCTAAATTCACCGAATTTCTCCACAATCCACAAATGCAGGCCTTGAACTGCTTGTTGACCTGTGCTTGACCTCCATGGTGCTAGGCAACCATTTTGCATCCATAATCAATTAGCTTGAACCTGTCTTATAGGCAGCCTTCTATCCATGCATGCTAGCAGGTGTATGGTGTACAAGGTTTGGGTCTTGTAGCAAATGGGGGGGGGGGGGCTCCCAACAACTGTGTAATGAGGCTCTCAATAAAATACAGAGAATCTCTTTCGGTTCATACAAGAACAGATCTTCTCCATGCTGCCATTTGTACCAGGTAGGCTAGGAGCTGTCAGTGCACCATGACTGAGACTGGTATTCTAGCTGGTCTGTTTTGCCTGAGTCTATGTCAGTTTGCTGAGCTTATCAGTCCCAAGGGAACCAGCCAGCCTCTGGACTTCTAGACAGAAGCCTGAGTGTACCCTCAGTGAAAGATAGACTACTTGGCCAGACCAAGCCTGTTCTTCATAGCCAATACTGAGACAGTATAGTGCTTGTCTCAGTTCACAGGTACATGTACATGTAGTTTCTTGACACCTGCTGTTAAAATTTGTTCATGTAATAAAAGAAAGAAAGTTTTGTATTGCATGTATACACCTCCCCTTGAGTTATAGTATATATACACTGTAAATGTACATGTGCATGTATGAATAATGTAACCGTACATGCACGCATACCCATCCATACTGCCTAGAAGGGCTGACCCTCTCAGAAGTGAACAGTTTTCTGTGGTCCCAACAGTGCCCACTGTGGAGAGGTTTAACTGTATAAGTGAACACTTTCTTTCTTTCTTTCTTTCTTTCTTTCTTTCTTTCTTTCTTTCTTTCTTTCTTTCTTTCTTTCTTTCTTTCTTTCTTTCTTTCTTTCTTTCTTTCTTTCTTTCTTTCTTTCTTTCTTTCTTTCTTTCTTTCTTTCTTTCTTTCTTTCTTTCTTTTTTTTTCTTTCTTTTTTCCTTTCTTTTTATTTTCTTTGTTCTTCACGACCAAGTTGGTCTAGAGATTTCCTCAAGCACTGTTTTTTTTTTCAAAAAACACCAAATTTGCTTAGGTGACTGACCTGACCAGTGAAATTGTGCATCTCATTTGGAATAGTCATGATGTTTAAAAGTATGGAAGTTAGGTGCAATCAAAATTTTAAAAGCTCCATATCTTCCTAACTATTGCAGATACTCAATAATTCAATGTGCACATTTAGGTTTGTGACACCTGCCAATAAGTATAAGTTGTAGAATTTCAAATTATGTTAATAAGAGGCTTTGAAAATTTTTCAAAGTTAAATATCTCAAAAATGATTTTACACAGAGATAACATCTCAACTACTATTTATAGGTTTGTGGCAAAGCCGCATCCAATGACCCATGAAACAAAGTTGCAGGATTTTAATTTATGCAAATTAGGTGAACATGCAAAATGTAAATCTTGAATAGCTTGAAAACTATTATAGATACAGGTGCCATTCCTACTTCAATTTATGGGTTTGTAGCGAAGCCCCATCTAATGAACCAAGAACCAAAGTTGCAGGCTTTCAATTTATGCAAATTAGGAAAATACACACAAATAAAATGTTGAAAAGCTTCAAAACTATTATAGATAGCAGTTTCATTCAAACTTCATTTTATAAGTTGGTGACCTGGTCACATCCAATGAACTAAGAACCAAAGTTGTAGCGTTTTACTTTATAAAAAATAGGCTAACACACGAAATTTAGATTATGGTGAACAATGGCAAAGTGTAGCATTTCAAATTGTTTTCATTTTGAAGGCACCCAGGCAGATTTGCTGTGAAGCAAATCTTCTTTTCTACTTTCAATTGTGTTCTTTATTTTACATTAAGAAATATAATAGTCCTCACTGCTGCTGAAACTGTTTGCTGCATTGGCCACATCAACAATAGAATCTCCGATGTCTTGATAATCAACTTCACTGAGGTATTCCGAGTAAGCATCATCCACATCTATTATGTCTGGAGGCTTTGGCTCTGCGGTACGTGC
This sequence comes from Hermodice carunculata, assembly GCA_964020975.1. Classification (NCBI taxonomy): domain Eukaryota; kingdom Metazoa; phylum Annelida; class Polychaeta; order Eunicida; family Amphinomidae; genus Hermodice; species Hermodice carunculata. The sequence goes on from OZ026617.1 coordinate 80,221,141, forward strand.
ACAAAAAAGAATGAAGATGTATCGCTTGTACTAGACAAAAAAGAACGACCTTGTATTGCCTGTGTTAGACGAAAAAGAAAGAACATGTATTGCTTGTGCCAGACGAAAAACAACGAACATGTGCTGTCTGCGAAGAAACAAAATAGTCTTGGATGTGATTTGTACCAAACTTGCACCTTCGCAGCACATACTTATGAGATCTGGAAAGGTGAACCCAACTAGATTTTCAATGATGTATTCTATAAATGTGGTTAAAACCTCAATAGTAGATATACTCATTCAAATCAACACACTTGTTTCCCCTTTCTGCACTAAATACATGTATGCCAACAATTAATCCTGCCAACAATTAATCCAATATTCTTTCATCTTATTGTCTGGTAAAAAATATCTCCGTGACGTATACATGGGTACAAAATTTGGTTCAGATATATTTTGTTGACCAAGTGGTTTTTTGAGGTTTATTATGATTCTTCCCGAAATGAAAAACAAAATCATTAAAAAAACATTAAAATGACCAGAGTGTGACCTTTTGAAGTTACTTGATAGAGATTTACCCATATACCCGAAGTGGATTTAGTTCACAATTTTAAAGCAAGATACATATAGATGTATGTACACTGGTGTCCCTACAGGTACCACGCTAACATGTACTCTTATCGATCATTACATAATTTTAAACATTTGTTTGAAAATCAACAAATCTGAGTGCTAGTCCAAAATTGCAAAAATACACAAAAATTTACACTAAAATAGAAACATCACTGACCATAGTTTTAACAAATTAGGATCCAGAGGTTTCCAGAAGTGTGCCTTTGCAATTTCAAAGCAATTCTAGAGAAGATTTTTATGACCACCAAAATAATGAAAAAATCATAAAACAAAATACAAGGACTGTCTGGGTCCTGTGCTCAGTTGACCTTGGATGCACAGACTGAAGTGGTCCTGTGATCTTCGGAATTAGATCTAAATCACCTTTCTTACGACCGTCATTAAGAACAAAAATCGATCTGGCACAATAGATCTCAAGTTATCACTCAAAGCAATGCCTCTATATTCTCAAGTTGCAACACAAAAACTAAATCCACAAAAGTAGTCATGTGACTTTGGTAACTGGGTCAAAATCAGCCATGCAGCCATGTGCACCTTACTGTTAATTTATAATTTGAAAAATTAATTAAAAATCAGAAAATATCCGCAATAATATGTAGTTTAAACGCGTATTGCAGATCGAGCCAAGGTACATTCCCAACAAGTTTGACCAAAATTCAACATTATCAAAAAGTAAAAAGAAAAAATGCACGGCTAGTTGTGGAGCACATTAAGGTATACAGGTCATCACAAGTGTCCTTCCGCAATTTCGAAGCAATTGGCCTCACGGTTTTGGCCATTTTGTGGATAAAATTCAACAACAAAATTTATTTAAAACATCCGAAAATCACTGGAGCCTAACCTGCTGAATCAATTCAGGAGAGACCTACCTAAATTACATCAAGTTTGACGTGAACCTGGCAGACAGTTTCTGAGCAAAGTCGAAAATGTGAATCACCACTGCAATCCCCTTGGACTTATATCATAATTGGCAGAAGTATATGTATTTATTGGTGAGAACCTATTTTCATTTAAAAAAAAAAGTTAAAACGTAGGGATCCTGAGGAACATCATCTACTGAACAAGTTTGTTTGACTCTTCGTAATGGTACATTGCCACCAAATTTCAGCACAATGTAGGAATAGCAACAACTCTTAGATGCAAAGTTCACCCCGTTAATAAACGAAATGAAACAAGTAATAAGAATGTGGTCGAAAGAGATCACACTCGGTTTGGTAAGGTAACAATAACAACTTTTCTACAGTCTCAACTTGTGTGTCTAATGGCTGTATTGCCGACTCCAATCTGCACAACATAGAAACAATAAGGTTTAAGTATTTTTGGCGTAGCAAACATGACAGAGTCGAAAAATGTTGCTTGATTGCTAGTGAAGTACATGACAAGGAATATCAAACCTTCGGTATGAAGACTACTGTTGACAAGTGACCTAAAACAAAAGACTATTTTGGTGGTACTGATGCGGACTGTATTGGCAAATGTTTAATTGTCAGGACAAGACGTGCCTATATTTGAAGATAACAGAAATGAAAAAGTTTAAATTGTCTAAACTTGTACCAAAATGTACACTTTGGTCACCTGCGCTTCACCTCAGGTGAAACCCAGGGACGGGTTACCAGAAAACAAAAGTGATATCCTACTTCAAAGTCTGTGGTTCAATAGTTATATAGTCATTGGAGGTAAAGTGATATATAAGAAGGTGCGTATCTGGCAAACGGTTTTTTAAAAATGTAAAATTGTTGACTTTTCCGCCAAGATGACACAACCACAACAAGTCAACTGCACTGGATACTTTATTCACTTCAAGAAAAAGACAACAAACAACTTTTAAACTTTGTACCATATCCAGGTTCTGGAGGCCCCTCGAACCTCATTTTCAGATTTACAGGACCAATCAGAGAGAGAGAGAGAGAGAGAGAGAGAGAGAGAGAGAGAGAGAGAGATGAGAGAGAGAGAGAGAGAGAGAGAGAGAGAGAAGAGAGAGAGAGAGAGAGAGAGCGAGAGAGAGAGAGAGAGAGAGAGAGAGAGAGAGAGAGAGAGAGAGAGAGAGAGAGAGAGAGACCTGGTTATCACAATTTTGTGGACACGTACCCATATATAACACGCATAATGATGCCAAAACATTGTCTTAACTAACGCAGGGGCTGGGGGTGGGGGGTGGGAGGAAGAGTGACAGCCACATGTCTGGGCTGCAGGCTCCTTGGGAATAACATCTTGCAGGTGAAAACTTTGCAAGTACAATTTATAACAAAAATAAGAAATCAATAGAGCGTGACAATTTGAACAAATCAGTGGAGGTGCACCTACGGTGCATCTCCAGAAATTTGAAGTGAACCTGCATGATGCTTCTGAAAAGTTGTTAACGTGGAATTACCATTGAAATCAGGATTGACTTACATAGGCCTGGTAATAAAAAATAATGTATGTATATATTAACCGCAAGTACATTGAAAATTTTCTTAACAAGAGGACTGTGACAGTTCTACGCTCAGCTGACCTTGGATGTACAATCTATGGCCTTGTTACGTTTGGAATAATATCAAGGTCACGTTTGTTTAAAATCATCATCACTGTTGTAATATCAGTCTCCATTTACATCACGATCATTTCAGGCGGCAAAACATGCTTTTACTTAATATGGTTTCACACTGATGACCTGTTTATAAATTCATTTGGCTGTTGAAGCATTGATTCATCAAAAGTTTGAATTGAATGTAATGTCAATACATAGATTTACACATAGACAATGACTAGATCGGCTACGGAGCGTAGAGAGATTGGACTGTACTATATATACATTCATATATATATATATATATATATATATATGGGGGAGGGGCAGAACGACAGGGAAGGTGTGGCACTGTTGCTCCTGTTTGTATAATTATACAGTTCAGGAGACACCAGCTTTCAGGATGTCAGTTTCACTTTTGAAGGTCAGTCAAACTCGAAATTAACAACCTACAAAGCAACCCATACGAACTTTCCCACAGTGTTTAATGGTGTCCATGGGCCTAGGATCCACCATTACCGAGATATAAGCTAATACGTCAGTTAGACCTTTCAACGTCACTCAAGGTCAAAATCAACAACACCGTGTGAAAGGCACAGGTACTTTCCTATTAGTGTATGAAGTGAAATGGAGTTGGCGGATGGTTTCGAGAAGGAGTGGAAAGTGTGAATTAACACTGCAGTCTCCACTGACTTACATAATGATTAATAGAAGTATATGCATTAACCCATAAGTACTCGAACTGAAATATTCGTTAAAAATCAGGATCTGGAGTGTTCCCAACAAATGAACAGATTCCAACAGCGGCATTTCCACCGCGTTTCTTCATAATCTGAGTGATTAGAGAAGAAAATAACTTTTTTTTAACACAAAAATTCATCAAAATACTAAAATCGCCGCATCTCCTGTTGAAGAAATTAAGATTTATGGGTCACAAGAAGTACCCCGTGCAATTATGAAACAATTAGCCAAGCAGTATTCGACATTTTTAAAGATCTGGCTAACGGTATTTGAGAAGTCGAAAATGTAATTGTATTCACACGACGGACAGAACAGGGACCCAGACCCAAGCTCAAATGACTGACAAGTCAGCTGATCTAAATAACAGAGATCCTTAGCAACACGAGCCATTCAAATTTAACAAAAATTTTTACCCTTCAACAAGGTATATTTACACAAAATTTTAGCATAACCCAAGTGATAGATTCTGAGAAGTGGAAATAGTGGAAACACGCAAAAATCATTTAACACTGGCAGTACCATCTATTGAATAAATTACGGTCTTCAGGTACATCCAGACGTGTTCTTGTGCAATTTCAAAGCAATTGCTCGAGTAGTTTTAGAGATTTTTCAAGATTGTAGCCTATAAATACATACCGCATGTTTTTCCATTCCCCTCATATCCTAGTTTACAGGCACATTTGTACGACCCCTTTGTATTGGTACACAAAGCATTTTTGGCACATTTTGCTGTCCTAGTTTTACATTCGTCTTCGTCAGCACAGACAACGCCGTTTCCAACATAGCCAGAGCGACAGGCACATTTAAAAGACCCTTCGGTGTTCGTGCACTCAGCCTCTGGGTCGCACAGACTGCTACCAAACGCTGTACATTCATTAACGTCGTCACATGTGAAGCCATTGCCTGTGTAGCCTAACAGGAAATACATAAATTTGATGTTGTTTAAGCAAGTTCTCATCTAAAAATTTCTTTGTGTTTTTGTGCAATTTTAAAGGTAGATTAGTAATAGAGATTTTTCAAGATTGTGCCCAAAAGCTAACAAAAATTATTTCGAAAATTTAAAAAAAATCACGAGACCGTGACCTCTTTCACAAACGAGGATGAGACCCACCGATGGTAGATCCCCAGCAAATTTAAAGATAATTTGACCTACGGTTTTGGAGAAGGCAAAAATGTAAAGTGTTGATAGACAGACGGACGACGGACGCAGGTCTATCTGATAACCTAAACGGAAGTATAGTTGAGATAAAAACTACTTGCAGCCTATAATACATAAATTCAGTACTGTGGCCTTCAATTTAAAGTTGGTCAGGCGAAATTTGGACATTTTAAGCAAATTTCTGTATATTAACATAGTTTTAGTGATACTTGTGGCCTAAATGTTGGTCCGACCAATTTAATCAATCAGAACCCTAGGCTACGGTCCTGAAATTTGATGTTAATTATGCAAGTTCTACTCTGAAAATTTCCTTGCGTTCCTTTGCAATTTTAAAGCAGTTAGTCGAGTAGTTTTAGACATTTTTCAGAATTGTGCCCAAAAGTTAAACAAATCATTTCGAAAATAAAAAAATCGTGAGACCGTGACCTCTTGAATAAAAGTGGATGAGACCCACCGACTGTAGATCCGCAGCAAGTTTGTTTTGGCATAATATCTTGTCCACTGCCACCATAAAGCAATAAAAAATTAGAAGTACGTTTTGCACAGAAGACAAAAAATATATAATTTTTGAACAGTTAAAATAGGCACAACGGTGAACTCACAATACAACAGACCATAAGTGATGTAGATCCGATGGTAGGCATATTGTCTAAAATTACATTAATTGAATATTTTAAAACAAACGAAAACATTAAAGCATTTAACCCCATCATACACCACCCTTTTTAATCATGCCACTTTACATCTACTTTAGAAGACAATTTCTCCGCACCTGTGAAACATCTACATCTGTATGATCCTGGCGTGTTACGACAGCTTGCCTTTTTGGCACACCTATGCCGACCCAGTTTGCATTCATCAACATCGACACAGTATGTACCATTTCCTATGTAGCCGGACAGACAGCGACAGGTATAGGAGCCTTTAGTGTTAGAACACTGTGCCTTCTTGCTGCACCTGTGTACGCCTGTATCGCATTCATCTATATCCACACAATTAAAACCGTCACCTTGGTAGCCTTGATTGCATTGGCATTTGTAGCTGGCCTGAAGAAAAAAAAAATACGCTGCGCACAAGAAGTAAACCAACACACAGCTACTGAAACGGGTGCTTTTGTGAAAGCTAAGTGCTTCATGTTTTACTTCAAAACGAACGCGAGGAAGAGAGTCGAAGGCGTTCGGTCGGTCCATAAATACTAACCTGTCAACATCTATGGTTCTCTGCTGCATTTATCCTATCTTAATTATTGTAATTTATTATTACTACTGTTATTTGAATATTCGTGTGCTTGTGTGGGCTATCTGTACTGTGTTTTTTTTTTTTTTGATTTTTTTCGAACGAAACATTTTTTGTGCGATTTTATGAAACGATTCAACGTTTGCACAGGAGTACAAAATAAAGAGCATACAGTATAATTTTTAAAAATGGCACCTATGTGGCGTCATTTTATTACACAATTCAATATTTGCATCAGTGTACAATCCAAAGAGTATACATCATATTCTTTGATCTCCTCTAAAGTTGCGCCATAAATTAATTTGCCATACGCACTTTGCACCTTTCCGCCATATGTACCGCCCGTGCACTTGTAAGCATATATATGTATGTATGTATATATATATATATATATATATATATATATATATATATATATATATATATATATATATATATATATATATATATATATATATATATACATACACATTGTAATAATATGTATATAATATATTCTGGTTGTATCGGGCGCAAAACTATTTCAGTCGACCATAAAATTAGAAAAATACGAATACTATGGCAGAAGGTGCACTTACCTTGGTGTCTGTGCACTTAGCATTCTTGTGGCAGCGGGCTTGGCCGGTCTTGCACTCGTTCTTGAGTGTGGACACACACTTGTACCCATCGCCCGCATAGTGCTTCTTACAGGTACACTTGTAAGATCCAGGTGTGTTGGAACATGTTGCATGCTTGTCACAGGTGTGTTTTCCCGTCTTGCATTCGTCAATATCTGTATATACGACATACACAGTCTGTTTTGTGAGTTAAAGTTTTTTTTCCTTTTTTGTTTGTTTGTTTCTTTTCTTTTTTTACTGTGAGTGTTCATATATTTAAGGGTCGAGATCAGTCTTATTTGTCGTGTAAAGTAAACGGAAGATATTAACGACTTAGTCAAACTCTTGAATGTATTATGATGGCTCCATGTCACAGCTGTTATGCTTATGGCTGATGTCACTACATTTGAACAACCAGATGACTATTCTAATAATTAACTTATACACAAACCCACCCCCGCGCATGCATATATATATATATATATATATATATATATATATATATATATATATATATATATATATATATATATATATATATATATATATATATATATATAAATGTGTGTGTGTGTGTGTGTGTGTGTGTGTGTGTGTGTGATTGAGCCCCTGAAGTAATATTATACTTCATTTAATTGTGGAGAAACCGTAAACATGTCACGTGTAGAAATACCAGTGCATTTTGCTCCATTCCCGGTATATCCAGGGTTACATTTGCATTTGAAGGAACCCAGCGTGTCAATACAGGACGCCATCTTGTGACACCGACGAGAACTGTCTTCACACTCGTGCGCGTCTGCAGAGAAACAAGATCGTGAACTAAGTTGTGTCCTCAGACGAGCGTAGGGATATTTTGAGGCTCACGTGTTGTCAAAGATGCTGCATTTCATGCGACACAACTAGGTTTTAATAAAACTATATGGTAATCAGATTGCTACACCAATTGGAAAAGTATTGCGACAAAAGTAATAAAAGCAATAGTATCCGTGGTAACGCGCCCGTCAGGATTGCCATGCGCCACATGTAGCATTGTAGGCACAGTAATGTTTTTATTAGGTCTATGTCTTTTCATCTGTTTGGTTTGCTTATTTAGTGAATGTTATATTTGATTTTGGAATATTTTGATTTGACCCTCCAGCCCGGAAAACCAACCAAAATTCTGGCGTTTGTTAGTTTGGCCATTCCTTGGCAACAAGCTACCTCTGGTAGCATCCGACTTGTGTAGGCCTATCATGATTCCGACTTGAGTACTTGGCATTGAGAATGAAAGATGCATAAATAATAATAATACTCTTGGGTATAAAAGTCTTTTTTTTCTTTTATTATTATTATTATTATTATTATTATTATTATTATTATTATTATTATTATTATTATTTATTGCCGGCACCAATCATATGCAACTGTGTATTTTATGACCCTTCCGGTTTTTCGACGCAAACAATCTTTTATCTCTACGTTTGAAGAAACGTCCTCAGTTAGCAATATCAAACCTATCAAAACAATAAAACACAGGATACATAGGCCTACACCAGACAACAGAAATGAACAGCACACATACCAACACAAGTGATACCATCTCCTTTAAATCCAGGTTTACAGTCACACTTGTATGACCCCAGAGTATTAATACAGGTTGCAAACCGACTGCATCGGTCTTTCTCGAATTTGCATTCGTCGATGTCTTCAATTAATGAAAGCACATACAAAAAATAATCATAGAGACCGGGAATAAGATTTATTGAAGAACTTATGAAAAGACAGTCAAACCATTAAAGAACAGCGATTCTTGTCGACAAAGTAAACTGGTACGACATTGGTTAAAGAGATTAAAACGGCTACATATCACTACTTAAGGCAACATCGGGTAATATGGCCCCCTAAGGAATTTCTCTTCGAAAGAAAAACGTGCATCTATGCAGATACAAATAACTAGCATGTTATATTTCCTTAGCAGCAAAGACTTAAACACTTTGGGTCAACGGTCAGATATATTTTTTCATTTTTCTACAAAAGCGAAAATTACAAACATGCCCATACTTCCCCCACATTTTAAAATAAAGGTAATATGAGCATAGCCGTAAAGTAATATGAGTTCCTGTTATTTTAAGTGGGATTTAATAAAAGTACACAGGTTTTTACTCAAAGGACCTGTAGGGAGTAATCAACAACTTCAAATTTTGCCCTTCATTAAATTGTCTCGAGAGTTTTACATCAGGTGAAATGAAAATACAAAAATCTTATAAAGTATTGACACAAAAGTGCTTATTTTACCCCACAGAGAGGGTCATATGAGTATAGCCGATACCTGCCATTAGTTTATACAGAGGCTGATAATGGGCACCCAGGTGCTCATATTACCCGCACATCAATAGATATTCATCTTTAGGTCCAAAGTTTTTGACAGTCAATTTACAACTAACTGATCCATTCAGAGAACAAAATACAGAAAGTGCTTAACATACTGGTCTCATGCCTGTTGCATTGAAACTAGTATTGACACTTCTATGTGCTATCTAAAGTGGAAAAAATTTCTGAGTTAACACCCTAAATTTTTTACTGGTTACCAAAATATCTACAGTTGGGTCCTATAAAATACAGCAAAAACATAACAATAAAATAAAAAGAAATTAAAGTTAAAAAATCAACAGTTTTACTTTGTCTTTCAAAGAATTGTCACAGGTGTGAAAAAAACACCCCCTCAAAAAAAAAACAAAAAAAACCCAAAAAATAACGATATGTTGATAGCAGCATGAAAAGGAGACAAAAATGATGTTACCAAGACACTGAAAGCCATTCCCACGGAATCCATCCTTGCATTTACATTTGTACGACCCAACAGTATTCTGGCACTGTGCATTAGGATTACAGTGATGTTTTTTGGCTCTGCACTCGTCCAAATCGTCACACTTAAAACCGTTACCATGGTAACCATCTTCGCATGTACAGTTGTAATGGCCATCGGTATTGAAGCAACGAGCGTTGTCATCACATTGGTCTTTGTTCTGAGTACATTCGTTCACATCTTTGCACACAAAACCAGAACCGTGATACCCCTGAAGCAATTTACATAGTATTATTTTGTGTATGTACGGTACTCAAACCAAACGGTCCATAGATGGATAAAATTATGTAAGCCTATATGTGTTCATTTAGATGTTTGCCTTTCTTTGAATTTTGAGTCCATAGCCAAGGAATAAATTAAAATGACCGATGCAAACGTACAATGATTTATGTAGAGTCTATGGGATGTTGTAAATTCCAAATTAACATAAAAAACTCAATACAAAATTTCCTGAAGGCCTATTGTCCCATACTCCAGAAAAGAAAGACGTGCATATAGCGTTTGAAATAAAAAATCCAAACATTTATAGCATGTTACATAAACAACTGAAATGTAAATTCGAAATATCTGACATGGGATCCATCGTATAAACAGTTTTGCGGTTCTGCAGCATAAATTAAGAGCTCCTGATTTGACCAGTAATAGGCTTAATGCAAATATAATAAATATGCCAAATGTTTATACAACGATTTTCGAAAGCTCTTCCTAAAATTTTAACGTTATGAGCTAACCACTGAACAATGATTCGAAATTTCGTTACTGTGAAATTTAAAAACAAGTACGATAATCCAACAAAGAGCTCTTATCATCAACAAGGAAGACAAGAGATCAAATTCTATATCATGTGGTTGGTGGAAGCTAAAAATGAGTAATATAAAGTAAAATACGACACGGTGGCTTGACCAGCAAAATATAAAGACTACAGTGTACGTTGGCTGAGACTGTTACACAATTACATGAATATACATTTTGGTGATATGATGCTTTAAGGTGTTCATACTGGCAGCATATATATTTAATACCTTCATTTGGAAAGTCACCACAGAGCTCTGTATCTTGACGATTTAACGAATTGTTTCACGGAATCATGCGTCACATCACACCACATGCGCTGGTAACGTTCAGTCAGTCGAGCATTCGTGCTAATACACGCGGGGTGGGGTTGGGGCTGGGGTTGGCATATAGGGTGAACCTGGAACATTTGTGTGTGCAATCATAATGGCCCACATAGGGCCTTATCTGCAAAAAAGTATTGTGTATTCATATGTGCAGTCAATCATTCGTGCTACTGAGATGGGAGATGGTGGGCCTGAAACCACTGCGTCGTCAGACGAAGCTCATACAGTATTACAGAGAAAGGTTAGAAACGAAGCGCGCATCTGGACCACCATCTCTGTAGTACCGGTAGTACTAGTGGGAGCTCCGTCTGACGACATAGTTGTTTCATGCTCACCCTCCCTAACTTATTAGCACGAATGATTGACTGCAGCGATGAATACACAACACTTTATTGCAGATAAGCCCTGTGTGGAGCATTGCACGTACACGGAGATGTTCCAGGTTCAACCCTCTCTACCCTCCCCTCCCCCCCCCCCCGCCCGCCGCGTATAGGCCTATATAATATTATATAAATTAGCACGAATAATGCTGGTTTGACTGAACGTTACGAGCGCCTGTACATAACGTAATGCTAGGACTTTAAAGCTCCTGTCAGTTCACCGTAATAACATTTTAAACATTATTACCAAAACACCATTTCCTTCAATACTTAGCCTAAATCCAGCATACGCATTTGTGACAAAGTCAAATTCAAGTACCTGTTAAAGGCACGGAAAATACTTTTAACAGGGATGGCTATGTTATCAGATTTCAGACAAAATGAACATGAAGCTATTTTGAAAAACCATTTCAGGAATTGGTCATATTTTGGATCGCATTTTCTAAAAAACCTTTGAAATACGTATCTCAAAATAGTTGAACATTTATTCTGAAGGCTATGGCACGGACAAAGAAAACAAAACAATACGCCTGATTTAATCTATTAAAGGTTAGATTTATGTGGACCTTTCTGATATAAGTCACCCTTTCATTTTCCTCACGTAGTTTGTTTTGCAATAATTGTATGGGCCACGTTAATACACAGTGAGGCAAAATGACTGCTTTGTAGCATCTCAAGCACGTCAGACAGATTGAACAACACCTTCGTCAATGATGTCTTGCATGACAATGTATTGCTGAGACATATGAAAATTATATATTGGCTATAAAACGACCTTGGACTGACTTTGACTGAATCATAATAATCAAAGAAGGGTCAATTTTTCATATTTATCACACTTTAAAGTTGGATTCAGCGTTCATTTGACATATTTTGCATCCTTTGGCAAAATATTCACATGCAGACATCAGGATAAACATTCCTCACAATTACAGTGGTTACATGATAGAGTCTGTGCAATTTACTGAGTTTTGGTCTTTTTTACTGATCAAGAATTTCGGTATACACCGAAAAACTTCGCATACTTAGAGGTTATCTCGTGGTTAAATCAGTATCCTACCCGGTACAGTTCCCCCGAGAGCCTGTATCCTCCAGAGACACGAAGGGTCGAGGGAGGATACAGCTCGAGGAGGGACTGTACAGGGTAGGATGCTGATTTAGCCATGGGATGATCTTTGTATCCTAAATGTATATGCTATAATTAGACGAAAAGAGCAAATGCAGCTTTTGCTGGGATTATGTAAGAGATACTACATACCTATTCAGTAGCCAAAACATACAATTTCTGGTTCATAATTTTGTTTGAGAAAAGCCCACCTCCCCTTCAGGAAGAAATAGGCCTTAACTGCTGTCCTGCCAGGTCATGCATCTTTTGCGGCAGGCACCCTTGCAACGTAAGTGACGTCATGGCGCAAAACGTCATTAGAGTCGCTGTTTCCGCAAATGTAGCACGTGAGGGATATACTGACTTTTAATGTTTTTTAATGGGGAGATTGTATTTCCCTTGGGAAGATGCTGGCTGTTGCTAGTGTAATATTTTCCATGTATCCTAAATGTAGTGTTAGAACTGCCCTCATACTGCAATTTTAGTCCTGTAGCATACAGTGTCTTTCAGGGGACATACCGACACCAAAGTAAGGGAGGATACTGAAAGTGTCCAATTGGAACACATGGATAATGTTACACTAGCAACAGTCAGTATCCTCCCAAGGGAAATACAATCTCCCCATTGAAAGAACATTGAGACTGAGAGTCAGTATATCCCTCACGTTCTATATTTGCGGAAACAGCGACTCTAATGACGTTTTGCGCCATGACGTCACTCACGTTGCAAGGGTGCCTGCCGCACGAGATGCATGACCTGGCAGGACAGTAGTTTAGGCCTATTTCTTCCTGAAGGGGATTTCGGCTTTTCTCAAACAAAATTATGAACCAGAAATTGTATGTTTTGGCTACTGAATAGGTATGTAGCATTTTACATAATCCCAGGAAAAGCTGCATTTGCCTTTTTCGTCTTATTATGGCATATACATTTAGGATACATTCAAATACTGTGACGTCAGGCAAGATTGACACTTTGTAAAAATGTGGGTAGGGATATATAAATATAGCTCCGTCAGTCTAATCACATCAGAGGAAGTGCTGGTGAGACCAACCGATGTTACTGAATAGAATTAGTGATTGGGCATTTTACCGGGCATCTCTGTCGGATGACCCTTTTTAAAGCCAAAAGTACTGTACATAAGGTATTCACAGTGTAAAAGACACTTGAGGTTAAATATTGTGCTTGGGACTCTAAATATGAGGGTAAAAGTGGGGTCCTCAGGTATCACTGTAGTAGGTAATTCAGCTTATTGATGAGATCATCCGAGTAAATGACCTCAGTCAAACCTACGTGATTAATTACTGGCGCCATATTTGTGTCTGGCGATACTCTTCACTAATCAGATTGGAATTTTATATTTGACCTTTTAATACCCACCTGAAACTGGGCGAATTAGAATGATAATCCTTTACTTGTTTTGTTTTGTTTTTGACATACGTTTTCATTACTTATGGTACAGTCCTATGCCCACATATTTACAACACCGGGTGCGGGATATTTATTACCAGAACCTTAATATTTACAACAAATTCATTTACCTATAGGTCTATCTTATTGGGATTTAATCTTTGCAGTCCCTGTAGTTAGGGCTGATTCAGTAAGATAGTAAACTTTGGATCGTCAGTTTTTAAATTTGTGATGTATCCAATAAATTGAGTGTACCTCGATGGGCTGCAATACAGTGACTGCTTACATTAAAGCAACACAAGTTACCTCTTTTATATTGGATCTTTGTGGGATGTATCGTCTATGTGTGTCCTATACTGGCTACTAACTGCAACCAATGAGGTCTCAGCCAATAATATTATATATATGACATGACACCAACCATATATTTATTTTGGTCCAATGAGAAGGAATGTATAGTTCCTGCCTACTTCCTAAACACGAACTGTCGTGATATTAATGTGTTTCACTTCCATGTATTACTGTCCAGTGGGCGGCCGGGTGCACATATATAAATTTTAATCTCAATACTTTGAGCCGCACGTGTTATTGCTTACAGCTGGAATACGATCCAGATATTTTATACACATTTTTTGTTGTTGTTCTCGGACAAAGTCCGCTACCTCAGCTTGTCTGTGAACATTATATTAATTACAAGGCATCATATATATATATATATTCACATCTAGAACACATACGTTCTATGATACGTGTAGGTACTCAGTGTGCAAATGCAGAGGTTTTGCTGATTTCTACTCCTTTGACTTATTGTGTCATGTATGTGAGCTCGCTCCACAAGTTCTTTCTTTCTTTCTTTCTTTCTTTCTTTCTTTCTTTCTTTCTTTCTTTCTTTCTTTCTTTCTTTCTTTCTTTCTTTCTTTCTTTCTTTCTTTCTTTCTTTCTTTCTTTCTTTCTTTCTTTCTTTCTTTCTTTCTTTCTTTCTTTCTTTCTTTCTTTCTTTCTTTCTTTCTTTCTTTCTTTCTTTCTTTCTTTCTTTCTTCACGACCAAATTTGTCCGGAGTTTTTCTCGGACACTATTACTCCGACAATCACCAAACTTGCCATGGTGACTCGCCTACCCCGTGAAATTAAGCACCTGGTTTGGAATAGTCATGATGTTTAAAAGTATGCAAATTAGGGGCAATTAAAATTTCAAAAGCTCCATATCTTCCAAACTATTGCAGACAAACACAAAGTTCTAACTTACACATGTAGGTTTAAGACATCTGTCAATGGACAGTGAACAAAAGTTCTAGAAGTGTAACTAAATGTGGCAAGTTTGAGGCTTTTTTTGCCATGTTAATTGTCTGAATATATTCTTGTGGAAGGGGGGAAACGGGGACCACATTGTGTTGAATATAAAATAGTTTGTTACATTGACACAAAATAATTCAGACTGTAATCATGAATTATATATGAAAACAATTCCGATGTTGAAGTATTTAATGGAACAATCATCACTCAATACTTTTTATGCAAAAAACACATTATCACCATGCAAACCCTGTTAAGGGAAAATGCCTGTTCAGATTCATTGCGGCTGCAAGATAGTTCTGCTCACCGCTGATTGGCTGAAGATCAGGTTTTAGAAAGGGTCCACTGA
Organism: Hermodice carunculata; assembly: GCA_964020975.1. Taxonomy (NCBI): domain Eukaryota; kingdom Metazoa; phylum Annelida; class Polychaeta; order Eunicida; family Amphinomidae; genus Hermodice; species Hermodice carunculata. The sequence continues at coordinate 80,236,491 of OZ026617.1, forward strand.
ATATGCAAGCCTGCCTCACATTGATCGAAAGTAAAGTTATATGTATGTGTGCGCTCTAAAAGTTAAAGAGCCTCGTAGTGTTTTACACGAAATATTATGTTGTCATATTTCTGGCGATGTGTCCGTTTCGCCGTGTATTGGCTATTTATTTGTAACAGGGCAGGCAAAACATATTATTTTTACCACTTTAAGCTGACATTACTCGGGTAATATACGTGCCTAATTAAAACAGGGACCTATATACTGTATTTACGTTCCTGCTAAAAGCCATATCGAATTATAACACTTTTCCTAGACATCCCATTTCCAAGGGAATATGCACCGAATGTACATGATTTGCATTTTGCAAATAAAAACCTTGGGAGATTATGAAACTAGTTTTGAACCTTAACAAGGATAAAGAATAACTCCCTCAGTTTTTCAAAATAGTTTACGTAAAAGTGACTGATAAATATGAAATAACTGAATGTTTCAATAATTTCTTCACAAATACAGGACTGAATATGGCCAGGAATATAAATTTGTCAAAAAAAATAACTTTAATAATTATCTTAAATCGTGCCCGCAACATATATTTTGTTGTGAACAAGTGTTTACAAAAATGATATCTAAGAAATATTTGATAATTTAAGTCAAAAACGAGCATTGAGCGTGGTAAAACTTCTTAAATATATCACGTTTCCACTAGCTGAGCCCCCAGCCCCCCCCCCCCCGCCCTTATTATCAACCGGTCACTTATATACCGGAATCCCCCCCCCCCCGCAAAAAAAAAAACAAAAAAAAAAAAACTTGCAAGGTGCAACCAATTAATATATAACAAAATGATTATAATTCTTGAATAATTACAGACCAATATCTCTACTTCCTGCTGTTTTGAAAAGTTTTGAAAAAGTCGTGTATCTTCAGCTTTATAATTTTCATTATATAAAAGTAGACACGGTTTCAGAAAGCTGCACTCAACTGAGATAGCTGCTTTAGAGTTTATAGATAGAATTGTACAGATTATGGACTCGGGGAAAATACCTGTAGGTATTTATCTAGATTTATCGAAAGCTTTTGTTACTCTGGATCACAGTATTCTCCTTCATAAATTACGTTATTATGGGGTGGATGGCATTCCACTTAAATGACATGAAAGTTATATCTCACTGACATGTACCAATATCTTAAATATGATGATACCTGCTCAAATTATTTACCAATAACTACCGGCGTATCCGAAGGTTCTGCTCTGGGACCCCTTTTATTTATTATATATGTAAATGATATGCCATGTGCTTATGCTGGCGATACAACATTAATAAATTATCTTTGCTCTTGCAATTTTACAAATAAGATAACAATTATGAAAGTGTAGAAAAAAGTATAAATATAGAATTAGAAATAAGTTTATAATTGGTTAAGAACAAAAAATTGTCTTCAAATGTCTCCAAAACAAAATTTATGATTTTTCATTTTTAACAGAGTAAATTAAATAAGAATATAAACCCTTAAATAGCAAGCTCAAATATTGATAGGGTCATTGAATTTGACTTACAATTCATTTAAACCGAAGCTGGAATCCCCATATCAATAATATAGCAAATACGTTGACTCGAGCCATAGGAATATAAAATAGACTAAAACCCTGTGCATCCAGCAAAGGATTACTACTTATATACAACTGCTTGTTTCTTCCCAACCCAAACTATGCCATACTTGCCAGGTGATATTGCTGGGAACGAATAGTTAAACTCCTAACACAAGGTATCCGTCTCATATGTTTGGCGCAGTATAACAAACACACAGAACCACTTTTCAAAAAAATTAAACAGCTTTGTGCTTAAAGATTTATTGCACCAAAAAGCCTTGAATTTTTATTTTCGTCACTGTAAACATGAACTTCCTGAATATTTTCAAAATAGTTCCCCAGTTATACCTGCCACCCATAACTATTCAACCCGAAACTATGACAACCCCCGTTACGCCATACCTGTGCACTCATCAACCTACAGTTGCATTCGTTTTCAAATGCCGAAAGCACTTAATAAAGAACCAAAATTATCTTGGATAAACTGCATACCCATTCTTAAACAGGTTTTTCTAGATATGTCAAGCAATATTTCGCTGGTCAATGCTCTGACATATGCACAACCGTAAATTGCTTTGTATGCAATATTTTATTCATCGCTTTTAAGCATACTAGGTTTATTTCATGCATACTTTATAGATATAGAGTCAAGGACACTATACTGTCTTGCAGGTTCCTTGGTATTGTCTATGCATATCATTATATATACCAAATTATTACACTTTTATTTTCATTCTTGTATTTGAAATTAATCACATTATTTTCCTCTTTTTTCCACTTTTTTTTCTCTTTTGCTTCCTTATGTAAACTCAGAGATACCATGATGATATGGTAAATGATATTGCATGATATGTTTTGTGGGTCAATTTCGAGTATTTTGAAATAAATGTTTCAATCCATCATAGGTAGCCCAATGGTAGCGGATCTGTGCATCCTTAGTTGGAGTCATACTGAGGTTTCGAATTTCATGGTTGATAATTCAATGCCCTGTCATCTACACAAATATGATATTTTTACTTTTTTACCATCTATCTGTGTACGATATCGTTTTGTTTGTGTCAAATAAATTTTGTCTGCGTCTGAGTCCAATTACAAAATTCACGAGCATATGTATTAGCATCCCAGCTTGTTGCCGATGTATTGACAGACATAATTTTCTACTAGCAAAAGCCACACTGCACTGCACATGTGTAAACCTAACTTGGTAAGAAACGATCAAATTCTTACCCAGATGTATAAAACAATTGCATCTAAATTGTAATATATGGCAACATACTTAACTGGGCAAGTCTTCCTGACTCCAACTTACGAAAATCCACTTAGTCAACATGAACGCTGAATCCAACTTTAAGTATTAGGGAATTTTCTAAAAAATTACCAAGATATCATAAATAGTCCATACAAAGTTTTGGAAACGTGTTTTCAAATTTGGACAAACACAATTTGTTTTTAATGTAGCGATCGTTTATGTTCATATTTACTACCAAAGATTTTGTAAGGAAAAATAAGAGTAAAACCAATGGTTCGGGCTAACGCAACGTATACCTCCAAAATATCACCTTGATACCTTTAAAAGAAGTTATACTCATTTAAGAGAAATGCCATGTCAGCAAATGTGGCGGTCATCTTGGATTTTGAGGCTTTGTTTTCAAATCAGTGAAAATTTTTCAAAATTATCTGCTCTTGAAGCTGCATCCATCTGTTAAATTTTACACACTATCGACCAATTATATCATGGTATACTGGAAAAAGAAGTTGACAAATTAATATTCTCTCCAGCTCCGTGGTTTCCTTTTGTTGGGATGAATGTTATTTTCATATCCCGCAGAAAGAAAGGTGTTCCAAAACAGCTTTTTGTTTGTTTAAACAATGCTAAAATACAGACAGATCGAAGCTCTGCCTCTGGAGCAGTAACCAATATCAAATGGCGAACAGTCCTACCTCTTTACACTTGCATACGTACGCCCCCTCTGTGTTTTCACATGTTGCCAGTTGGTTGCATTTATGCGTATATTCCTTGCACTCATCCACGTCAAGGCACTGGAACCCGTCCCCCCGGTACCCAGGCTTGCACTCGCAACTGTAGGACCCCAGGTTATTGCGACACCGAGCATTCTTATGACATTTTGCCAGTCCATTCTTGCACTCGTCCTGGTCAACACATGTTATTCCGTCACCGACATACCCATGTTTACACGTGCATTTAAACGAGCCCTTTGTGTTTGAACATAAGGCATGCTTATGACAATTGTGTAAATCACTTTTGCATTCATCGTTATCTGTACATGTCTTTCCATCTCCATGGTAACCGATTTTACATTTGCATTGGTAACAACCGTATGTATTTCGACAAAGCGCATTTTTGTCGCATATTGCTTTCCCAGCTTTGCATTCGTCTTCATCCGCACAGAGCTGCCCAGTACCTTGTAATGAAAATAATGCATTTCAGCTACTTAATAAAAAAAATGCTATTTACTTTGCAGCTAAAATAGGAAAATGATTTAATTTCACTTAATTGCATTCTGAATTTATCGCGAGGTTGTTTCAGTCCCCTCCCCCCCCCCCCCGAAAGTATACATGTAGACGTCATTCTCGGCCACCCGAGTAGAAGGGGTAGCAGAGGGATATACAGTTTCCATGTCAGGTGCTGGCCGCAGCACCTGGCTGAGAAATGCGGGCATATTCCCGAAAAACTGAGAGCAAAAATTTGGGAGATCGCACATCTGTAAGTGTATCGTTTTGTGATCTGTTATTTTTATTTTACCGCCCAGTAATTTCTAAACTGTGTCAGCTTGTAATTATCTTCAGATATTAATTTTCAAATTTGCGAATTAATATGCTGGCATTTTATGTTATTACACGCTGTAATTTGTGGACAATTGTATTGAAAAGCGCCATGCTGTTTCTTTACAGATTTAACCGTCGTCGTCGTCGTCGTCGTCATCATCATCATCATCATCATCATCTTTCTTAGCAACAGCTTGTGTTGATTATTACTACCTGCAGTGGTAAGATTTCTACATTGACTGTGAAACCAATGTTTTTATAAGGCTGTTGTGTGAAGGTGTGGCATAAGACTGAGGTGTCTTGTGACTGCTACTTGCCACTCGAAATAAATGACGCTCTGACCAATTTCATTTGTTTCGCTCGCCGTATCTTCCTATAGTGACAGATTTATCTGTCTCCAGCTCATGAAGATTCACATACAACATGAAAAGTATCAGCAAGCGTATTTTTATGTTTTCATATGATTGGAGACAAGTGCAACAGACAAAATCGTCACCTACTTCTATTTGAGGTGTGTCCAAATTATGTTACACGTAAGAAATACTGACAGCAGGTTTCAGTGTTACGCAGACACTTATGCTAAAATGTCCTCAAAAGCCAAATGTTTCAACTTATAAAAAGATGGCTATCAAACATGTACGAATGTATCCTACACAACAGAATCTCCCAATTAAGACCACCTTAGTTACTAATCGTGTGGGTTTAATAGAAGAGTGGTCTTAATAGGGATATAATATAATTTCGGATAAACAAACACGGGGTTGTACATTAGTGGTCTTAACATAAGGATGACCTCTTTACGGAAGTGGTCTTAATTGGAGATACTAAAAAGATTTACGCTTTGATCCCTCTTTCTATTCCTCGCCCAAAAACCGAGACAATTGCAAAAGAAATACAGAACAGTTACAAATGTGTTCGTGTTGCACATGCACATGCAATCGGAGCAGTATCTGTAAATTCTTAGTCATATTGGAGAAAGAATATAGAAATCAATGAACCATACCTATATATCCTTCGTTGCATTTACAATTATAGGAGCCGGGTGTGTTGATACACATTGCATTTTTGTGACATTTGTGCGTTTTCGTGGCACACTCATCCACGTCTTCACAGGAGAAGCCGCTGCCCTGGTATCCGTCCCGACATGTGCATGTGTATGCCTCCCGCGTGTCCTGTACAAAGATACATATTAAGTGTTGGAAATAAAAAAATATGTTTGCCCCGGGTATAAAGTGAGTCGTAATTGGGTACCGTAATATCTGGCAACTTTTGGAAAATATTGCCTGTTTTATGTGATACAAATATCCGAAGAGAACATTATAAATCATTTCAGAGAATCCAAAACCCTCGAGATTGACCCCTGTGTGAAAATACATTACATGAAACAGCACCGACACCAATGATTATGGGTGACTGTGGAGAGTACCCTGAACACATAGAAAGAAAAATCAAGCTTATAAAGCTGTTGACCAAACTTATACACATGCCAAGAAGTAGACTGATGAGGTGAGTGTTTGACTGTGAACATGATGATGCAATGAGGGGCATGTGACATGGGCTAAGGACGTACGAGAAATAATGAAAAAAATGTGGGCTGGAAGAACACTTTGTGCAATGCTCCATAGGAAATTATAAAAGTAACACATCTCTCTGCTTGGTTCGAGATAAGCTGCAAAACATATATCAGGAAAGCTGGGTAAAAGAGCGTAACAGGATCAAAAAGTCACTTGTATATAATATGTTTTAAGAAACTATTACTACTAGAAGTAGAGAATTATGTGCAAGAAAACTGGCTTACAAGGACACAAAGAAGTGTGATTGTTCAATGGTGAGCAGGGACACTCCCAATTGAATTTGAGAAAGGCAGATAGATGGCCATTCCAGAAGATAGCAGGACATGCAAACATTGTGAAAGTGGAATAGAAACAATGCATCATTATTTAACAACATGTACAGCCTATATAGCCGAAAGACAGACACTGTATGAACAGATGTCTCGAACACTGGATATACCGGAAGACAATATTACAATAAATACTCTCCTCAATAATAACAAAATATTAAAATTAACAGCAAAATTTATACTGACTACCTGGAAGAAACGGAAGTAAATTGATGACCTATTGTATTAAATGAGAATGTAACAAGACCACAGTGTCTCGTAGGCCAATGTCTGGCCGGGCGTTGCCTCACCTTACATATGGCATTTTGGTCACATTTATGTTCTCCCAGAGAACATTCGTCCTTTAAGACTAGTTTGCAGTTGACGCCATCTCCTTCATAATCCTTGTTGCACTTACAAGTAAAAGCACCTTTCGTATTTGTACAAGTGGCCTTGTGGTGACAATTGTCCTTCTTCTCTTCGCATTCGTTAATATCTAGGAAAACAATTTTTTGCTTTGCTACAGTACCAGATTTGCTAACTTTGAAAAACAAAGAATAATCAAGTCGACATCAAAGCAAAGTATCTAATTTTATACTATTGATGCAAAAGATTAGGACCTTTAGTTTATTTCGAATTGCTGCTTGTAATCTATCAAATTAATATGGTAATAGGTATTTAAATACGTAACTTTCGTCGCTACACAAAAAATGGAAAAATAATAAGGCTGTCCTAATGTGATGACAAGTCTGTAACAATGAAATTTATATAGTTTTACTCAGCCCTCCCCCCCTTTCAAGCCAAACGTTGTCATAATGATAGCAGTTATTAACCACATGAATTATGTAGCTCTTTCGAGCTACGAAAGAACCTAAAGCATAAAAGTGTCATAATTTTTAAAACAGACATTTGAACACCTGAAATATGTATCGGTACGAAAAAATCCCAGACCATAAGATTATATAAAACATGTATCGTCCCACTAAAGCAAAAGTGGTCCAAGTAATTTTTGGCAGTATTGAGAAAACCGACAAAAAATGAACTGTCCCACTTCCACGTTATGGACCAACAGTTTCCGGTTTTAGCACGAAATGAAGTGCTTAAGCCTGTTTCTCATGACCAATAACAGTTTTGATATACTTCACCTAGTGTAGCCATAAAAAGATTATTTTTTGTCAAAATTTGGTTGAGTTAGGCTAACATGTGTTTAAAAATGACATAGGCCAAAATGAAAGGCCAACCTTCATACTGAGCAGTATTTAACTATAGGTACCTTTTGTATTCAATCCCAACATGTCATCAAATGCACCATTTTAAAATCTTTCATATAATTGGTTCGTATGAAATAAATGAATGGTCAGCTTTTCGGAAAGATTAAAGATTAAACAAAAGCATTATGTTATTTAGGCCCATTTCTAAAATTTAGGGTATTTTGGGTCATTTTGCATTCAATTTTTGGTCCCTTAAAGGGTTAATTTTTACAGATTGTCAGATGGAACGCTGTAAATATGAAGAGGACGGGTCTTCCTTATCGTTTAGTATATATAACTTAAAAGTGCTCAATTTTAACTGAGGCCATTTTTTGTTGGACGGTATTCAAATACGTGAATTATGCAGCTCTTATGGTAAAATTACTTACAGTAACATACACGCGGTCGTACACGCATGCAGTTTATTTTACAACATTGGGTCATGCCAGGGAAAGATTCAACACGGTGGCAAGACTAAGACACACTTAATCTATAGCTGTTTGCTGATTGAAAATACAACATGAAATGATGAAGCCATGTATTTACATACCTCTGCATTGACGACCATCTCCGATGAATCCTTTGGAACATTTGCATTCGTAAGACCCCTCCCGCTCTATGCACTCCGCGTATTTACTGCATTTGCTGGTGCCATCCGCGCATTCGTGGACATCTTTAAGGTACATACACAGGGATAAAAGATGATAGAAAAGCCGAACATAAATTCCACTCTGGCCTTCATTAAATATACTGGAACGTAATATTGATTAAAGACTCAACGTTATCAACATCTTTGTTTGCAGTTTAGATCCACAATTTCACCACATTTTAAATGGGAACTGGACTGATAGGTTGCGTTTTGTGTTAGGTCTTAAATAACTTTGGCCGACACTGAAAAAACAAATTTATCAATTTTGCACCATGGGAGGAAAATATTTACGCTATGCATGATATACTTTTTTTCGAGTAACGAATAAAAACGCCTAACTTTTGCCTGTCCTGTAACGTAACGATGTAGAGGTACATAGACTAAAATATTATGGGTAGTTTCTGAACCTCTTATGAAGGTGTAGACGTGCTCAGGTTGTTTTTTCTGATACGATATATGTATCTTTTCTTAACTGAACATGCAAAACTCGGTGCTGATCAACTCCAAGTGGATCGCAAGAAGGATCTGTTGACGAGGTAATGCATGACTGACCTTCACAAGAGTATCCGTTTCCTTTGTATCCAGGCTGACATTGACATTCATAGGCGCCTACTGTATTGATGCACTTGGCTTTTTTGTGACACTTATGAGTGCCCTTCGCACACTCGTCCACATCTAAGGAGGAAATTCCAGTGATCAGAAAAGTTGTAAGCTTTTTCCACTGACAATGTCAGTGCTAAAAACTCGAAAATCACCTTGCGAGGCAACACATAGTCAGGGAATTCATAAATCTGGTCAAGGCGAGAACCGGGATTATCTCTTCAATGATCGTCTAAAATGTAGTGTCAAAGAGCTACTTGCTTTCCTATACATGTATTTATCAGAGAAAAATAATTAGTGTGCCTCCGAAAAGGAAAGATGGCGATACTTGTCGTTATCTCTTTAGTTTATTATGCCTCGCAAAGTAAAACATAAAGTATATGTCATTGTTTAATATACGATCCATTAATAATAGGTTTGCCGACGAAATTTATTATTTTTTATATACATTGTCAAGGAATTTAAACTTTGACTCTTTCAGTGCCAACTGCGACTACTCAAGCTGTACTACTTCAAATAAACTGCTCTGAATTACTATAAGTGTGTTTTGGTTTCATGTTCCCTGTAAAGAGACCTTTCAGTTGCTTCATAATCACCTTTACATTGGAAGCCATTGCCCGTGAAGCCACGCCTACACTTGCACATGTAGCAACCAGGAGTATTCTTACACTGAGCGTTCTCGTCACACTTAGCTGTACCGTCCTCACACTCGTCCATGTCTTCACAGCGCTTTCCGTCCCCTGTGTATCCTTGCTTGCACTTGCATTCATATGACCCGACTCTATTCACACAGTCCGCGTTACTGTCACATTCATTTGTCCTCTCGCGACATTCGTCAATGTCGGTGCATGTGTATCCATCCCCTCGGAAGCCTTCTTTGCAGGTACACTTGTAAGAACCCTCTTGATTGGTACAGTCAGCCTGGGCATGACACTTGTTTTTCGATTCGCATTCATTCAGGTCCGTGCAGGTGAAACCATCACCAATATATCCTCTCTTGCAACGGCATTTGTACGATCCAATTTGATTTAAGCAAGTAGCTTTAGGGTGGCAAATATGTTTTCTGGCGTTACACTCATCTACGTCGATGCAGGATAATCCGTTACCTTGGTAACCGATCTTGCACCTGCATTTATAAGACCCGACTGCGTTTATGCAATTTGCCTGTGGATTGCAGTTGTTTTTCTTCGTTTTGCACTCGTCGATATCCATGCATCTCTTGCCATCCCCCACCCAGCCATCCAAACACAGACATTCGTAAGTTCCGAGTTTATTCTTACATCGAGCGTGTTTATCACACTTGGCCTTGCCTGTTGCACATTCATTGATGTCCATGCACGACACCCCGTCACCCTGGAATCCACGGTTACATAAGCACTTGTACGAGCCACTTGTGTTTTTACATTTTGCGTTCCTGTCACACCTAGGGCAAAATATTGTTACACTCATAAATATAGAGCGATGTTGATTACAGTTATACATACATACATTCGCACGTAAGTACGTACGCACGTTCATACTACATAGAAACAACATTCATACGGATCAAAAGTGCAAAGCAGACCTAATAGCTCTTAGATATAGCCACGTTCGTAACACTCCTACAGTGAAGATCATATTTCTAAGTATTAAAAAACTTTCTTCTACAAGTATTACCCTGTCCAATTTTATTCACGTGAATTTTACTGTGTAAGAGGCTATTTCCATTTTACTTTGATTTGTGCTATTCTACTCCTGATAATCCATAGCCTCTTGTTTTGTCACCCAAAAAGATAAAGTTCACAAGAAAAGTTACGCAAAATCAACGATGAAATTAAACTCCAAAATGTGTATCAACGAAGAATATACACGATGATTCAGTGTCTTATCTTTCATGATATGCAATAATACTAAGCTATACAGCATGGCTAATATACCAGTTTTAGGAATTTAAAACACACTTTGTGAGGCGTTTGGGCTTCAAGAATAACATGACGTTTTTTCTTTGTTTTTGTTAGATTATTCACACAAATGACAAAATCTATCTATCTATCTATCTATCTATCTATCTATCTATCTATCTATCTATCTATCTATCTATCTATCTATCTATCTTTCTATCTATCTATCTATCTATCTATCTATCTATCTATCTATCTATCTATCTATCTATCTATCTATCTATCTATCTATCTATCCATCCATCCATCCATCCATCCATCTATCCATCCATCCATCCATCCATCCATCCATCCATCCATCCATCCATCCATCCATCCATCCATCTATCTATTTATCAATCTATTAGATATTACAACAGGCAATTAAGTGAAACATTTTACAACCTTCGATATAGGCTAACAATTACTGTGTAGTGGATATATAAAAACCATTAATATATGTGATGATCTATTAAAAGTAGTATACACATCAGTCCACTGCAAATACAACATGATCTGATCTGACTAATCCCTGGTACCAGACCATTTCATAGCAAAGATGTCTTGTGTGCCCTAGCAATATACAATATATTTTTCAGTTTCCATTATATACTGTAGAACATAAAAAAGCAGCAAACGGGCTTTTTTTCAACAAAGTTGTCGACGGATTAAGGAATTTCTGCACTTTGAGGTAATTATTAAATGAAAATTTGCTTAGCGAAGAGATGTAGTAAATAAACAAATAAATAAATAAAAAAAATCGATTCTACCAACGAAGTTATGGTATGAAGCGGATGATTAATATTCCGACAGTCCGGAAAATTATTCCAGACTCTTGAATTTTGCGACATTCACAAAAACGATAAATAACTGTACCTCTATGAATAGAAAGATAACATAACTCTGACTCAGCAGAACCCATCTTGAAAAAAATGTACAATTATGTACCACAAAAGCATGCACTAGAATGCTTAAATACTCCTTTCCATAGTACTCCTATATGGAATGTATATGTTTGGCAACATTCTAGAGATTCACAATTTAATTTTGCTTGCCACATGCCAATGCGATATTTTATATTGAAATTTATAAGACTTCAATAAAATTCTTTGCAAGTAATCTCACATACTGATTTCAATTTTCCCTTTATTTTAAAGATTGGGGCAGTTGATGGCTGTGTGTTATTAATTGTGTGAACACATACATATGTGTGTTCAGTGAATAAATATAGGCAATCGCAAGGCCAAGTATCCTCCCTCCCTAAAATTGCTTTTAAATCATACTTTCTACGAAAATCATCTTCACCGAAAGCATTTACCGTCAGCGGTAACGATATCACCAACACATTCAATTCCTAGACTGTACCTTCTGGGGTGTTCAGAAATTTGATTTAGATTGGGAAATTATCAGGTTTCTTGTACCATCGGACTCTCACCACTTTTGGCACTACTCGTCATGTTGAGGAAAGTGTATTCAAATCCGTTCAGGTAAGCGTGTCCCAATTCATCTGGAAAAAGTATGTGCCAAAAGTTGAAAATACAGCCATGTATCAAAGTATTACAAAGGATTGGCGCTATTTTTTACATCCCCTGTGCTGAAGTTGTAGCTGGGGAAAACGTTTGTCAAGTGATGATAATGCTAAATAAAAATTTGAATTAATTATATGCTTACATTTTTTCTCTCCATACTTATAAGATTTAAACCACAGAAATTTGCTGCAAATTTCCCGTGGGTTTGTTGGTTGAAAAATGTTGCAAAAATCCTTCAAAGCATTAAGTAAGTCCCTATAGGACTGTAACAAAATTGGCTATACGCATATGATGAATACTAAGAAACAAATCAGTTTTTGATATCAGGAATAAAAATATCGACACTCATATTTTTATTTAGCATTATCATCACTTAACAAACGTTTTACCCCAGCGACAACTTCAGCACAGTGGATGTAAAACATAACGCCTATCTTTTGGAATATTTGGATACATGGCTGTATTTTCAACTTTTGGCACATATTTTTTTTTCTTTCTTTTTTGAATTAGGATACGCTTACCTGAACGGATTTGAATATACTTTCCTCAACATGACAAGTAGTGCCAAAAGTAGTGAGTTGCCGATGGTACTAGAAACCTGATAATTTTCCAATCTAAATCAAATTTCTGAAGACCCCAGAAGATAGACTACTATTTTCCCCAAGATAAATTTTGTTCCGGACGATCTTCTGAAGTCATCCAGCGGAGAGAATAGTGTTTCAGGAGACTTGGTTTTTAACGATACATGTATCATCTGCTACCTACTATCTGTTGAATTTCACTTGGCATCATCTGCTCGTATCATGATTGACTAAAGTCTTCAAAGCATGAATACACAAACACCAACCATAGTCAGATGACACACCTATCTGACACCTCAAAACACGGATAGAACTGAAAAATGTTAGGATCATTAGTTACACAACTCAAATAAGTAAATTATGTGCACCCATTTACAGAACTCTTTATCAAATCCAAATGCATTAAGAACTTCATGTACATATAAGACCACTCAGCGGCATCATCCAAAGCCTACATAAATCTGCCACGAGAAGATAGCCGGTTCGCTATAAGCTGAATATTCTCTCCTATAACACCCTACCCATGTTACCGGTCTGGTCCTCACTCAGTTTCTTAAAACCAACAAACGATATCATATTCATCGACAAAAGGTACTGGCTCAGTTTTATCCCTGACAATGGATATAGGCCATATTTAAACTCAACAAGGCGGCATGAGAGTTTTAACGTGGGAACCAACTTGTGTGGCACAATGGAAACCTGAGTTTTAGAAAAGTGCTGGGAACTCTCTACTACCTGTGCAGGCCGGTGCTACACTCATCTATATCAATGCATTTCTTCCCGTTTCCTGTGAAACCCTGTTTGCATCGACACTTGTATGACCCTGTAAACACAAATTGAATGGAACATTTTTATAACTTGGAATATATAATCCACTTTATGTTAGTGACGCTGGTACATAACATTATTTGTCCATTTTCATCGGTATACAGAAAGATCTGGAATATTATTCAAGCAAAATTCATGTTGTCGCCCCTGTACCATTTCTAATAACGTGAAACATTTTATTCCATCAAGTAAAAGATGGAAGGTCTCTATTGCATGTTACAGTGAGCTATTTTAGACACTAATGCTAACCGTAAACATATCTAGTTACCTTCGTTGTTGACACAAACAGCATTTTTGTCACATGTATACTTTTTCTTGGCACATTCGTCGATATCGTCGCATTTCCTGCCGTTGCCACCATAACCTACAAATTATTTTTGTTGTAATCGTACTGAGAATGATATACTGCTACCATAACCTACAAATTTATAATTATAATGTTACAAATAATGATATGGCCTCCACAACCTGCAATTATTATTATTATTATTATTATTATTATTATTATTATTATTATTATTATTATTATTATTATTATTATTATTATTATTATTATTATTATTATTATTATTATTATTATTATTATTGTTACAATAGTCTTCATTATAATGATATGCCACCATAAACCAGAGGTTGCTACAGTTGTAATCTTAGTGATTATATCATGATGCCATTATGACCTACAGTTCATAGCAGTAATCTCACCAATGACATACTAGGCCTATCAGCAAAAAGGTAGCCTAAACGTTTTTTTGTGGGGTGGTGGTAGAGGTGGGAAAGGGGGGGGGGTGAAGGGTGCGAGGGGATGTTATCTCACCTATCGTATGATGACATTTCTCAGACCCATATAAAACAAAGTACGTCCCAGCTGACCGGATGTGATATAATGATATGATGCAAAACCTTAAGAAATGTAAGCCAGTGCGTCTATACTGGAACGGAGTGAGTTCTTGAGTCTTTACTCTGATTTTTGCATGAAGTATATGTCTTACAACGATTTCTGTTGCAGGGCACAAGTTCTTCACAGTTAACATGGATGGTATTACATTGTGCATATTTCATATTGATGTATTTTGTTGTTCTCTTCTATGTCTCACACTGGAACATATACATGACTATTTTAACGGGCCTTTGTCTAGGGGCGGCCAACAGGACAGAAATAAAGAAGATCTTGATCTTACGCGTCACTCTTGTTACCCTTACCTTTGACCAAAGCAACACATTATTTTTTGGCAACCTTACGATTTACTTAAGTTTTACGCATAACTTCAACCAAAGTAAAGCGGTACATCTAGCCAAACTTATGCGTTTCTTCATTTACGCGTAACTTCAACCACGGTCTAACCTGGCAAGGTGACTTCACTTCGGGCAAAATATAACAGAAATACACATTTATATATAATAAACTGATAAATTTAATGGACTACAAGGTTTTTTTAGAATATGTCTGCAATAGAGATGTAACTCCAAATTCAAAGTTGTATAACCTCAAGCGCTTGGGTGCAAATGTATTTTTGAAAAATTTTGGATATTTCTTGAAAAGTATTCAAGATAAAATAGTGCAGTTATGCTCTCAATACCTGTATCTACAATAACATATCAGGGATTTTTCATAACTATACCTGTTCTGTTTACAATGGCTATCCAAATATTGTTAACAGCTGATTGTGTCAAAATTTAAACAAGTTCATGGACTCTTCATTTTTGACACACACCTTTTAAAAAAGAACTGTCCATTTCTTAGAAAATCCCCGAGACAGTTTTGCTGTAAAGAATTTTTGGAGTAAATCAGTTTTTATTTGATCAAAGGCACGGTTTTAGAGAAATGTCCACATGAACTTGATTAATTTGGTGCAAATACCTATTGTCTGTCATCAAGGGTCAAAGGTTAACACAGTCCATTCACTATTATTTTAGCATTAAAAGTATTTTCTTACACAACTAACAGACAATACAATATATGTCTACCAAAATTCCCAAAATCAACAAAATTATCCAAAACTGGTTGGACATTACCTTAACACGCTGCTTTTATCTAAACTTACGCGTTACTTTAAGACTACAAAGTTATTCACATTTAAACTTTCAAATTTAAGCGTAGGAATGATTAGGTCAACACCAATCAGAAGATTGGTCGGGTGCGTGAAAGCTGACTTACATAGATCACGCATAGCATGGTGGACAGACCAGCCAAGCGATTGCAGGCTACACCTGTTATGATTAAATGTTAAGCAATATTTTTATTGTAACGATTTTACAATGTATGTCCTTCGGAATGCAGAATGAACTGGTTGATAATATGAAATTTCATCTCGTAAAAAATACTAGATATGCTATATGAATTAAAAAAGACAAGTATTTGGTTATAATTATTGTCCGTAACTTGAAATTCGGCCCACAAAATACTTGTCTGTATCGAACCCATGGAGGTCTACCTCCATGATCGAACCATGCTCGGCCCTCTCGGGCGTTACACACTTTACATACTGCTCTCTGCATCCGTCTGGGATAAAACCTGTTTATATACCCCAAATAGAATTTAAGGATTCTGATTGGTTGTCAAGGCTTAGACAACTATGACTGTCTCCTGAGATCTACGTGAATCTTCAGTGGAGGGTGACAATAGTAATGTCCCATGTTTGGTGCAGGTTGAGATCACTATTGTCACCCTGTCCATTCTGACAGAGGGCGCTTTTATGTCGACATGCCTGGTGGTGTGCATGGGAACCAGGCTATGACGTGACCCAGAACGCGCGTGAAGCAAGCAAACAAGGAACGCTGCGGTGTGAGTGGGAAGAATACCAATAAGCTATGTTTTTGTGTTACTTTTTATGATTTTCGGTATAATAAAACGATTATTGCCTTCTCAGGAGGGGAACAGCCAGGTTGTCACCCCTCGGGAGGTTGTCTTCCCTCGGGGTGACAATTCTGACTGTTCCCCTCTTGAGAAGGCAATGATAGTTTAACACTGTCTGGGCAATCTTCAGACAGCACGGCGATTCAGGACTGATAATAAGTATATCGATTAGCCGTGTCATAATTTTTTTTTTTTTTTTGAGAAATCAGTAACTGCAATGCCTAATATTTCTTGTCTCTGTCACGTGATGTCATGGTGCGTGTAAATAAATCTTCTTTTTTTTTTCTATCAGTGGGGTGCAAAATGTGTGCACTATTTTGGTAAAAAGCTCCTTTCCATTTTCTTTTCTGTTAATTGTTAATCTAGTCGTCCGATTTTTGTAATTGATCAACTTAATGCCTTATAGAACCAATATCGTTAAGTTATGGGTAGCACCTGGCGTATGTATAATTTTGTTTCTTTGAAATACTGATTATTTTCGATCGCAGATTTTGATTCCGTGAATCTGCTGGTTTACACATACAAAAAACTACTTTCGTGAAAAGCGGATCATTACAATACAGTGTCAGACCGTACCTTTATGACAAGCACAGTTGTATCCGCCCAGCTTGTCACTACATGTTGCCTTCTTGTGACACTTGTGGTTGCCGGTGGCACAGAACAGCTCTTGCTCACACTTGAGTCCGTCCCCAATGTACCCCTTGTGACACACGCACGAGTAACTACCAATTCGGTTAATGCATTTAGCCTTTTTGTGACATTTACTCTGTTTGTTCTTGCATTCGTTAATATCAACGCACTTCTTTTTGCCATCACCCTGTAAAAATAGAAGAATCGTGTGGAATATGATAATTTGAGCCCACCTGTAGACAAATTCACAACAAAGAAAACATTTGGCCTCGCCAATAGGTTCAAAACTGGCATGTCCGCCATGCCAGGACGAGAAAAAAAAAAAAAAAAAAAAAAAAAAAAAAAAAACCATCAAGGACATTTTCTTTTCCTTTTTTGGGTTGATTACTTTTAGATGCAACCAAAAAGTGTAACTTTACTATATATAGCAATGGATGGACAGGTTATTCGATCGTGGACAAGACAAAACATCGCCAGAGCCTGCCATGAAGACCAGATCAGAAATAAAAACAAAAATAATAAATAGATAAAAAATAAAACAAAAAAAAAAAAACCTCAACCAAACCAAATCAAAAGAAACAAACAAAAAAAAGGAAGAAAAAAAATAAAAAAAGAAACAAACCTGGTAAGCCCTTAATTTATGCTTCTTCATGCACTACACTAATTACGCGGTGAATATTGAATGATCTATTATGACGTGTGAAATTAACTCCCTAAAAATAACATGTAAGATACGCAAGCTGACATCTCTTTTTAATTCTAATGTGGCCCCCATATGAACTGTAATTCATCACACATTAGAAAATCCTTACCTTGAATCCCTGTTTACATTGGCACGTGTATGATCCCGCCTTATTGGAACAGATGGCATTCTTATGACATTTATGGGCTTGAGTTTTGCACTCATCTATGTCAAAGCACTTGAACCCATCCCCGTCATAGCCACCGCGGCACCTGCATTTATAGGACCCAAGTACGTTGACACACTTGGCGTTTTTGTGGCACCTGTAAGTTTTCAGTTTACACTCGTCTATATCTGAAAACACCAAAGACTTTGACTTGTCAGCAATAGAGTTGGGACAATACGCTTGTCAGCAATAGAGTTGGGCCAGTACGTTATATCAAATAGTTGGTCCACCCAAACCAATTATTGCGATCAATGCATAAATTTAATTATGCCTGGTAACCAAGTGTTCAGTTAACACAGGCGAATTGCGAAGCAAAAGTTTTTTTCAGAAACATTCATTCATGTGCACGTATATGGAAGGTTTTTTGTCCAATAGTTCACAAAACCTAGGTTTTCATGTACAAAACACAGGGTTTTGTAATGAAATTGTGGGTTTTGTAAATGAATCCCTGGGTTCGGTTACAAGACCCCGAGGTTTGTGCACAAAACTCAGGGTTTTGTTCCAAACCCTGGGGTTTGCTCTGTTACTTAGTATGTCTACTAAACCAGGGGAATCGTAAACAAAACCCGGGATTTGTGAGCGAAACTCTGGCTTTTGCGCTTGCAATGTTCAGTTATTAATAAAACCCAGAGTTGTGTCAATTATTTCATCAACAAATTCAGCATGCTTCTATATTTTATTGCAAAAGCAAGGGCTTTTGTGCTTGAAATGTTCAATAATTTGCAAATTCCCTGGTTTTGTAGCAAAACCAGAGGTTTCACAAGTTTTACAGTACATCCAACGACGCTGTATATATGTATACAGCAACTGATGAGAGATAGCATCTCATTCCCGGTGCAGATCCGTGCCACTGACTTGAAATTGTTTTATGTCAGGGTTTCGTGTGATTAAACCCAGAATTTTGTAGCAAAACATAGGGTTTTGTGAACAGGAACCTGAGTTTCATTCAAAACCCTGGATTTTTTAAACACAACTCAGGCTTTTAAAACGAAACCCTGGATTTTATGACACAGCTGGTAGCCTAAAGACCGCGGGTGCTGATTGGGTCTTCACAAAACCTTGGCTTTGTTCCCTCAAATCGCAACGTACGAATCACAAGGTTTTGTGACGCCACAATACCCAGGGTTTTGATCTGTTATTTCAAAATTCACATAACCCAGGGATTTGTACTGGAATCCTAAGGTTTGTCCAGGGTTGATGAAGGTCAAGACTTCGATTCACAAAAATCAGGGAACAAGTGTACAGCTGTGTGATTTGCTTAGTAATCTACATTTTGTACAGAACCCAGGATTTTGTGACAAAACCTCCGGGTTTTTTTTACAGGAAATCAGGGGTTTTGTGCACAAAAGTAATGGTTTTCTCAGGGGTTTGTAACGGAACATATGAACATAACTTGGTTCCCAACAATATTGCAAGATCTTCTATTCATTTGATATCTCTGAAAAGAGGGTACATCGCAGACAGCTTTATGTATGTATGTATGTATGTATGTATGTATGTATGTATGTATGTATGTATGTATGTATGTAAGTATGTATGTTTGCATGTATAAATGATCCGCCTGATACATGGCAGCCAGCTTACCAGTGCATGTTTTGCCATCCCCCTTGAACCCTTTACTACATGTACATTTGAAGCTACCCGGCAGATCCTCACAAGCTGCATATTTGTGGCAGTTGTGCTTGCCGCCCGTGCACTCGTGGTTGTCTGCAAGTCAGCCATAACAAAATCATTTCATATTGTGATCAGGCGTGGTTGTCTGCATTTTAACCAAACCAGAATCGTTTTACGGTGTTCATTTGTGGTTGTCTACAAATGAACCAAATCAAAATCAATGGATTGTCATTTTGTTCAAGCATGATTTTTTTGAAACAGTGAATGATGTTTTGCTTTGGACATGCATATTGCTCTGGTTCATGCTAAGCCATCGAAATATATCTTTTTCTAAGTAAAATCTAATGACAAAGGTTGCAAAAAATAATACAGAAAACTTCTGATTCATCAATGGATATAGGGAATTATGTCTGAATGGATCAGGAGCTTAGTTTCCTTTCCCTTCAGACGTGGTACAATGAGCCATTAAATTTTAGGTGGGATAAATGTATGCTGGCTACATGTGTTAGCTCCAAATCTTTGGACCATTAAAGGACAATGCCTTCATGAACCAAGCCAGGGTTTATGTCTAAATGCTTCACGAACCAAATCAAGATTTAGGATAACTGTCCGGACTTTTATACCTTTGCAATTGAAGCCATTTCCGCTGAACCCTGGCTTGCAGCTGCACTTATAGGAGCCCAATGTATTGGTGCACAACGCATTCTTATGGCATTTGTTCTTCTTGGTTTTGCATTCATCGAGATCTGTGTAATCAGAAGCACATACTATATCTGCTACTCAAAGAAGCTTAACGGTGAATGGACTTCATTACCTTCATGCAGTGGTTTTATGTGTATTCAGAATCCGTTACTTAGATGCCATTGCTTGAATCTATTTGTTTTTATGTAGAAACCTAATTTCCAACACTTTAAATTGCGCTAGAAGCAGACGTGCGGGGCTGCCACGGGTTTATACACAATTATATCTGTTTTGTACAAACAAATATACTTTAAAATCGTCAAATCCACTCTCTCTCTCTCTCTCTCTCTCTCTCTCTTTCTCTTACACACACACACACACACACACACACACACACACACACACACACACACACACAAACACACAAGCACACACAATCCTTTAAATTGAGGCAATAAAAAGCAATGTTTTAAAATCACACCAGATGAGCATCACTTCCTATTCATACCAATGTTTTTTTAAAGACAATAACTAACTTTTGACCTGTCAACGAAATCTATTGTTATTCACTATTTTGTGAATTTAAATCCATTTTGGATTAAAAAGTAAAGTAACTTCAAAATCCCACCAAATGAACAAATTGTGTTGAAACCGACCTGATTATAAAGAACGCCCAAGTGGATGCTCAAACTTTTTTCACTGTCATTCACTACTTCCAGAATCCCCTTTTACAATTAACCTTGATGTATCTCATCAAACAAACCTTTACAGACTTTTCCGTTTCCTTGGAATCCACTCTTACATATACACCTATAAGAACCAGGCGTGTTCTTACAGTCGGCATTGGCATGGCACTTGCGTTTCTTTGCTTTGCATTCGTTGATGTCTGTTATTCAAACGTAAATGAAGACTCTTTGATCATCACACAAGTATACTTATATTTTATGCTTTAGATTCCTTCAAATGCAAAGTTGTGGAGATATAGTAGTAACCTACCAATAGGTAAATGACCAGGTGATTGTTTTATAAAACGGGCGGTGATACATCAGTAACGTACAAATAGTTGAGTGACCAGAAGATTGTTTTATTACGGTTTAGGTCAAAAGTTTCCTTTTCACCAACCTGGTAAACCAAACATGACCCTTCCACTTTCTCATGCAAATTTTCATCCCGGGAATATATTTCTTCCGTCCCCTAACGCAAATAGCATATTCCTAAGCTACTTTGAAGTCTTGTTTCTCCTTAAAACTAACCAACTTATCAAGGTCCCTAATGGCTCTATCAAAATGCCACATTTTCACCTGCTGCTCCTCGATGAAACTAGAACTCATAGTGAAGTATGCATGGAAATACATTATTCAACAACAATCTTTCGAGGTCAGTTTTTTTAGTCAGTGTTATGTGGTTTCTACGGAAATATATAGTTCAAATCAATGTTTAAAGAACTGAAGGTGTGCGATTCATTCCATTTAACTGAGGTGCAATTTAAGACATTGTACTTACCATGGCATTTCTTTCGTCCATCTCCGACGTAGCCTTTTTCACAGAAACATCCTTGGACGCCATCTCGGATTTTACAGTTTGCGTGTTTCACGCATTTGACATTTTCGGCTATAATTTTGCTTTTTCCTTTCACCTTCTTGCACGTATATTGCTTTCCACACTTTCCATCTGTCCAGCTTTCACCAAGCTTCAAACGAAAACAGATGTTGAAAATATGGAAATGCATAAAATGGGTGGCAATGAGAACCCTACATGTGAACCGTTTGACCATCGTTCAGTGAACTCAGCTTAACTTAATTAACAGTATGATCGTAATTATGCAACCAATTTACCACTGTCCAATTTTTCATTGTACCTCAAATTAAATGGTTTAGTATCATGCGGCAAGGAAAAAAAGACCATGGCGGCCCTCCATTGAGCAGCCTTAGCATTATAGTGACTGATAGTTGCTTGTACGAATGTTTTTCGAATTACAACAACTGCTATTGGTCACTTTCATAACTAACACAGGAATTACAACAGAAGCTATTACTCACTTCCGTAACTAACAAAAGAATCACAACAACAGCTAATGCCCACCTACTGCATAAATATATATATATATATATATATATATATATATATATATATATATATATATATATATATATATAATAAAAAGAAATAAACAGAACAGATATAAAAGTACATGTTTGAATACAGATACCAAGACACAGAGCTTAAAACATGAACATGTATGACTCTGGTTCTTATATCTGGGAAAGGTATTTCGTTTTAAAGTCTGATAAGTCATCGGCTTGTCTAGTGGATCTGGGGAGGCTATCCCAAATAAGCGGTCCTTTGTAACGAACGGATTGCTATAAAAGTACATGTTTGAATACAGATACCAAGACACAGAGCTTAAAACATGAACATGTATGACTCTGGTTCTTATATCTGGGAAAGGTATTTCGTTTTAAAGTCTGATAAGTCATCGGCTTGTCTAGTGGATCTGGGGAGGCTATCCCAAATAAGCGGTCCTTTGTAACGAACGGATTGTTTGAATTTTTCAGTGAGTGGTCGCAGGATACATAATGAATGAATTTGATGAAGCCAGAATAGAAGTATCGTGCACCAAATTTGAGGAGAATGCGGCTCGAAAAATAAAGTAAAATAGAGAAAACCGATGCATCCTTTATCCATGCCTATAACCATGGTAATTTCTCAAATACAAGTCCAAGTCTTGAGTTTCCACTACAGTTTGAGATAGGACTTAGTCACCGCATAATAAATGTTGTCCTTATCCAGACATCCACACTGGTCTCCAGAAACACATTTGACTCCACTCAGCATGTACCCTCGTTTGCAGACGCAGGCTTCTTTATTGAGAAATTGACATTTCTCGGGAGCATCAGGGTCTTTGCATGTGGCTGGACATGCAGATGCACTACGCCTATACTCCATGTTCTGTCCACAGTGTAACGCTGAACAACAGAATGAAACCGTTCCAATTTTCTGTTCTCAATCGAACAAAAATATAAAAGTGTGTGGTACGTGTTCTAGAATCAATTCTCCGTCCGTACGGTAACGTGATGTTCTATTACAAAATAATAGAATATTAATGTTAAAATGAAAAACTTCATTAACTATTCAAGTACGGTCAGTGACTGAAACAGGTAAAAGGGACATACAGCTTTAACAACGGATTTCTGGTGGTGTGTGCGCAATTTAGATGTTTCCTAACAGTATTAATTCAATCTAGTTGATGATACATGTATCAAATAAAATGAATGAACAATTTTTTGATGACGTAACAACATATTCACTTGAAGATTCAAATGTGTGGAACGATATGAGTTTGAAATGTGAAAAAAATCTACAGCATATTTCAATATTTATGTTCTTATCTTTTAACTTAATTCTATCATGGATAACCCTCGTATTTGCATTTGATCTTGTAATATTTTTTTGCTGAAGACAAACACATCGAGATCTATAATACACGTGTATCAAACTATAATCCGTCATTTTATCTTTTTGTTGTTAATGTCCAAAAGAGTAATACAACATGTATATTTATGACATGAAGTTAACAATAGTTGAGAGATTAAATTCAATTAAATGAAAAATCGGATCAGCTTTACAATATCAAAAGGTATTTTTCCCGAATAAAATTATACAAAATTCGTAAAATTACAGTATTTGTAACCATCATGAACAACTTTACTCTGTTCCTCAGGACCTTATAATCACGGTAGGTCTACTATAAGTAGCCAGCACTCACGGCAGTATGTTTTTGATCTCCACACTGTGACAACGCCGATGTTCTCACACTCCTCGGCTAACGCCTCGACAGCGTCACACGCTGCCAATTGCGCTTGCTTGGGCTCAGCGGCGTAGGCGCACACGTCAAACATGCAGGACTTGAAAAAAGCGTTTGTATCGATGGCTTTTTGTCGTAAACATTCCTTGAAGGGTCCAGCTTTATCCCTGATGATACCACAAAACTTAGGTCCCATCACCTGCTTCTCCATTAGCTTTGTACATACAGGGTTATAGTCGTCCAATACTTTACACCTGTAGACAGTAACAGTGATTAATGAACTGGGTTTTTTTTTCTTTTTTTTTTTCTTCTTAGAATTTCTGGTTATTTCTCGCTTTCCCCACACAAAAAGGCTTGATGAGTCATTTATCGAACTGAAACGACTATTTCACATTTTCTTGGCCACGGTTTACCCCCAAAAATTGTTTGGTGAGTCATTAGTCAAACTCAAACTTCTGCTATTCTAATTGAATGAACGTGAGCGCGTAGCAAATCGGCAACGAGAAACAGTGAGCAGTCAAGTGAGTAGGGTAATTGAAAAAACCTGGCCCCAAGTTAAAATAAATTCAAAATAAGATGGTGTTGTACAGTCTTTTTATAAAAAGAGTTTTTTATTTGCATTTCATTTTGCTCACATTCCTTTCATTTACTGCAACACAGTAAACATATTCAGAATTGCGGGCTGCCATAAAGCTACTTATTTTTTTTCTCAAGTTTAAAAAAAAAATTGCAATTTATTAACAGCAGGTTACTGGAATTTACCAGCAAATTTAATTGTTCTTTGCAGGTGAGTTATGTTTATTATATGCGACACCTGCAGTAACTTTCGATCAATTTGAAAAAAAATGTTCTTGTCACATACCAGCATCAGAAAAAAATACTCGAAGTTGCCAGTAAGCATTGAAGTCCCATCATGGACGTACAATCACTTAACGTGACCTTTACCTAACTTATGCAAGAAAGAACAGATGAAAAAAAGGAAAATAATCAGAGAAAAGGAAGAAGTTTAGGGAGAGTAAGAGTGGAGGGAGGAGGAGAAAACGATATGATAAGACAGAAGAGACAAGGAAAACAGAAAACAAGCTAAAGTAATTCCTTACTCCTTCTCTTTTAATGGTTTCTTTGAATCATCCTTGACCAAGTAACTGTTTCCGATGAGAGAATACTTATTTGGCTCTCGCGAAACATCTTTGCCTGTTAGCGTAGTGTACTCATCAGGCCGGCCATTACAGTTACCACATAAGCCAATCATCCTGCCTGCGTGACGGTCCGTTGCTTGGACAACTGCTGTCGCGCGACCGTCAAAAGCTACCCGCACACCACATGCGCTGGTGACAAGTATAAAACGTCCAAACGGTAAAATGGTCAGATCACGTCGAATGAAGGGCACTGTCCGACGATACCCGTTGATCTGAAACATGAACAGATCATGTGGGATTCCATCGATTATTACACTGTCCTTGCTTAATTGAGATCTTTTATGTCTGGATGAATTGAGTACTTTTGGGAACATAAACATTTGGTTGCTTATCTCCCAACCATTACTGAAAAGGAAAGTGCCATAAAAGACAAGACACTGCATATTGTCAGAAGCGTTTTATCTATCGTGCAAACATCACTAAAGATTAATTTATCGTACAAACTAGATATAAATAAAAAATATTTTGAAGGCATATGGTGATCATGCCAGAGCTGGATTTAAGTGCCTGTGGAAGGTGACAAATCACCTAGAAATAAGGAGTTGGTATTCTAGGGCTGGTTTTCTGCGGACTGTGGCACTGGTGAGGAAAAAGGCAAAGGAGAAGCAAGGAGAGGAGAGGGGAAGAGAGGAGCGGACTAAAGGGAAGGGGAAGAACAGAAACAAATAAAAGGCTTAATGAACTCAACATATTGTATGGAAATGTCCATCAGATAAAAGTTGCTCTTTTTCGTAAATATGAAAACATATGTTTTTTGTGTTCCAAATTTTAGGCAGGAGAGCCTGCCCTGTAAACTTCAACTTGTCACTAGATAATCAATACTCACAAATACTTTGCCACCTTTGTGAAGCCTGACTGTATACCTGGAGACCTTGACGTCCACAAATCGGGTGTACGACACTCGCTTCCGTTTGCCTCTGTTTTCGTTCTTGATTTCCACATTGAAACTGCATTTCCGAACGGTCGACCTGCTTAAGGTGTATTTACATTTCCCCATGAAATGAATCCATGGCCCGTCGTAGGTTTTATAATGGGGATCACCAGCGGCGAAACAGGTACACAGTTCTGTGGAAGACACAGATAGCATCAGAAAAAAAATAATCCTTTGTAGATTGTCTGATAATCTATGTCACCTTTTCAACTACAATGTTTCACTGGCAGCATGGTTTCCTATTGGTCTCCACGTTTTGCTGAACCCTATGTACAAATCCCTTATGTTTAAGAAAATTGCATTTCATCAATAAATTGCAAAACAGTGGTTCACTGTTCTTTTATGAATCATTCACAAGCACCCTGCCTAATCAGCGTAAATTACTCTTGTTATAACCAACACGGTAACCATTATTTTGATAACTTACAGCATATGCAAGACGACTATTGCTGTTCATTACATATGTACATATGCAGCTTTCCTGGAGAATGTAAATGAGATTATCTTACCAAAAAGAGATGCTTTGCGCTGTGATATGGATGTTCTTTCAGTGCCAACTGCGACTTAAATAGAACTATCTAAAACGAACTACTCCGAATTACAATACGGGAAAAAAGATTCACGTTCCTTATAAAAAGACCTTTGATTCCAGTACCAGCATGTTACACAGAATGTTATAGTCCAGGTCAACAGCTTTACTCGGCAGGCTTCAATGTACCAGAAGCGCGCCGAGGAAAGCTGTTAAAACAGCCCGGAAAATGGCACTGAAAGAGTTAATCCACGTATATGATTCAACCACAACGTAACTGGTAGTCCTTTCACCATCGTATGCAATAACTCAACTTTAGCTTGATGTTACGGGGACGTTTCACTTACTGAAACAGCCCTTTTTCCCGTTGCCCGAGTACCCGCGGCGGCAAACACAACTGTAGCTTCCAAGTCGATTGACACATACTGCATTTTTACCACACACATTTTTCTTCCTTTTACATTCGTTGATATCTAAAAGTAAGAAAATAAAGTACAGCAAGGACTTCTCGCACATGAGCAAAAATTCGTGGGCTGTTCTATTAATTGTTTTGATAAAAACTGAAAAGAATATAGACTGGTATTTGGAATTTATGTTGCCACCATGCGTTGCGAATCCTGCTGTGTTATTTTTTCATGACCATTGCACACATTATTTTACAAGCTGTATGTGTAAAAATAACACAACACAATGATATGTATCCCGCATCAGAGACCACTCTGCTAGTTAAATGGCAAAATATCATGAGCAGGAAAATGGTTTAACCACATTTCATTATGTATCGTTTGAGGCAGTACAACGGTATCTATGTTGAATCGGTAAATACATTCAAGGCTCTGAATATAAAACCGTGGTGTGTTTATCCCCATGCGTTTAATTTTACATCTTGAGATCCCACATATATGTATCTAATCAAGATTGTGAATCATCTTGAATGCCAAAATTCCCTTCCCGCGCCTACTTTCATTCAGTTTCACATGTGGCTACTCGACACAAGTTTGATCACACACAGATATTTACCTTTGCACGACTTCACTCCGTCTCCTGTGTATCCAGGCTTACAGAAGCAGCCCTGAACACCCTCGTGAACAGTACATTTGGCATCTTTGTGACACTTGATCTTTTCCTCTGTTATCGTAGGTTTGCCGTTTACCGACTGGCATTTGAAGGTTTTGGTACATTTCTTGTCCCCCCAGGTCTGTCCCAACTTAATAAATGAAAACAGCAGTAAACATATTCAAATGAATTTTATTCTAATGTAAAAACCGGGCAAGATCACCACCCGCTTTACACAGATAAGCAAATATGGACACTAAGGATATACTCGTGCACACGTTTGTATTTCTCTGTCTGTCTGTCTCTCTATACATACATATATATATATATATATATATATATATATATATATATATATATATATATATATATATATATATATATATATATATATATATATAAAGGTGGGGAATGGTTGTACATGTAAAATGACACTAGAGGAAAAATTCTTATGAAAACTCGCAATTTCATGCCAGATAATAATAGACTGCATTTGCGTGAATTGATTGATTTGCTTACATGATTCCTCAATACACACATAATTATGTAAAATCACTGTTATTTTGACAGCAGTCATAAAATATTATCACTACACACCTCAGTCAGTTGATATATAGCCTGTGTAAGCGGGATATGAAACGTTTGTATTGGTAACTAGTATTCTGAACAAACAAATGCTCACTTTGTAATAAGTGTTGTCGTTGTCTTTGCAACCACACATTTTTATTGGCACGCATTTGTTTCCGCTTAACACAAGCCCTGGTTTGCAAGCACAACCCTCACGGTTCAACAATTTGCAATTCGTGTCGCCATTTGGTTCCATGCACGTGGCTGGACAACCCGTCATGGAAGCCTTGTATATCATGCCTGCCCCACAACCTTAAGATAAAGAGGCCAACCATCAGTGGTCAAATATTTTAACAACTGAATGGCACAATTAGTCCATCGAAAGTATCTATTTTTTGTTGTTGACCTAGCAGGTACGCTAGCAGTGATCAGGTGATCCATCTTTACGAGCGGTGCGCTTTGGTGATTGAAGCCTTCAAGTCAGACTTTTAGGTCATTTATAAATTCATTTTTGCGTGTAAGGTACATTTTTCTGCTCATTGATGCCTTTTAATTCACACCCAGCATATTTTCGGTGAATTACGAATCACTGTAGAATATTTATAAGAGCAAGATTTGAAGGGTCATGCAAATCACTGCCTCCGGCAGAAAACGGAACATAATGATCCTTGCTATATTATATCACAGGCAATGTTTGTTTTTAGTTCGAATGCGTGTTTTTTTTTTCTCGGACGCCACATTTTTGCTGAAATAAGAAAACCAATATAATTACTGAGTTACATTTACTAGTTCAATCAACCAGAGAAACTGACAGTCAACAGCCCACCCTCAGGCTTTGAACAATTGTTATTCTAAAAGCCATTGCGGAACAGGTGGAGCATGCAAGACCCCCCTGTTCTTGTTACAAAATGTGAAACAACCATTTTGCGGGGTTATATACACCGACGTGAACAACTAGAAAATGTCTAGCATGCACAAACTGCTGGTAACTAACGTTTTAACATTATTGTACAGTTTTAGTTTGTAGTTTTCACTTGTGTTTTATATGTATTTACTGATCCATACACTGTACTTGAACGCACCGCGGATCACCCCGGTCCGCTGGTGCCCCCTGTGTAACGGGGTAGATTTCAATAAATTATTATTATTATTATTATTATTATTATTATTATTATTATTATTATTATTATTATTATTATTATTATTATTATTATTATTATTATTATTATTATTATTATTATCATT
The DNA here is from genome assembly GCA_964020975.1 of Hermodice carunculata. Classification (NCBI taxonomy): domain Eukaryota; kingdom Metazoa; phylum Annelida; class Polychaeta; order Eunicida; family Amphinomidae; genus Hermodice; species Hermodice carunculata. Next base: position 80,266,108 of record OZ026617.1, read on the forward strand.
ATTATTATTATTATTATTATTACAATATAGCTATAAATATGCGTGTTCTGACGTGTGAAAGTTTTCACTGCTTTTTTTATTTCATGCATTTACCTGAAGTTTTAATACTGCTTTTTCATTTCATTCATTTTCCTGAAGTTTCTATTTCACATTTTTTACATAATTCCTAAAAAAAATATGTTAAAGTAGTATTTCATTGCGTTCTTATTTTCATGTTTTTGTGTTATAAGCGAAAATATCCAAATGTACGTCAACAAGACAGTATTGAAATGAAGACGTACACAAGGGCAATCAGCGTCACATGAACAAGACAGGCAGCAAAGATACATAACCATATGCGAGGTTCCCGACCCTGACTGACGGTAGATACTGCATGAATCTGTTTGTGTCAAGTACCTATTTAATCACTGCATTGTAAATTTCATGTTTGTTTTTTTAATTTTGACTATTGTCCGGTCCATGTAAGAGAACTTGTGTAGTAAAAAGGGTAAGGAGAATAATTGTATATGGTCAACATCGTTGAGCTACAAGCCGCGAGCACTCTGAAAAGTAGCCAAATACAACCATCGTTACTACTAAGAGCTCATGATAGTGATGTCACCACATTGATTTTGAACCGGTTGCCATTTAAACAACCAGGCTCCATACGTAATTCAGAATATTTTGTTCTCTCTCCTTCTGCCAGCATAGAATTAACCGTTAGCGTTTGGTTCCCTACTATCTAGTTCACACTAAACTTGAGAGATTCGTTTGTCGATATCAAATGATAAGTCATTCCACCGCCTGGCTTAAAAAAGTATTTTATTTCAAAAGAAAAAGATTCGGAGAACAAGCAAACCTTATATCAAATCCACCGCTTGACCGAAGATGGGAAGAATGAATTTTATAAAATTAGTGCGTGATCAAATAATTAATTATAAAACCTTATATCAAATCCACCGCTTGACCGAAGATGGGAAGAATGAATTCCATAAAATTAGTGCGTGATCAAATAATTAATCAGGGGAAGTGTTGATTCAACTTATAAATTTATAATTAATTATTTGATCACGCACTAATTTTATGGAATTCATTCTTCCCATCTTCGGTCAAGCGGTGGATTTGATATAAGGTTTGCTTGTTCTCCGAATCTGTTTCTTTTGAAATAAAATACTTTTTTAAGCCAGGCGGTGGAATGACTTATCATTTGATATCGACAAACGAATCTCTCAAGTTTTGTGTGAACTAGATAGTAGGGAAATAAACGCTAACGGTTAATTCTATGCTGGCAGAAGGAGAGAGAACAAAATATTCTGAATTACGTATGGAGCCTGGTTGTTTAAATGGCAACCGGTTCAAAATCAAAGTTGAATCGACACTTCCCCTTGATATTTTCCCACTTGTGCGTGGCAAAAACTCTTGTAAGTACTTTGGAGCAGTTTAAATTTGTTAAATGTCTTGTGAATCACAAGTACTTTTTGTTGATCCCAGCGTGCAGACAATGATTTCCATCTAGTTTCGTTATAAACTTGACTATACATAGAGGAGCAGTGTTTACATATTACTACTCCAACAATTCATCTGCTCCCAGCTAAACAGTCTCTGTTTTGTGGTCATCTACACGAGAACAATATTACCATATTCCAAAACCAACCCATATGAAGGAAATATATACGAACTCAAGACAGCGTCTGCCACGTTTATGTTGAAGACTACATAACATATTAATAATCATCACAACCTTGATGCATATACATTTCATGTGGGAAGACCATGGTAAAACTTCTTCCAGTTAGAGTATAATATGTTTGTGGTTTTGGAAAGTCTCGGTTATTTTTGCAGCATGTGTCAAAGTGGTATTAGACACAGTTTGTAGTTTCCAGTTTATTACCGTTTATTTTGTTTGAATTGATCGTGTCTTCATTTTACTTCTGACAAAATTCTTATTCCTCAATATTGATTTTACGAGTTGAATAAAAATATATACACCAAATTGAAAAAATACAAATTAAAAAAAAAAAAAAACTTACTGCAGAAATGCTCGGATCTCCACTGCATCAGGTTATATCCATGGTCTTCACATTCCTCCACGAATGCTTCCACAGCAGCACATGCTACTTTGAGGGCTGCAATTTTGTCTTTCTGGTATGCACAAACGTCCATTTCACAAGCCCTATAAAACTTCATTGCATTCACCTCTTTGTTCTTTACGCAGATGCGTAGTTTTCCTTTCTTGTTTAAGATGAGGCCACAATAACGGTCACTGCGCACGCGCGATGCCATGGCACCACGGCAACCAGGTCTGACATCCTTTACTTTACACCTACAAAGAAAAAGCAAAGATAGTATGTCACATAGCGTCCCCTTGCTATGTTTTGTGTCTGTGTGAAGGGAAATACTAACTAACTATCTCTGGTCGAAGGCGATCGCTACCCAAAAGTGTTCTTAATTTTACGTAAAAAAACCCCAACACTAATGACCTTGACAGGTCTCAAGGAGCATGAAAAACTCTGCACTGTTACAATGCAGCCCAAGCTGAGTAAATCAAGAGAATATCAGAAAGGAACAATATATAGGTCGTCACAAATCAACTTCCAGGTGCAAAACAACAGTACACAAGTAAAATTCTGCTACAATAATGACTGGCAGACCCCACTCATTTTTTAATTGTTTTGTGTGCATATTTTTTTATTGAGAAATAAAACGCATTATATTTCAAAACGGCCATATTATCTTGAAATTCAAACCGAACGGGTACCTTAAATTTACGTCTTTGCGCAGGTGGAGCCCAGCTATTCATAGACCTCAACGTCAATGAAATTGTTTGATGAGTTTTGGAGTTATGAAGGGAGAAAAAAGAACCTTTTTCAATATGGGCGTCCTGATCAAAGAAATCTAGGTCATGGTCACTAACGAAAAGTCAGGTGCAAAACTTCAGTGTGACTCACACAAAGGACATGTAAGGACATCTTAGCGCGTTCTACAATTTCTTAGATTTCACACGTACATGATTTTTAAAAAGTCCAACAAAATAGTTCTTTAAATAGCCACAAGACCTTAACCTTCAACTCTTACCTTACATGTCTATTGACAGGATTTGCTGAGGGAACCAAGCTTTCCATAAATGGCCTGTATGAAAGGCCCGGGTTTTAAATCTAAGAGTCCTGTTAAAAAGTGACATTTTGTGCCATAAAATCTTTAGATTGGCAGATAATTGTGATGTTTTAGCTTTGGAGGTTATGTATAGACGTACATAGTTTGGACTTGAGTTGTGCTCCACAACTAACTTATTATCATGCAAATCCAATGATAGCTTCTTAAGTGAAAAGCCAAAATGTTTTCCGTAAATAGGTCAGGATGCTCATAAAATTAGATCAATGTAACAAATTTAATATACAGGATAAAAGAACAAAAGATGGGATAAAAGTCTTTCTTCCAAAATTACTTCATGGTTATTGTGAAGTCAGAGTTATGATGTTCTAAAAGTTGACAACTTCAAAAAATTGAAAAGGTCATGACCTTTGAAATATAGGTCAAGATGACAAATCAAGTATCGGCTGAAAAACTTTTGTACACAGGGATAATCCTGTCACATTGATTTATGCCAGGGCCCAACTGTCTGTTAGATTTCGCGTGTACATCGTTTAAGGGAATATTGCTTTATTATTGCTCAACAACAGTGAAATCTGTTGATGGTATTTCGAGTAGGGGGGGGGGGAAGTCCAGCACGGCGGTCAGATCACAGGAATGTAGGTCAAGGTCACTAATAAAATATCAGATGCAAAACTTCAACGTAACTCACACTCTGTGAACCAAGGATATCTTACCAGGGTTACGGTTTCAGAGATTCCACATGTACAAGTACAATATATTTACAAAAGGTAAAAAATAAAAAAAATAAAAATCATCAAAAGGTCATATGCCCTTGCCCCACAAGCCTGATGCTACATGGTGCTATTAACAAAATATGCTGAGGGAACCAAGCCTTCAATAGGTGGTCTGTTTGACCGGAACGGATGGTAAATTTTTGCAAGTATGGTATAAAAGAGGGACATTTGGCGTCAAATTCGGGGAAAGTAGGTCACGGTGGTTCAAAAGTAGGTCACCAATACAAGTCGACCTAGAGTTGGCCTGACGTGAACTTTTAGTCCGGAAGTCTAAACAGGATTCGAGCGGTGGAAAAATGAAAACGGGAAAACTGATTTGGGAAAAAAACGACAAAATTTTGACGGTATAGACGTACTGACTGTCCCCTAAATCTTATCTGATAGTTCAGTGAATATAGACAAGGCGATTGACCATCATATACGCATGTGGCGGATGTGACTTTGAAGAATAAATACAGGCCCGTGAGTGTAACTTTGCCCGTTTTCATCCAGCATGTTCCCCGGAGCCACCTAACGACGGACTTATAGATTTGATGACGTTGTATATCTTTCTTTCAATTTTATAAGGAATCAAATACATTAGGAAGATAAAAACGACAATTTGGAACGAATGTATTCTTTGTTATCGAAGACAGCATGCAGCTACCACATCAATCATCATCTTATTTCAGAAAACTTACACATTGTCTATTTTATTTCCAATTATGCGCATACAAGAAAGCTTACTTTTCTCTCTCCGCTGGTTTGCTGGTATCATCCGGAACCATGTAACTTCTCCCAATCAGGACATGTTTATTTCGTTTTCTTCTCACGTCCTTCCCGTCTCTCGTCCTGTAATCATCTCTCCTCCCGTTACAATCGCCGCACAGGCCTGTCATTTTACCCCGGTAGCGAGCAGATACGGACACTACGACTAAAGCCTTACCATCAAAAGCAACAGTCACACCACACTTGGTCATCATGTGCACAAAGCGACCGCTTCGGAATATTTTCACGCCTTTCAAATTTACCACAGGCAGCGTCCGTCGGATTCCATCTAACTGTAAAACAGGCACAAAACCTGCCTGAGATTGAATAATATATATATATATATATATATATATATATATATATATATATATATATATATATATATACATACATATACATACATATACGCAAAATAGTACAGCGGTTCAACCCGCTAAGTCGGACATCACACTCTCAGAGATAGAGCGAGGAAGAACCACAACAAAGTTTCATTCGAGTCGGGTTAGCTCACAACCACTGGATCAATATATCTATACATTAAAAGTGAGGACATTCCAGATACATACATCACATAGTACCAGACTATGTGAGTGGAGAGTTACCTTTTCCAAGTGCACTTATATACGTGTGGATATATCCTAATATATGACATAGAATTATCAGGTTTGTGGACTGTTGAAACCAGTCTACGAATTCGACATTGTAATTATCTGTGGCGCTGGGCTGCTAACTGTGCAGAAGATCTAAAGGGAATCTCAAACTTGACGCAAAACAATGCAAAAGCTGATCCGCTTACGTTGCATTGGTACATAAAGATAAAAAACTGCGCTGTACATGTGATAAGTCTGGGATATACTCTACTGTCCAGAAACGTTTGCGGCTATCTTGTTCCAACTTTTGTGCAGGCAGACCAAGACCAAGTTGATATTTCTAGAGTTGTTGTCCAACCATTCGAATATCGGAGCAATCAGACTCATGGCTCTGCGGCCATATTAACAAGGATTTGATTTGATCCTAACATTATATTGCTGTAAATTGAAGCACGTTTGGCCCTGAACTCACTAATCCTTGGCCTAATATTTGATCAAAGCTTCCAGCATCATGTTCTTGGCAATAATACGAACTTTGGGATTAGCATTTTCATTTTGTAAAATTGGTCTTAGTTTGATCCCTTACTTTATATTTAATTAAGATCAAAATCTGTATCAAAGTAAGATTGATCCATAATCTTGAAATGCTACGCATACGTTTTGCACATCAGCCATAAAAACAAAGGTTGGATCACCGTATTTATTTATTCGTTTATTTTCATTTTTATTTTTAATTTTTAATTTTTTATTTTTTTATTTTTATTTTTTTTTTGCTATAGGACCAATATTCCACAATTCGGGAACGAACAAGTTGATTTGAATTTTGATCCTAAATTTGGTGTCATATCGACAACTTAGTGAATACTGGTGCAAAAGCATAATAGAGAAAGGGACATGGAGCGTGTGCTCGACGATGACTACGTCCCCATTACTTCCTTGCTGCAGGACCAAACCCATCCCTCATTCCGTACATTTAGTTTAGACCCTTTTCAGCATCTCTGCATTTTCACACGTTAATGCCAATTTGTAAGCTGTATGTACAGATTATCTGACTGACTCTGTTTGTCGTCTGTCTTTGAGGTCTAAAGAGTTACCGGTAACTTTCATGACAGGATTGAGAACCTCACCAGCACGTGATCGTGACGACGCATCCTCACGGTGTGGCCCAGCATTTTGACGTCAACAGATCGTGTGTAGGACACCTTTGTCCTGCCGTATCGCTGTTCATTTTTCACCTCGATGTTGAAGGCACATATGTCCTTGGTGAGAGCTCGAGATAAGGTGTACTTGCAGATGCCTTGAAAGTGAATCCACTGGCCATCATATGTCTTGTAGTGTGGGTCCCCGGCCGCAAGACATACGCATAATTCTGCAGGCAATTTTACACCAGATGCATTGTAATCTGCTTTGTGTAACCAGTTCAGAATATTTTAACTACTTTTGCCCCATAAGCAATTTAAAGACAAATCAGAATGATAAAATTGGGACAAAAATGCAACTTGTTTGACGTCAGTAGGAAGCTGAGAAGAAAATAAGGCTACACTTACAATGGGCGAAAAACAACTGTTTTCATTCAGTGCAGTATTTGTACAAGATGTTTTTACCAGATTGGGATAAAGACCCATACCATTAACATTTTTCTTTACAAATACAGGTAATTATCATGACATGCATACACATTTCACATATTTTTATCTTCAAATAGGCGATATAAATAGCATTTGCTTATTGGAATACGAGACATGCCTTTCTTGCCACAAAGCACGGGGTTCAAGCCTGTCCATCACGGATGACACAGGGCCATATCACACAGACATGGCTGGATAGTCCTTTTGCACACAATTAGTGTCTTTGAGGGAAGGATAAATGCACAAATACGAAAGTCATATTCATTTAGTGCTTCTTAAATTGGCTACAAAAATAAATTTCCATCTGTTGTACTAATTATTCTTTATTTCCAAAATATTGGTTATATCCCACTTTCCTTCACAGGTATCGACCCCTACGTCTCAGGCGAGACTATGGTTGCTAAGACAACCTGGTATGCAGGTGTGACGGGAAATTAATATGTATGCCTCGTATTCCATGCAGACGCTGACACATTGTAAATTTTTGCTTCCAACTAAACGTACGAACACTCTTATCTTATCTTATCTTATGGTCTATTTGTTATATTCCAGCATTACGTTAATCAATATCATTGTAAACATCTTGGCTGCACCCTATCTATCCCGAACCATCGTTGATACAGTTGTAAATGGGCAGTTCATCATCATTATTATTATTCTTACTTGCACACGTTCTAATGCCGTCCCCTTTGTAGCCTTTCTTGCATCGACAACCATAGCGCCCCCCTCCAAGGCGGACGCACTTCCCGTGTTTATGACACTTCTCAGTACATGTCTTCTTTTTACTTGGTTCTGAAAAATACGAGAAAGGAGTTCATAAATTATTGTAATATATCTTTATTATTGTTGTATGAAAATTATTAAAGAAAACAATGAGATCGTTTGTTTTCATCGTTTCGATTTTGATTTAGTTTTCAGTCAATAAAAGCATTCTTACTTTTGCAGATGAAAGTGTTATTCAATACAACTTTGACATCGCTTGACTAATATCATAATGATGAAAATAATGAATGTATAACGAAGAGAATAAAACCAGCCTTACTTTTGCAGATGAAGTTAAACGACTGAAGACAACTTCTGTCGTCCCAGGCACGATTACGGAAGGTCTTGGCCGATGAAATTGCAACACAGTCTTGGTCAGTAGTCAAGGTATCAAAGTACTCCGCAGCATTGTCTGGTTGGCCTGTATGCAAAGCCACGGAGAAAAAAATTGCATTGCTTCGTACGCCCATAAAAAGGTGAACACAGGAAGCTAAGAGCCACATAGTTAACTTTGTTTAAAATGTTTTTGTTACATCAAGCTCAAGGCTAGATGTGCCATAATGAAGTTGATAGTCCAATGCGTTCATTATATACTTTATAAATTATAATTTCTTAGCACGTGGAAATTGATTACATGAAAAAGATATTGGCGTGCAGGCTTTTTTGACATGAAATGCAAAATGTAAACTATGAATACCGACCTTTGCCCCAGAACTCGAAGTTATGGTTTGTGTAATCTGACCATCTGTGGGCCTTTTCCCGACGCTTATCAGTAAGGCCGATCCAAAGATTATCATATCTCATGCGTTTTGGTCTGATATTTAGAAAACAACATAGCGTCATTCATATCATCCCATGGTACATGCAATAGAGTCAGGTATGGTGTGTTATTCAGAAATGTCTCCGCATATTAACAGGAATTAGCCAACAAGTCACGGCATCACATATTGAAAAGAAAATAGTTGACGAAGATATACACCTTTGGCGTCAGGTTACATAAGGTTTGGAACAGTTGGGGCAAGGACTCTCCACAGTTTGGACTCCTTGGTTGTAATTATTAAACAGAAAAAGGTAACGAAAATTAGGCAGCCTCTGTCATTTCATATGAAATTGTTGTCGACATTTGTACTGAAATATTCAAAATAGGTATCAAAAATTATGCTTCAAGTTAAAATTTTAAGTGAAGATAGCTAACGCCACTTGGTGTTCATGGCCTTCAATAACTCTCAATAACGGATTCTTTTGTTTAAACTTTCGTTCATCCCTGTTTTCCCAAGTGGATATATCAAGTTTTCACAGGAAAGATATATGGAACTCGAAGAGTGTATGGAATAATGTGAAACATCTTACATCATCTTCACGATGAAGTTGTTCTCATGTCGTGAGTGGATGCTTACAAGGTTACTGTGCATCTTCCTGCAAGTTTTGTGTGCCTCTCGCCACGTCTTCTCCTGAGGCATGAGTCGGTAGCAGTTCTTTGAGAAATAGCTCCAACCGACTGGGCATTTGGGTGCTTAAACAAATAACATAACAAAATGAACGACCCATTTATGTGTATTGTTTAAAAACCGCATATAAAGTTTCTCCAATTTGCTACTGTAGATTAAAAATGCGTCATCAGAAACTGCCAAAGACACAGTTTCTTTCGTATGTGATACGGTTTCAGGTCGAAACCAGATCTGCACGAAAAAAAAAAAAAAGTTTGACAACACAAAATTTGAAGTTAGTCATGATGAATTCGTTTCCACGATCGTTTATGAAATTAACTGTATTTGATCGATCAGTTGGTAGTTGGTTGACTGCTTAACTTATTCTCGGGCCATATCTGTATCATGGCTTGGGTCCTGACCCCGTAATTTGCTGTAGAAAGTCGCCAAAATACTAGAAAAGGCGTACCTTTACAACCCAACTTGATCAAGTGTCCAGCACACGCAGTGGCGCGTATGAATATCTAATCAGAGCCCACTTTACAGTTATTCGGTCCTTAGCAATATTCTAATAATTCCCCACACATTCATATTAATCTTAAAGAAAATAATGAGATATAAATCACAGATTGCCATATCATGATGTCACCAAAAGATGAGGGAAACAAAGGAAACAAAAATAGTCTGCTGAGTATGGATCGAAGATGAGGCAAATGAATGATTCAGTGAAGTTTTACTTACACATGCCTTATAAAAATTATTTTTAACGGACCTAGACACGGGAGGCACATAAAGCGCACGAGCACAAAGTGATTATGGTTCAGGTGGGAATGAAGCAAGTCGCGCCAGTGTGTCTTTGATCCTATCAAGATTTCTAATGGCATTATTCATAAGATGCTGGCTTCTTGTCCTCGATTGCCGCCCATCATACTGCTTTTTATTTGCTGGTGAAAACGGTCAATTCTCGACAGGCCCCTTTATGAGGTTGAAGCCATAGCACTTCCCTCCAAATCAACAGCCATATTGGACAAAAAAACAAAAAACAAAAAAAAAAAAAAAAAAAAAACAAAAAAAACAAAAAAAAAAAAAAAACAGGACAGGAAGCGGAAATATATTAACAATATGACAAAATCATTTGGGATATCGCTAAATATACTATTCAGCGGAAATTGGCAGCAACATTTAGATATTTGCAGTATTCAAAGAGGTTGGACACTTCTTGTGTGAATCATAGCAAACTATGGCTCAATTGCATCATATCGGTATGCACGATGTTCATCTTTGCCGGGAGTTTAAACTAGTGTGTTGACAGAGTGAACTGAACTGTGTACAGAACTTAAGATTCTCCATTACAGTTTTCCAAAAAATATACAGGACGCTTCGCTGACCTCTGTGTCACGGAGATCAGCGAATAGCCCCGGCTAATAGCGCGGTGTCGTCCCACGAATCCATGGAGCCGCACCACTGTGCCGGATGGTAAAATTGATCACTTGCGAAACATTTTCTTACAAAAGAACAACCCAAGGGCTTTTGGGAGGGTGGGTGCCCCCCCCCCCCCAAAAAAAAACTTTTTCTGTGTTTTTGTTTTTGTGAAGGGCAGCCGGTCTTGATAAATCAAAAGATTTTTTTTCCTTCGGCGGGGTGTGTGTTTCTTTTCGTTTGTTTTGTCTTCTTTGTGTTTTAGTGTTTGTGTTTGTGTTTTGTTTGTTTTTGTTTTGCTTTTGGTGTGAACTGATCACTTCAGCTCTGCAGTGAAATTCAAGCACATAAAATTTAAGAATAAAAATCTACGTACGCGGTGGACATGTTTTGCATGTGCCTGGGCACAATATGCTCATCTGACCCCGGTTCTTTATGCACCTTCCCCTCTTTTTCCACTTTCGGCACTTCCTCCTGCTGCTTCTGTCACGGCAGGGGTTCATCAGACGACACCAGCCACAGGCTCTCTGACACACCGCGGCCATGTACAGCGGTCTGGTGCGGCACCGACCCCTGCTACGCCACTTGGCACAGAATTTGTTACGGTTTCTGCAGTCTAAATAGTGAAAAGTTTTTTTAATCTGTTTTTGACATAGAGTTTGTTTGAAAGGGAAATTTGTTGACGGTGCGATTAAAAAACAGGACAGAACAATGAGGCTCAATATGAAAAGCACAAAAGGACGTCATTCAAACTTTACGAGATTTGCAGGCGATCAACATTGCATTTACGCTTGATGGATGCTTTGGCCTTTGGATCAGTCTTAGCTCAATATCTGTTGTTGAACCAAAATTGATTCACTGTTGTATGACTGCAGGGATAGATTAGCAGATGATATTCCAACATTCTATTCAATATTTGTGTTTCTTTAAATGAGTGCAAAGCTATGCTGTTTACAAAGTTTTGTCCTATACGTTGAAAACCTAAAACCGTGCTCATTGCCTGCTTATTATTTAATTAATTAATTAATTATTTAATTAATCCATTCATTCATTCATTCATCTATTTATTCATTCATTCATTCATTCATTCATTCATTCATTCTTTCATTTATTTATTTATTTATTTATTTATTTATTTATTTATTTATTTATTTATTTATTTATTTATTCATTTATTTATTTATTTGGATAAAACTACCCCTTTACAGCGGGGGCATTAACAGGCCAGGGTAGAACCTGTGATGCGTCCAAGATAAAATGAGTCAACAAAATACACGTCAGATGACATATATACATCCATGATAAAATCAATTATACACATAGATGTCACGCTATTTATAAAGTCAGATAGAATATCGAGGTAGTGGTTATGTCCCGTCCACCAAGGACTCACGAACAGGCCAAGTTTCTTTAATGTTTTACATGCACCATCAAACATATTAACAACCCGAATATCCTGCTCAATTGCAGCATTACCAAGGAGTAAACCGAATTTTGTAACAGGGGAGGAACCAATGCTCCCAAATATACAAATTGTTAACATCGTTTAATTTTGTTTCGAGTTCATGCCAAATCTTAATCCGAATTTCATTAATTGCAGGGCAAGCGAGTTCAAAGTGTGAAACATTTTCGACGCGATTTTTACGCAAAACACATGTTCCTGAGGGTGCAATATTCAAGCTATGTAAATTATCTTGAAGACCCAAAACAACCTGAGCGCGCCATAAACTTCAGGCGGGTCGACTCAAAATGATTTATAGCAAACAGATAATCTTCAAGGAAGGATGATCTCTTCAATAAACCATGCAAAGACAGTAACTTGTTATTATCAATTTCATTAAAAAAGCCGTGTAAAAATCTAATCCAAATCCACTAATTGATTTTTCAGTGTAAATTTATAATATATATATATACATATATATATATATTATATATATATATATATATATATATATATATATATATATATGTATATATATATATATATATATATATATATATATATATATATATATATATATATATATATATATATATATATATATATATATATATATATCTTACAATAACCACGAAATACAACTGTTAATACAGTAAATGGTGTATTTGCGCGTACTCATTTTGATGCAATGTGCAAAGAGTAAACCTGTTCAATCAAAAGTGTAAAAAAACCCCCATATTTTTCAACTATAATGACACCATGGGCAATTACGAATGTTTTTAGATTTTCCTGATTCAACTCAACAAAAGTTTAAAAATTGTGCACTACTGGGTAAGTTTTGTTGGATGCTTTACTTGGACTTGAACACTTGGACACCATACTTACATGCTTTTGGCTTGCAGGTTTTGCAAGTAAGTCGACACAGGAGGTTTCTCACCACCTTCTTTCTGTCGCAGTGTCTTTTTCTCTTATACCTTCTGCATTTGTGCCAAGGCAGCTTATCAAGGCATTTTTTCTTGTTAATTTTGCACCATCCACATGACTTGCGACAACGTTTGGCCATGTAAATGCTTTGCTTGAAACAGTGCCCATTTGCCTTTAGTACTCTGCAGTCCGTTTTGTCCATACAACCTTTCAAAAAAAAAAAAAAATGAAAACTCCATTTTGTTATTACCACTGCGTTATTCTCTTTGTGCTGGCGTTAATGTGTGTTGAATTAGCTTGGAAGGGCGACGGTAACGGTGGCTCTACGTTGATCCCACGTCTGTGACTTTGATCCCACAAAAATCCAATGAAGGGTACCAGTAGTGCAAAATGAGCGCAGGCGGAAGTAATTGACCCATTTTAATTTTTTCTTTTACCCTTTATTCTTGAGTCTAGAATGCATTTATACGATCATTGAGAATTTATATCTTTCAGCGCTTGAAGTCTTATTGAATCAAATGGCTGTTCAGCGCGCCTTTGGTAGAGCGATCCTAGAAAAGGTGTTGATATTGGATATGACATGACCAGTATCCTTGAATGCTCTTGGAGAATATTTATGCCTTTCAAAATTGTGCTGGTATACTTAGAATTTATCCTACATCACGTCCGTATCCCTCCCCCGCCCGTTGATCGAACTCGTGATGTGTGTGTGTGTGTGTGTGTGTGTGTGTGTGTGTGTGTGTGTGTGTGTGTGTGTGTGCAAGGTTACTGAATTGGTCCAAGGATACTCCATCTGGAGGGTCCTTGATTGGACAAAGGATGAGCTACGTATCCAAAATATGAACATTTAAAGCGCTGCTTGCCAGGCAAACGCACCAAAAACATTCTGATAGGCTCACGAAGACAGAGGCTCAAAATGAGGGATACGTTGGCTTCCAATGTTTTTTTAATGGTCAGCTTGTATTAATCCTTGGAAGATATGTTGAACGTTGTCAAATAACACTTTCTCTGCATTCAGATTGGCCAGTTTCATCATTTGCCCTGAAAAGGCCTTGGGTGAACCAGAGCTTACCATCCATCATAAAGAAATTTTTGTAATATACTTGACTACACCAGGGTATTCGGTTTATATGTTTACTTAGCATTCAGAAATATAATATGGCCGCCCATTTTTGTTCAAAGGCATAAAGACATTGCGGTTTCTTTCCTAATTACAATCCGTTGATCCCACATTTCAATGATTTCCTGTGCATTTCTTGTTCAAAAGTACTTACAGCGCGCACAGGGCAATACACGAGAGAAGGTACCAAGACTGTATATAATACATACAGTTTACCATTTGACGTAATATCATTATGGAAAATGAGTTTTTATGAAATTGAAGTTGCATATACTGGAGATTTAGGGTCAAAAGACAAAACGTCGGCTTTCTGAAAAAAGTAGTTCTGAACGGTAGTGAATATCACTTCATAAGCTTTTATGCCTAGATCTGAATTGCCCTTGTGCATGATGCAAAGTATGAAATTTCTGTCAAGGTGAATTAGAAGGGACGGATTTATTCTTGGAGCCAAAATTAAGCTTGTAAAATTTCAGGAGTGTCTTACGTAAGTTGGCATATCTGGGACAATCTCACATGAAGTGACTGATATCCTCGATACGAAAAGTGCAAGCAAAGGACGCGTCGGCAATGATACTCACTCTGTACAAATGACGATTCAATGCTGAGTCACCAAGTCTTAGCTGGGTCTGGTATATATTTAGGAAACGCTGGCCATGAGCAAAGTGGACCGGATGATTTGACTCAAATAAAAGACATTCGAGTTTGGCTTTGAAGAGAGTGAAGGAAGAACTTTCTCGAATGTCAACTGGGAGGTTGTTCCATAGTTTAATTGATGACGGTAGAAATGATTCCCCTAAGCGTTGTGACCTTAATTTGACTTGCCTTATGTTAAGAGAACCTCTCAAGTTTCGACCAGAAGTTGCTCCGGTTGTAGAGGGGACTAGATTGGAGAGGTAGGGAGGTCCTATTTCTTGATCATTTTATAGAAGAGATATATCTCAAATATCTTCTGCGGACAGCTATCGTTTCCCAACCAAGATAAACCAGTAGACGAGCACGCTTCGTGTGACCTAAGGCACCTGAACATGTTCTCGCTGCTTCATACTGAATTGATTCTAATTTTTCGGCGATCTTGGTTGGCGATCTACCTTTCTGTATGAGATTTAGGTGATTTTTTCCATTGTTCCGGAAATCGAAAGGTTGCCAAAGAGAAATGAAATCCTTTACAAAGAGATAACAAAATACTGGGTCCAATTTGTTTCAGCAAATATTACTAATTCCATCAGGGCCTGAGGCAGCGGACAGAATTTTGTTTACAGCTTGCTCGTTGAAGACAAAGGGTTCCAGCCTTCTGTCAGTAAGGAAGGGGAAATCAGATAGAGCGGTGGGAGATGCATCTGCTTGTAACTTGCACTGACTGGCGAACTACGTATTAAGTAAATCAGCTTTTTCACTATTATTAGTCATGATGTTTTCTCTCTAGATTAGCGGAGAAAAGGACTGGTATACTTAACACCCAAGCACGGACTCCGTCAGCACCATTTTTTTTGTGGGGGGGGGGGGTAATTTTTTTACTCTCGATATCACCTCTTAATTTCTGCAGGTAACTAAAAGACATCTTCAGCATGTAAATACGTATATGAGAATTGAACCCTTCAATAAAGGCCAATGACACACAATTTTCTGCTGCGCATTTCTGACGTCAAACATACCCAACGACAGGAACTGTTCAGTCAAAAAGCAGTATGTCACGAGTTCAGGTCAAGATTTTAGCATTCAATACGACGACAGTGTTTTAGAAAAAAAATGTTTATAGTCCGTATGAGTGTTGTATGACGTTGTGTTTGACTCCTTCCAGCTAAAATTTTGACGAAAAATTCCATGGTTGCAGCAATGTTTCTGCCATGTTCAATAAATGGACTCGCCAATCTGTCTCACGAAATGTGTATTCAGTATAATTTCATGCCTTCAGCTGTTCCATAAGGTGCAGTTGAATTCACTGTGGATAGTGTGACCGTGTGTAAGACTGCTTCCAGCTAAAATTTTGACGAAGATCTGATCCCATGGTTGAAGCTACGTTCCTGCCACGTTCAGCAAATTTGCAATTTACCTATTTCAAATTACCAGTCATAGTGCAGTGAAGTCATTCAAGCTGAAAACAATTTAATTTCTAAGTCCTGTATCATGTTGATCATTTTCTCAATATAAGATAGCGTGTTATATGTACTTGCTGGACCTGTGTTGAGCATCCGGATACCTGCGTCATGAAAACGGCGGGCATCATATTCGACAAATGCATTCTTGCAGAATCGAAATATAGAGGTATACAAGAAATCAAAATATGTTGTACGTATCTGTGTGTCAACACAGACGTTTCGTTTTCCCAAGGATGAATCTTTCTTCCTTTACGACCAAATGTCTGCAGTATTTCTGGGATACCAAAGACATAAAACGCCCAAGTTTAATACGCAGATGCATTTCATTATGTATGCAAATAACATAAAATGTGTCTTGTTCAATCGGGTGGTGTATGGGACTCGAGCAAAAATAGCAATCCTGTCGCTGAATTCTTGGCTTGGCGATTTTATTTCATGACATTTCATATAGTTGGGTGATCAGAGACGCTTGCTGATAGGATTCTGGCCATTCTGCAAACTTTTAATCGCTCCTGTCCTTTTAAGAAATTTGAAGGACTAAATGCTTTGTCCTAGACCTAGCTCATCACTTAAATACGTCATCAATGTTTCATGACGTGAATAGTATCAACAGAAACCATGTTGGCACGACTAGTATCAATAATAAAAAGTATGACGTGAATGATATCAATAGCAAGTGTACGACATGAATACTACCAATAACAGCAGCGTACCACTTGAAAACTTTCAGTAGTGTTTAGACTCCTCTCCGTTTCATCTCCTCTGTTCAGGGCGGACTCTGTTTTTTGCATAGACTGCTCCCAGGGAGATTATTTTTAAAAACTCGTTCGGATTACTTTTCTCGATGCTAGCGGCCCTGATTTTTTTTCATAAGACTTTAATTGGGAAAAATTTATGGTCAAGTTCTCTACACTTTACTTAAAAAATCATAGTAGTCACATGGATTCGAACCCTGGTTCGAACCTATATCCTTGCGCCTTACCGACCAGTCTGTCTGATCTTAAAACAGCCAGGTACCTTCGGGTTTATGGTCTTATGAATACAGCTTTTTGTCAAGGCCAGTGACCTCGAACGTCCCACGTCAGCAAGTCCATCACAAAAAACACAAACGACTCGAACAATCCCAAAATTGATCTTCAGTGTTTTCCATTATGTGCACTTTCATTACAACATGTGAACATGTTTCTTGCCGAATGATACTTTGCTGTTATTTGATTACAAACTTATAGTTGATTTTTTACATATACTGTTTTCGGAGTCTAAGTATGATGACCAACTCGAATTTCAGTCTTGAAAAGAAAGAATCCTCGGCGCTCGGACCCTCTCTCTTCCCCCCCCCCCCCCCGCCATACTAATATATGCGGAGGTTATCTAATACATACAGCTTAAGTGGGCCCCTTCTTTCTATTGTGTATAACTTGAATGATCTGTCTGCAGTGAAAAAATTTACATTATGACCATACTGCACAACAGAAAACTTGACTTACTGATTGATGTGTGGCCGTTTGAAACTGAATCTTGAGTTTATCAATATCAATATAAGTACATGTATTGGTCACAGTGTGTTGCGTTTAATTTGGTTTCATCATTGCCAATGACCACTTTAATTTTCTGCTCATAATAAGACATCTGCTATTCTGAGATTATAGTAACAGGAGCAATAGTGCCGCATCTTCCCTGTCGTTCTGATCCCAAAAAAACACAACTCAGTCTCTCTATCCTCCATAGACGATCCAGTCAATGTCTATGTCTAAGTCTATAAATAAATCAAGATATTGTCACATCTGACTCAGAATTTTGAGACATAAGGGCTGCAACAGCCAAGTGGATTTATAAACGGGTCATCACAAGGAAAGAATCAGGCTTGTATCGCAGCCTTAAATTCCAGGACAGGCTTTATATTGTGATGGCGACTGCCTCCGTTTGCCTTGTATTTGGTAAAGACAAAACCCACTTGAATTTAACGAATGCATGAAAGTGAAATATCAGCAAATACACAGATACATACTGTATGAAAAGTTCTTGCCTATAATGGTAAGTCTTTGAGAATTTATTTGAACTAGTGTATGAACAGAATTCAATTTTAAAGTGACCAAGAGAAAAGGAGTCCATATATATCATATATATGTTCATATATATATATATATATATATATATATATATATATATATATATATATATATATATATATATATATATATATATATATATATATATATATATATATATATATATATATATATATATATATATATATATTCATGCACCTTCTCAGGGAGGGAAACCGAATAGACCAGTCAACAGAAAGTTCCTTGCACAGAACTATCGCCCTGAAAATTTTAACCACATAAATGTGTCACGAATCGACCTCACCCTGTGCATACAGTAAGAAAAGAATCAAACTGTATTCTTAGATTGGTTGCTTTGCTGAAATTGAAACACTGTGCTGTTACGTAACTAGCACAGACATAAAAAAAACCCCAAAACCAGACCTAGTTCTATGTCGACCGTGAATGTAACCAAACATTGAAACACTGATAAAATGATGTAAAAGGCTGTTTTTATTATGATCTTTCGAGTTGACCGTGCATATGTGTTTTTTCTCTTTTTTTCTCTTATTTATTAAAACCCTGGCTGTAGATGGTGTCTATCTAAGCAAGAGAGCAGTTCATGTAGCTTACTATATACCTCATTTTTACATGAAATATAACAATGAATGAATGTAATATTTGGGTGTTATGGCCTTTTTAGATGTGGGCCTGAACAGAACCTTGGCATACCATGCCTCGATTGTAATATGGCTGTTGTTTTTCTTTCTGCAATTGAAAAAAAAAATTGTGTCGCCAGATAAAGTCATCCTATCAGTACTCGCAAACTGGGTCAGTTACGACAGTTCTGTTCGCAACATAGTGTAATTTTATATGTTGTAGCTAATCATCCATGCAAGGAAGGTTTTCAATTTTTGCTGTGGCATTTTTGTTAAGTAACTGTAATAGATATAGCTCGGGGGTAACCTTGCTGAAATGTCCAGTTTCCCTGAACCGCCTGTTCTTTAATCTTTGAAGGATCATGGCCTCAGCATCAGCTTGTTCCGGATGTACCAACAATTTACGTGTGTTCACGCTATTTACTGGTTCACACGACGTAATTTTGGCTGGAGTACGTCTGTGATAAATTGAGAAAGGTATATCCAAAACATTACGGCCAAACTATATATACAGTTCATCTTTTCAATTAAATGACATATGTGAATTACCTTGTGGTCTGGAATTATGGGTAAGCATGTTTTAAATTATTGCGTAATGAGTTTGCGCTTGCCTGTTTCGACCTTTTCCTATAATGATACTCTCAGCAGCAAACTGAAATTGCAATTCACGTCAGAGATATAATAACAAATGCATTATTACATGACTGTGCTGGTTATTGCAAGGCCACACAGGCTGCCAAATCTGTAAACATCAATTATGAATGACTTACATATGAATGTCATTCCTTGGATACTCAAAATATCTATGTTGTAAATCCGTTACTCATTTTATTTGCTTTTTTGACCATCATCACATTTTTTTGCCACACATCTCTTTTACATAGTTTCGTGTACCGTGCAAGCCAGATTACCAATCAATGTTTGCATGTTTGATCACACTAAAAGGAAACTACAGTATTCCCTCCTAGATGCGGAAATTTCAGTTCCGTAAAGCTAGTTTAAATTTGACACAGGATATGATTCATCATTTGCAGGAATAATTATGGGTATAAAGTATATGTCTTAGAAAAGAGCATGTTCAATCAGAGTCCACATCGAGGCGGGAATACTTTTGCTGCAAAACAGCACAAATAGACTGCAATGCAGTTTAAAATATTTTATTTTCATTTTGTCTTACAATGCAAGAAAACAAAACTTCTTTGAAATCTTTGTTTAACATCAATCTAAATTGGAAGTTTGTAAGACGCTGAAGAAAATCCGTAGTCATGATCTTGATCAGGGACGGGTTCCACACGCATACACCCAGTCGTCTGAAAGACACCAAAAGGTTCACGCATGGGGCCGTCAATTTTTTTTTCAACATGTACACTCACAAATAAACCATTCTTGGAAAGCAAATTTGTGATTTATGATCATTAGGCTGTGAAACCAATTCTATTGGTCACTCATATGTTATCAAAAAGCTGAGACTCTACTCTGATTATTCTATGATGAAGAATGTGGACGTCATCCTGTGTTCAGATGTTTTGTGTGAGTTTCTGACCCGAAAACTGCCTCCTTTTTAATTATTCATTCCAGCCTCGATGTGAATTAAGATATGTGCAGATTATACGTGTCACTACATCTACTTAGACAAACCAGAGAACTGTTTGGCGTTTTTCAGATCCAATTCCAGTCCTGCCAATATTTTGAAGTGTTTAACGATATTAAAATATCAACAAAAAAACCGTTTAACCTTGTGGAATAGTGTGCATTAGGTCACACTACTGGGTGTCACCAGGGAACATTACTACAGAGTGAAGTTTTATGACTTACATGATGACGCCATTTATATATGAAAGTCCTCAGCTACGTCAATGAAATCTCTTGAAATCTCTTATCTCATGATAACAACATCCAAATTGATAAGGACGATAATCTTATATTATTACTCTGTTGCATCTTTGGATGTTTCTGAGACGACATTGTATATTCATCATAAACGTTTTGGCATGATTGAACGCTAGACTGAAATTTCATTGAAGTTTCAACTGGCTCTTTATTTTTATAAAAGTTTATGGGGCCCAAGGCATAGCCGTCTGTCTATGGTATGGAAAATGGCAAATCACTTATGAGGAACGATTAGGACCGTTTTACATGAGATAAAGCGAGGCGACCTACATCAGCATGATCAAACGTGTATTTTTCAGCATGAAGCTGTAGTGATGAATCAATAGTCGTTAAACAATTTAATTCTGATATTGCACAAAAAATAGATTTTACGCACTTACGGAATAATATCTTTCGATTTCTGAAGAACAGAAGCCAATGGACAAATAAAATACAAGAACTCGTCAATTGCCTTTATAAATTTGTGAAATAGGTGTATAAAAATCACATTACTTCAAAGAAGCGGACCTCTAATATGGTATTTCTTATCTTTGCTTTGTAATATTGCAGATCTGTTCTATGTGATTAATTCAGGTGGACAACTTTAACTCTTAAACTTTAAAAATACAAAGGGTCGCATGCGAAAAGCAATATTAAATCAGTTATAGCACCCCATGTTAGGCCTTATATTGAAGACGACCAAAGGTTTGTATTGTACCCTGTACTCACGTGCTATGGCTCGATTCCAAATTCTGCACACAACACCAAGTTCAAAAAGATCTCTCAATATGTGCTAAACTGTTGCAAGGTGTCAACTGCTAAGGTTGTTCCACATAACTAGAAAATGATAAGTACTCACTGCCTGGGGGGCGACAAATACGACAAGTCTTTCTGCAGATGACTGCCATCAGCGCCCTCTGGTTTTTACACAGTCCCTTTTTCCTCAAGCGTGCACACTGTGGGGTTCGGTCCTTACAAGACTTCTTGGAGCACCACCCGCATGATTTCTGGCACTTTTTGCCCATCAACAGTGGTTTCTGGCGACACCAACCCTTAGCTTTGTACTGGCCACACCTCCGGTCTTTGTTAGTGCATCTCTTTGCGGTGGCTCCTGACGTAATAATAATGACACACATGTGAAAATTAAATAGAATAGTCAGTCGTAAATAAGAAGGAAATCATGTACACTTTTTGTAAATAATAAAGAAACCGTGAAAACTACTGTTCGTCACGAGAACAAAAGCAGATCATTTAGTATCAGCAACTGTAGACTATTCCATAGTTTAACTTCATTTTAGACTGCTTAACTGACGATAAAAAGCATCCAATTTCCGATATGCTAGTCAATTATATGTTAATTTGGTCTCAACTATGAATAAGTGATCGGCTGAGAAGGCTTTATAAAAATCACAAACCTCAAATAAACATTTTGCAACCCATTCATTGATTCAAATTTCATGACGGACCCATCCTTAAAACTGGCATGAATAGGTGGACCAAAAAAAGGACTTTCTACAATCAGTTTCCAAGACTCACTCTTTCTCTTACAGACGCGTTCCCCGTCTCCTCTGTATCCTCGCTTGCATCTGCATCGGCCTCGTACACATCGAGCGTTTTTGTGGCATTGGCCACATCGACCTGGTTTTATCTTGCGCCCTACAACACGAGATCACATTGAATGTTGTCAGAATCTCTTTATCAGGAGTATTCAACTTCTCATAACTTGACTCTTTTCTTTATTATGGCTAGCATCGCTTGACCATTGCTATATGTCGTTACACACGCTTCCTTTCTATAACAAATCGTCTTACACGATCAAATAGTAACATTCTTATTTCCCAAGTTAGTCTCCAGTGAACAATTATATTGTGGCAGTTGGAAATGGTAGGCTTGGTATGTGGATCAAACAGAAAAGATGAATGGCGACATAGAAACAAGAAAAGAAAAAAATCATGATGAAAATCACATTGCCGCCCCCTGCATCCTCGATTACACCTGTATCGACTTTGTACACGTCCAGCGTTTTTGTGGCATTCACCACATTGACTTGGTTTTGTCTTGCGCCCAACAGCATGAAATCATCTTGAATGCAATCAGAATTTCTTTATCTGAACTACACAGCTTCCCAAACTTTGCTTCTTTTCAATTCAATGATCCATGTGAATCTCAAGTACGTGTTAGCGTCAACCATAAACAATTCAAGTTTTTCATTTGTGGCATTTTCCCTTGACAGGATTTCTGCAAACCAAACAAAAACAAATACATTGGCCCCATTGTAATGATAGCATACACAGGACCTATACCAAGACCTTACATTTTTCCCCATGACAATACAAACGCAGTCAGAAAAAGCATAACACCTTAATTTAACTACGCTATCACCAGTAACCCAGTGCCCAGATGAAATTGGATCAAAAATAATTTCTGGATAAATAGTATACACGTGTTTTTTATTTTTTGCTTGTCTGTATTTCAATACAATGATAACTTTAAGGTCAATCTTGGGATTTCTGGGTCATAATTTTGTATTCATTTTTACTTTTCATCTCTAAAAAAGTACCTCTCTGTGGCTCATCTGAGGCTGTTTTGCAGCACGAAAAATACCCCTTTCTATGATTTGTCGCCAAGAAATAATTATCATAAAGAATACATCGAGATGCTGCAAGTGCCATCCACAGTGCAACCATTGATTCCATGTGTAAAGATGACATTACATTAACCGAATAATACGCAAACAATTTGATGCAAGTGATAGGACTTAACTTTTTTCATGAAATGCAAGATTGTATACCGGCAGTACCTTTGTGTGCGGAATGGCATTATTGAATATCAAAATTTTTGTAGTCATTATTCTGTTGTAAGCCGAAACCATAAATAAAACAAAGACACTTGCCATTACTGTATTAATATTGAACTTCCCTATTTGTGCGAGAAAAGGTATGCAAGAGGCAGACAGTGGGAACTTCCCCCCATCCCACCCACACACACACACGGACACATGCCATTTGCACTTATACTGTATGCACACCATTTTACACAATCATGAACCTTACACAACAAGGGTAAACATTTTGTATAAAATAACATAGATACTAAACAGTCATTTTAGACCACCTCATATCATGTGTATATAAAGTTCACTTTAGCAAACTTGCCAATATTAGTTCATTTGTCATATCCATTGCTAATAATCAACCAACCAAACTTACCACCACTTAACCCATAAAGGGACTATAAATCTGACTGTGTGACACTATGCAATTAAATTCTAATTTATATACGCATTTTTACTTTACATTTACGGTGCAATGCCAATCTCATTTTAGTGTGCCAATTTACTTTAGTTTAACACAACCCTGCATGGTGTCCCCAAGGACCCATGGTTTCTGGGACTTTGGAGTGTGTTTTACTCCTTTGTCGTCTTCAATAAAGTGACATTTACAAACAGTATTAATGTTCCCTGTATAACACCTACTGCAGCGTCTTCCGTTTCCTCTATATCCACGTCTGCATCGACATCGACCTCGCACGCATCGAGCATTTCTATGGCATTTACCACAGTGTCGGGGTTTCGCTCCTGCGAAAGAAAATCGCCACTTTACACAAACATTTATAAATAGTTCACCCTTGAGGCTGAACGTAGAGTCAGGTCAGCTGCACAGAGAAAGGGTAACTATTTTGTACATAATATATAAGGACCACTAAAAAGTCATTTTTAGGCCACCTTATGTGTCATATATCCTTATCTATTGGGTACACTGGTGTTTCCTTTAAACCACGTACTTTTGCAATGTCTTCCGTTTCCTCTGTATCCACGTCTGCATCGACATCGCCCTCGCACGCATCGAGCCTTTCTATGGCATTTACCACAGCGTCTGGGTTTGGCTCCTAAATTCAATCAATACATTGACATAATACAATAAAGTAAAGTTAGATAGAAGGATAGATAGATGGATACAGACAGACAAACAAATAAATAAAAAAATAAATCATCACCTTATACAATCATTTACCAACATTTTAAGTTTTAGGCTGATCGAAGAGTAAGGTCAGCCACACAGACGGTTTTATTTTGTGACATGGACATTGATTTCTTTTTAACATTACTTGGACGCATCATGGACTGAAAAACTCGCTTCTACCGGTGCCATAGCTGAAGAGGGGTAGTTTTTTCCGATAAAATTATTATTATTATTGTTATTAATGATAATTTTTCACGTGGCAATATGTAATCAAATTTGCCATATTCAATACAATTCTAAAATTCTATCCCACAACTTTGGTTCCAAAGACAAGAATAAAAGAAGAAAGACAGAAAAAGGGCACAATCATGCATGCTTTATACTTACGTTAACAATTAAGATCTTTCCTCTTGCATTTTACATATTTTGTTATTGCGTCGCGCCGCATTTATCAGAAACAATTATTAATTAACAAAAAATTACCGAGCATAGAATCCAACACAATAAGGTGTTTTCAAAGCATACATCTATTTTCATAACATAAGAGGCGTTGAAGATCGAAAGTTATCAAATTTACCTTTTCTACATGTTCTCACTCCATCCCCTCCGTATCCCCGTTTACACACACAGCGCCGTTTCCCTCTGTGCACCCGACATCTGGCCTTTCTGTGGCATTTCTGCCCCGTTTTCTTCCGGATAACAGCTCTTCCACCCCTCCTTTTACAGCTGTAGACAGACCCACAGTTTCTTCCGCGCCACGTTTGACCCAGCTGAAATCAATCAAGTAAGAAAAAATATGAAAATTTATGAGTAAACGAAATCAGTTTCATTATTCTACTAAAAATTCTTAAATTGGTGAAATTTCAAATCTGGCCCTTACAGTAAGCCGCTGATTTGTCAAAAAAGTTTTACATTTCTGTCAATTCCTAGGTCTTTGACTATTATTTTTTGTTAAGAGATTTTTAGTTATTTCTGATGAGAATATAACTAATGAAAATTATGCAATTAATACATACAAAGTAAATGTGAGTCCTTTTCCACTATGGAAATGAATATAGATTTATCAAGAGATACATCCACAAAATTCCCCACATTTCCAAATGTATAAAGTATGAGCATGTTGATGAAAACACGATAATGCTAGTGACATATTTACATTTGTCAAAATGTGCACTTTATTGCTTACATAATAATAAGCGCCGTTCCTTCCTACACACCCACAATGACGTTTATGAACGCATTTGTCACCACTCTGAACGTAACCTCGTTTACACTCGCAGCCTTCTCGCCTTTCCACTTTGCACTTGGATGGAGCCCTTGGATCCTGGCATGTTGCAGGACAGCCAGTCGCATAAGGGTTATACCTTTCATTCCTCCTACATTTGAGAGCTGCAAAAGCACCAAAGAAAATCATAGTTCATGTATCGAGCTGGTGACAGCTGTTACACAGAATATATCAAATCGTAGATCGTCGCGCGCTGAATTATTACATGTGAACAGTGACTGTCGTAAGTGTATTAGAATGTTAAAGCACGGACAACTGAATAATCCTGGAATGTCCTGGAAGTGTCGCAGCTGTCCCTGTCTTTGGTCCACATATATTAAAGGAGGAAAACCCATGTCCTTACAGTAGCAAAGTCTGTTTTCAACTGCTACACTTCCAGGATTTTCTGTACAGTGAAAGATATGTAGCAGGGTGACTGGAGTCTTTCACTTCATTTACACATTTCTTTGTGCACATTGAATTTTTCACACTGTATGTGTTGTTGCATTGGTACAACTACTGCAGCTTTTCTGTTATTTGTTTTATTGCATGAAATCTATCATTTGAGTGTAAATAACATTTCATACAACTGTTGTAGCTTTTCTGTTACACGTTGTACTGTACAAAGAATTTTCACTTGAGTGTGAATTGTGTTTTTCCATTTGTTGAAAATTAATTCTCGTCACCACATCAGAAGGAAGTTTTTTTGCTTATCAAAGGAGACAATGCCTATCAATTACATCAATTGCGATACGGTTTATGAACTCATCAAGGTCAACAACATTGGTTCAGGAAGGGTGACCCAGAATATTAGTATGAGAGAACAGTTGGGGAGATTTGATTCTCATAGCCTGATGTCATCATTTGATACATCTCTGAATGATCTACTTACTGATTTAAAGAGGGCTGGCAGAATTGATTTTTCTGAGAATATTGAACAAACCGATGGTGATTTATTGTAAAGTTTCAAATTTTTGCTTGACAGTATGATGGCCAAGTTATATACGCATATTGATCAGTGTACACAGAATAATATGACCCGGATGGAATAAATACAGTCAACAATGGATCTTTTGGATCAATGAGTGACAGCGGTGGAACCAGTAATTAAAAAAACAAGTGATGATACAACAACAGATGTCTGTAATCCACCACCAGTGTCCAGACTTGAGGATCCGTCCTTGGCACCGATTGTTGACACTGTTGAAGCCTGCACATCACAAAATTGTGTTAAGTGGCCATCACGTAATCCTGCAGGCAGAGCATCCAATTAGAGGGATAGGGATAGAGCGATGGCTTATTATCAACAGATGACTGCCAGGAATGCAATGGCAGATATTAGGAATAACAGGCTGGATAGAAGACAAGATGCTTGCCATCCTTCTCCCAAAGTGCGGACTTTTGGTGGCAAAGCAGATTGGAGGCCTTTTTTTTTGCAGTCTTTTAGAAAAAAAAACTGCCAGGAGATATGGTTGGAGTGATGAGACAAAGTTAAATAGGTTGGTGGAGTCTTTGAGTGACAAGGCCCTTACGTATTATGCTGTTCTCAGGAAGAATGAGAGCCAGAGTTATGTTAGGTGGGTGGCGAAGATGGACAGTAGATTTGGATGTAGGGATACGCCAGCTATTATTTGGAGGAAGCTTCATAATTTAAAGCAATTGGAGGATGAGACACCGGAAGAACTGGCTGAGGGATGTCAGCAACTGCTGTTTGATAGCTATTCTGATGGTGATGATCGTTTTCGGGATGCCATAGATGTAGATTGTTTCCTCAAAGCTATCTCTAACAAGGATGCTGCCTGCCAGGTAATTAATCAAAGGCCAATGGACCGTGAACAAGCATTAGAGATGGTAAAATTGGCAATAAGCAGTCAGGAAATTATTTTTGGTGTAGTGAAAAAAGTTAGGGATGAGATGTATGAGGCATACATTCTTGGATCTGGATGAGACAATTGCATATGACCAGGCTGGAGATGACTTGCAGGACGATCCTATAGGAGATGTGGGACAGCTCTTTTGTTCACGACATGGGGACACAAATCAGCCTGATGTACCAGATGGAGTTAGTGCAGTATTGGTTGAAGACGACCAGCGTTTTTCAGAGTCAAGCTCTGATTGAGAGGATGAAGAACCAGAAAACCCAATTACAACAAGCAGAGGGGGTTGAAGCATTAGGCCACCTGCTTACTCGAGGGACTATTGTGAATAAATGTAGTACATAGAGATGGCTCTTTCTGTCTTGTTTGTAGTTGGTGAGTGTGTGTAGTTAATCAAATATATTTCTAATTTTAGATACAGTCTGATGAAGAATATCTCACCCTGGATGAGACAGGAAGTGACACACCTCAGGATATGCTAGTGGTGCCACCTGTAAAGGCATTGCATAAGAAGTTGCGTCCCTGTCCACTTTGCATGGGAAAATTTGACCATGTCAAGCCACATGTGTTCAAGAATCATTTCCCCTTTTTTGGCCCTCAGTTCACCTTGCTGGCTGTGTGGGCAACAAGATGCCTGTGTTACAAAATATTCTATGAGTATGTGCCTCGTCATCTCAGCCCAACACCACTTTTTAGTGATGAAGTGATGGATCTCTGAGTATGATTGATGAATGGTATGATTCATCTTTTGGTGGCTCAGTTACGAAAGACAGTGCTAGGCCTGGTAGATCTGGTTACAGAGAGGGAGTGGTTCCCAGTGGATTGTGCTCAGGTGACAGATCTGGAAGTGAAGTTATGGCACTATTTCAAGAAGGTCGCTAGGTATCCTGTCGTCCCACAGCATCTAGTATCTCTGCCTAATGGTGTTTGCAGTATATTCCATTGGCGTGTTTTGAGTACTTTGTTGGGCCAGTTGTCGCCGAAATGTAGGCAGGTCTTCAAGCACCTGGAAAGCGAGGCTGGGGACGTTTTAAGCTCCTTGGCAGTGAATGGAGTGGTTGATACCCATTTTCTTTTGGCAGAGTTGTTGCGTGATGTAGGGAAAGAGGGTCTCTGGTCTATGTTAAAGAATCACCCAGTGGCTGAGAAGCAGGTTTTAAGGTTTGCAATATCAAACCATTGCTATCCATGGAAGTGGCCATCAAAGAAGGAGCTGTAGGGCATTCTTCATGACGCAAGGATACATGTGGCCTATGGAATACATCCCAGGTTCGCAAGTAGATTTTATAAAAGGAGGCATCTATATTGCCTACGGGAGTGTGTGACACAGGAAGGAGAGGTAGCTATCAGCAATATTGGGATGCTTTCATCTTCTGGGATAAAAAAAGAGGACGCACATGTCCATAAGGAGGTTCTGTGTGTGGTGCTGCCTTTGACAAGAGAAATAGGATTGCCAGTGAGAATACATTGTAGGGGGCAGTGTGCCCATGAGGTGTTACAGCATCTGACTGGTCATCTCCTAAAACAGCATCCAATACACTGTATTTGCTTCACTGGGTCAGAGGAGGATATGCAGCGTTGGATGAAAGCTTCTCCCAATATGGTGTTTAGGGTTACCTAGCACTGGCTATTGGGGTAGAATGCTGTTGTACACATGCCATTTGACAAGATCCTTTTGGAGACCGATGCAGCCTTCTTGTTGCCCCCAAAGTATGAAGCTGAAGCTACCACTTGCAATCCCGGAATGCTCCCAAGTATTGCACAACATTTGGGAGAAATTCAGAGTACCACAAAACATTGGGTAGAAATTCAGAACCTTCCACTGAAGCTGATATGCAAGATCAGCACGAAAAACACCTGTCAAATCTACCGGTTGAACCTGCATTAGTAGGCAGCCACAATGAATGAGAGACGGCACTTCTGTTCTAGTTGTCTGCTGAGCGCTGAATTTTGGGAGTCTCCAGGTTAGGTAAATATACTGGTATTTGTGGTATTGGTTAGGATGTGACACTTATTTTAAAGATATTGTTTATACAATTCTTCATGTGCTAATCATTTGCTATCTGTTTGCAGATGAAGCATATAGAATGTTGTGTGGACATAAAGAGCATAGGAGCATGATAGGGCTTACCTGTTTTCTTGTATTTAATATTCCTCAGAATTGGGGGCATGTTTTCCATGCAACTTACACATAGTGTTGATATGGCACTATCACATAGCTCCCTCCTTTGAACCGTTCTTTTTAAGAATGCGGATTTGATCGAGTGGATATGTGCATTTCTCATTTCAGCTAGGCGACTGGTGCCAAAGGTTGCAGGTTCGAGTCCTGCTTGTTCTGAACTTAAAATATATATTTTCGGCATTCCCTCAATGCTGGTGGATTTAAGTCCCCGATTCTGGACATAAATGCCGACTCAGTACACATACTGCATAACCGTGTTGGTATGGCACTCGCACATAACTACTTCCATTGAACCATTCTTTTTAAGAATAGGGATTTGGTCGAGTGGATATGTGCGTTTCCCATTTCAGGTAGGTGCCTGGTGCCAAAGGTTGCAGGTTCGAGTCACGCTCGTTCCGAACATAAAATATACCACCACTCGTGCCCTAATTATGCGTCTGTTACTTTGTACAACCAGCTCGTATCAACTACAACACCATCTCCTGAATTCAAATGGGTACTTACGGCACAATTCTCTGCTTCTCCACACAACTCTGTGGCCTTTCACTTGACACTCCTCAGCTAGTGCTTCCAATGTCTGGCACGAGATTTTCTTTCTCTCACGAGTGTCCCAGTAGGCGCAGGTGTCCATCTTGCAAGCCTTGTAGAACTGGGCAATATTCACCGCCTTGCTTGCCATGCATCCTGCAAACGGTCCTCTCTTGTCCAGCATTAAGCCACAATATTTTCTGCTTCGGATCGCCCTGCCTATCTTTCCTTTGCATCCAGTCTTGACGTCTTTGGTTTTGCAGCTTCAAAGGTAGTACATATATATATATATATATATATATATATATATATATATATATATATATATATATATATATATATATATATATATATATATATATATATATCAATGTAAAGTCTAGCACAAATCAGAGAGCCTGTCGTTATCACCAAAGCCCTTAGTTGATTTCAACTTTACATTCTCATTAAACAAACCGAACTCATGATTTTTATGTGTGTGTTTAGTATTTGATTTATTTTAATTTGTATTTTTTAATAAATCATATATATATACATCAAATATCAATAGCATAAAATAGTTTTTAATCAGGTTTGAATGGGTCAAATACATGTTTTAGTGCCTTTTGTGCGCAAAGCAACAACTTAACTCTAAATCAGTTATTTGGTGTGGTTATGATTTATAATCTTTATGGGTTGATGAAAGCTATGTACACGTAGTTTGTGATACAGTAGGTGACGTAAAACATTCTAGAACCTTTTTTCATGTTTGTTGGAGTCATCAGGCACGCGGTAACTGTCCCCAATAATAGAGTATTTGTTCTTCTGTCTGGGACTAACAGGTTTACCGGCTTTAGTTCTCATGTCGTCTTTGGGATTACCATTACAGTTACCACAAATGCCAGTCAACCGGTTTCTGTATCTTGCTGGCGCAACAACTACTGCTGTTGCGCGACCATCGAAAGCCACCCGCAGTCCACATCTCGTCATAACCATTACAAAGCGTCCACTCAAGAAGACGAACGCGTCTTTGGTTCGCAGTGGGAGTGTTCGTCTTATACCATTGACCTGACGTACACAGACATAGTTTAATCCAGATGGCAAAATGGGACACAACCTCACTTATAGTAAAAGAATACATATTCCAAAAAGCTCATATACAATACCTATGGCTGGGAGCAATGTGTTATTCAACAACATAAAAGATACACTTTGTGTTTAGTGTAACTGATTCAAAAGCAAAATGCACGATATCGCTAGGAAATATTTTTTGTTCCTGGATGCCAAACAATGTATGATTTCACATTTGTAATTGCAGCCCACTTTACATACTATTATGGTCTATTATTTTTGACCTTTCATCACTTTGATAACAACAGCCATCTTAAGTGGTTTCTGCTGTTCAATGTTGTCATGAAACTGATAATCCGATGCAAGAACTTTACACTCACAAAAACGCGCCGTCTGTTGTGTAATCTGATGTTCAGTCTGCCGATCTTGACGTCAACAAAACGAGTGTACGTCACTCTCTTTTTGCCGTATCGGTGTTCGTTCTTCACCTCAACATTGAAGGCACATCTGTCTCCGGGCTTAGTTGACTTGGTCAATGTGTACTTGCAGCTGCCCATGAAGTGAATCCATTCACCATCGTAGGTCTTGTAATGGGGATCTCCGGCGGCAATACACAGGCAGGATTCTGAAGGAGAGTAATTCAGGGTGTCATACCATGGTATACTTTCGTAAAAGTCAACATATGTAAAAAAAAAATCTAATTATACAGGTAGTTGTTCGATAATTCAAAGCATACATTGATTTTACTATATCACTGAAAGCAGGTAATAAAATGCTGAAGACACGCAGAAACGATATTCCAATAGGAGAAATTCATATGTAACTGCGATCCTGCACACTTTCTGTGTTGTCGGGGCAACAGACTGATGCTTCCACCATGATCAGGGCAGATTTGTGTTATATACTACAGAAACGTCCATAAATAACACCTTTTTAACCAAAAGAGAGCCCATTTCTAATCAAGTTAGGCATCCTTTATGTTTCAAATATATGTTAATACATTTTCTTAAGATTATTATGTGTTCATGTTCTTCATTTTATTATTACTTTTGACCATGCAAAATACATGGATCTGCCCTGATGCATGTGGCTCCCTTTTTTGCTCGATAGGTGTTAGAGTAGGACCGCATCTAAATATGAATACATCTTATTTGCATTGTCGCTTTCAACAAAATTTTCAGGGAAGCAAACTCCATTTTTATACACAAACTAGAGAGCAGCAGCATAGAGACAGCATACAGCAAGCAGTGGCACTATCAGTATCACCTAACACTTATTATGGTTTGCACCTGCTTTTTTTTCTTTCACCTGGTCCAAACGTTTAGCATGAGGATTTTGTCATGTCATTGTCCGAACGGGCGTCCTTTTATCCACATTTTTTTCATCGCTATAACTTAAGAACGAAAAGAGCTATCTCAATCAAATTTCGCGTGTGGAGCCGTCTAATAATAGCTCGGATTAAATTGCAAACCAGCAACATGGATTTTTTTTTAAGATCACAGGGGCCAGCTTTGTTAGTGTTATGGTATGATTATTATCATCGCGATGAAATGGGAACAGAAAAAAACAACCTCAACCAAATTTGGTGTGTGAAACTCTCTAATGTTGAGCTTGGACGTCAGTGCATATAAGCAACCTTGAACCTGTTACAAGGTCACAGCTCCTAACTTTGTTAATTGCTGCACTGTCAGCATGATAACTTGAGAACAGACTAAGCCATTCATACAACACCTTAGTACGTGTGTGGCTCTTAAAGAGTGCTTTATGTGATATTGCACACGAGTCACCTTTACCTCATTCCAAGGCCACGCAAACCTCGGACTGATTTTCTGTATGTGTTATTCTCATAAGGTCTGTAGATATGATTATATCAGTGGCCTTGTCCTGCTTAACCACTAACAAGATTTTGTCAATTGAGTTATTGCATGAGATTGCACATTGGAATATGTCATCTTCATCACGTTAAGGTCTCAATGTGCTGCCACCATCACCGAAATTTGGTTGCCAAGTCTTTTGGTACTGGAGAGTGAACTACGTGTTTACAGTCACAATTTCGTGCAAACATTTTTGAGCCACCAAAAATCACTGTTGTTTCTCTGCAGAAGGTCACATCTTAAATGCATTATCTTTAGCATGGAAAACCCATGACATTATTTAGATAATTAAACCATTAATATGGATTCAAAAATATGCAAAAGTAGACTTACTTGCACATGACCGCTTCCCATCACCAAAGAAACCACGGCGACATCGACATTGACCTTTGACACATCGAGCGTACTTATGGCATCTTCCGCACTTGCGTTCTGGAATATCATTGTTTTAATACACGATTTGGGTGGATGAGAAAGATTCTTGCTGCAGAATACATTGTACACTTCTCTATTATTATTTGAAACTGTTGTCGTCTGCACGGAGACCTGCTATTGACCAACATATATGTATTCACACTTTCTACAGTTCAACAGACAGATTACAATTAGCTTAGCTTGTTACGGTAAAAATACGTTCAACAATTTTATAACCTTGATAACAGACCAGAGATAACAGTACATGGACCCCACATGACAGACGCTGTAACAAGGCACTTGACGCAGCTGGTAGAGTCTTATTCAGGGTGGTACTCTTAGTTAAAATAAAATAAGCTGGAATGAAAATGCACTTACTGTTGCAGACTTTTTTCCCGTCGCCCCTGTATCCAAATCTACACCGACATCTACCTCGCACGCATCGAGCCTTTTTGTGACATTTACCACATCGTGCTGGTTTGTGTTCTGCAAAACAAAGTCATTTTGAGTGGTACAGATGCTTATTTTAACTGTACAGTTTATGACATTAGTTTCAGTTAAAGCATTGATTTAAGCTAAGCTTATCATAAAAAGGCACTCCCAAACGCTTCACTAAACTGCCAAAGCAAGGGAAACCACAAGAAAAGCCATGTTGTATAGTATCAATTACCATATAAACGACTTCCTCAAGCACGTTTCTGTGTCACGTTTGTATCAGTGCTATACATACATACATACACACACACACATACATATATATATATATAAATATATATATATATAAATATATATATATATATATATATATATATATATATATATGTATATATATAAATATATATATATATACAGTAAAACCTGTCCTTATGGACACCTGCCTACTGTGGACACCTGCTTAATGCGGACAGTTTTGGCCAGAACCGAATATTTTTAAGTCATTTTCATATTGATGATACCTGTCTACAGTGGACACCTGTCTATTGTGTATTGCGGACACTTCTTGGGGTACCAAATGCAAAAACAACCTGTGTATTGCAGACACAATATATCAATGCTTTTTTTGCAACTTGTAATGTTCCAAGCTGTAATGCCTGAACAATGCCGTGCATATTAAGTTGGAATCAAAGACTAATTAATCCATTGTTCAGTGGCTTGTAACACACAATAAGTTCACTCAGCCAAGCAGTTTGGCTGCAATGTCTCAACAAACATGCCAGGTGTCTCTGAGCACTGGTGCTCCTGTTGAGTGAGGTTGCTCACACTTTCTGTCTATCAAACAATTAACCTCCATAGATCAATCATTAAGCCTAAAACAAAGGACCCACTGAGACTCATGTGAAGATATTCACAATTTGTAACAATGGCACATACAGTTATACTGTACTCAAAGGAAAGGATATCCCTGTGGTATGTTTGTAGTTTGTTTCTTTTCTGTTAGTAAAATTAGGCAAACTTTCTTTAGCCTCGTAAGCCCATACATACACAATTTTTCCATTAAAGATAAAAACTGTAAAATCCCAAGTTAAGATGAGTTTGAGTAAAGTGTCAAGGGCATAATGTACAAAAACTGAGAGCAAATGCTGTATGATCACTTGTGCAAAAAGGCTGACATTGCACCTGTGACAAAATTTAATATTATGCCATGCAGACTGCTATACATTCAATGAAAGTGTACAACCTGGTATGTGTACATTGTGCTCATGAGGATATGCAGAATACAATGCGAGAGCCGGGACACATAACAAATGTGAACTTAACATCATGTTTATACATGAACATGTACTGGTTAAATATGTTTCAGCCATTTATATTGGTTAAAATTTGTGTTGTTGCAATGTAATAAAGTAACGTAACTTTGAGTTTTCTATTTTTTCATTATAATGATTAAGTGGAATAAGATGGGTACACATGTGCATATTTTATGACAGTCTATACAAGTTTATCTCCTTTGATACAAATGTACTCTGAGATCCCAAAAGTTCAGCCCCTGCCTATTGTGGACACCTGTCTATTGC
The DNA here is from genome assembly GCA_964020975.1 of Hermodice carunculata. NCBI lineage: Eukaryota > Metazoa > Annelida > Polychaeta > Eunicida > Amphinomidae > Hermodice > Hermodice carunculata. The sequence goes on from OZ026617.1 coordinate 80,301,873, forward strand.
GGACACTTTTGCCAGAACCACAAGTGTCCGCAATAGACAGGTTTTACTGTATATATATATATATATATATATATATATATATATATATATATATATATATATATATATATATATATATGCAATATTGTCATTTTGAATTGCACAAAAACAAATCCTATCCATTTAACAGTTATCATTACTTGGTCTTGCAGGCTGAAGTTATCTTAAAGCGTCAGTGTGTACACACTTGCTCTGTTCTGTTCTGTTCCGTTCCTTTCCTTTAATTACCAATTATATAAAAGACGCCAGTACTTTTGGACCTGTATCCACTATCGGCGCAACCTTCTCCACTAAGCTCCAACTTTGACTCAGTGGGACTCTTGGATCCTGGGCCCGGTGCTTGTTCTTAATTCATAGCCTGGGGGCCACTTCAGTGTCTGATACAATATTCATATTTTGGGACCCATGCCGCCAACAACTGGTAATTTCAAGGCATTGCATTTACATTTTTTGGTAATGCTCACACTGGAAAAGTCTCATTATATATTTTATATAACATTCCTATGAAAAATTAGCCTTCCGTTAACATTAATCACAGATACATATTTTGGATACTACCTCTTCAAAATATCCAATCGGGATATACCAACCCACGGACTTTGCTGCCATTCTGTAAATTGTGGATTCCGCATCCATTGATTTGTAAATAAGGATATTATTGATGCGATCTTGGTGGGTTTATAATATATGAAATCAAAAGTATATATTTTATAAATATTTCGGAGCATCAAAAATGATATGCCGTGGCCGCGATTCACTTTGATACCCAAAGGAAATGAATTTTTGTGCCACTGCCCTGCAATGGATTGCGTCATATTCAAAATGACGCTCAACAGCATGCATGTGCATGATTTGCCGGCTCAATGTATCATGTCGTATTATGATTTGTAACTAACGATGATAGCTGCAACAAACAGAACCGAATGGGCAGATTAAAGTTAAGATAGTAATTCATGTTTTAAAAGTACTTTAGCGACCGTTTGTCCTGGTACCTCATAGAACGGATACCTAGAACCTAGCGAAATATTACGATAATGATCACTGAACAACCAGGGTATGCTGGTTTACAGAACAACCGTGGTTATGCAGCTATGCTGTTTTTCCAGCCCAAGTTAACCCTCCAGACAATTTGAAATAAAAGGCTGTGTTTGAGTTGACTCCAGTGCAAAATAACAGCACACGACGGCCACCTTCTCAATTAAATCTTTCAACATGGGCTATGCTGTTTCAACGATGAACCCTGGCTATGCAGCTATGCTGTTTCCCGGCCCATGTTAACTCTCCAAACAAGTTGACTTTACTGCAAAGTAAGGGCACACGTCGGCTACTTTCTCGACAAAATCTTTCAGCCAGTCAATCTTTATTAGCAAGGGCAGCTTGAAACTATTTTGTTTTTGCTTCATGAACTTTATTTATTTAGGGTTGGGCCTTTTCTGCAGGGTGCAGTTGGGTTACTGGAACCACACATATATTTTTGTTGGGCCTCAGGTAGCTTGGACGTTTCTTGAAACATGTTTGAAATGGATATTCTTTCCCCTTTTACACATTACCCCCTTTGACGTCAGTTTAATTTAGCCAAGGCACAGCCGAAAGGACCTGTTTTTTATTAAATATCTCGTCAGCGGAAAAGGTCTTTGGGATACAATTATAGATACCTCCTATTTGCACCGCATATCCCGTGTCAATAATCTCTCAGTAGCTTGAGTACAGGAAATCTGTTGACTCGGTGTTAATATAAATCAGAGAAATGTGGAACTGTATGTACTTTATCAATCGTAATGCTGAGCTCGACAATACCAAAAAAGGGGAGAGGACGGCTGCAACTATAATGGAGAGCTCCCTATTATTACGTGGTCAGTAGTACAGAACAAAACGGTCCTGCCTGGCAAACCTCATAGATGTACAAATATCTACGTAAAAATATTAATTTATTAGTTAAAATGAAACGTTGTGAAGATTTCAAACCCAGAGACCATATAAAGTTATGACTTAGATTGTTGAAAAAAGCAACAGAAATGCGTTACAGCAATGTAAAAAGTAAGTGACCCTAACAAGTGTTTCAATTTCGACCAAACTTTTCTGCTTGATGTTTTTGTGGACGTATGGGAAGAAAACCTTTAAATATCCTTGAATTAACTTTTGTTTGCAAGATGATGATGATGGTGATGATCATGATGATCATGATAACGACCACCCCTGGTTGGGAAAGGGTACACTTGAATACATCAAAGAGGCAAATCAACACAATATATTGTAAACAAAAAGTAACTGACATATTGGCAATAACAATAAAGGTACCTGATTAATATAATTCAGCGAAGTCGACAATGACCAGAAAGAGTTGGCGACCCCTTTCCCGGGAGATAGCTGAAAAGATGGCACTTCATCCAAAGATAAAGTTTGCTGTATTAGAATGGCTCTCGTATAAAAAACTACGCAACATACACAAAATCTGAGACGCAGTTTTTGTTTTTCATTTGGCTCAAGTATAAAATCTTTATGGGCACTTCTAAATCACGTTTTGTCTACAGGTGTCCCCGTCGTATAAATACCATAGACTTTCACAGGCTAAAGTTCTGATGGTACAATACAAATGCCCCCGGAGCAGCGGCGTGCTTTATGCGTTCTAGAATACTAAAACATCACGTTGTACCGTGTAGCCCGGCTTCCAAGTAAAGCAAATAAAGCATTTTTGCAGTTGCTGTCTCGGTCTCATTATTATATAGTCTGGTATTTACTTCTGTACTTAAATTGGATTTAACATCTTAGTATCATTATATTTATCCCTTTTAGCTACTCCGTTATGATTTCATTTAATCTTGCGCCTCTTCGGTTGCTGAAAATATTGTGCCTGTTCAGGTAGCTTATTTTTTTATGTCTATGTGCAACAGAGTCATTCTGTTTTTCCAAAAGTGTTTTTCTTTCCTTCTTTCCTTTCTTAACAACAACAAAGTCCGGATTTTTTTACTCGGCCACCTGGAAATACTAATGAACCACATACGAAAGTTGAAGAATCTTAATTTATGCTAATCAGGAACATTTGAAAAATTTAAATGTTGAACATTTTCCAAACTATTAGAGGTAAAGGTGTATTCTAATTGCAATTCATAACTCTGAGCTGTACGTGCATCCTATGAATAAAAGACAAAAACTGTACTTTCACTTTATGCTGATTAGGTACACTTGAACAATTTATTTGTTAAATATCTTCAACACGATCACGTGTACAAGTGTCATTACAGCTGATATTCATAGGTTTGTGTTGCATCGCATCCAATTAACCACACACAAAACGTGAAAAATGTCAATTTAAGCTTATTGGGGATATTTAATAGTTTTGAATGTTGACTAACAGTCAAACTATTATAGGTAGATGTGCAACTCCAAGTTCAGTTTGTATGTTTGTGATGGAGGCACATCCAATGAATCACAAACAAAAGTTATATGATTTAAATATATACTAATTAAGAACACTCGAACAATTAAAATGTTGAATAACATCAAACGTCGGCCTATTATAGGTGGAAGTGACATTCCAACTTCAATTCATAAGTTCATGCTGTATGCACATCCATTGAGTTGCAACCAATAGTTGTAGAGCTTTAACTCATTCCATACCAGTCCCTGATTTTTCCGTATGTTTACCTGGATTTAAGACGACAATTGCATATTTAAATTCTTCGTGAAAAGAGCTTTCGTGCAAGTACCAGCATGCCTATAGTCTTAAGTCAGTGCCAGAACCACTGACCAAGGCCTGTGACCATAGAATGGAATTAGTTCATTCATGCCAATTAGGGATACTTGAGCAATTGAAATACTGAATGTCATCAGTACTATTATGACTATAGGAACTATTCTAATATCTTCAAAATTATCCAATATAAATATTATTCCAACTTTAAATAAATTCAAGGTCAATTCCATGCAAAAGTAATTCGACGTCATCACCACCACCACCACCACCATCACCACCACCATCATCATCATCATCATCATCATCATCATCATCATCATCATCATCATCATCATCATCATCATCATCATCATCATCATCATCATCATCATCATCATCATCATCATCATCATCATCATCAGAAGACAGCTGAATCACTAACAAATTTGCCCATCCCGTTGGCCTCTTCATACTCCTGTGAGAGCAACCTTCAACTTAAATGCTGAAGGGTTTGCTCGAGTCACTTGCATTTGTTTTGACACTTAATCAACCGATCATGTTGCATGGCTTTTAAGTGGTCCTAAGAATTTTTGCTAGGTAAACGTCAAAGAGTTCTGTCTTTTAATGGCTTTGAACCCAAAATTGAGTCATTTTGGCTTCTCTTTTGGTTTCATCCTCCGCTCCCTGATTAGTATAAAGTAATGAGATTGGCACCTGGTTTGTACTTTCTACGTCCATTCATGGACTTCAGTAAAGATTCTCAACTCACCCATATTCTAAAAGTCTAATAAAATTGAAGTGGGTCCTAAATCTAGCCACAGATATTATGTTGTACGCTGCTAAACGCATTTAGCGACTGCAGCGAAAAAAAAAAAAAAAAACCAAAGCAAAACAGACAGACCGGGGCAACTTTCACCTTTCCTCAAGCAGAAAAATGGCATTTGAATTATACTTCTGGGCCTACGCACACCATTTATACTTGAACCATGCACAGCAAAAGTACATTTAATAAGTCATTTTAGACCACCTTATATGTCATATACCCATCTGTACATCGCTGCTTTGCATCACCTACTTCTGCAATGTCTTCCGTTTCCTCTGTATCCACGTCTGCATCGACATCGACCTCGTATGCAGCGGGCTTTTCTGTGACATTTTCCACATCGTCCGAGTTTGGCTCCTGCAAAAAAAAAGCCGCTCTACATTTAACCATTTATTAACATTTTACCCGCCTGACCAAACGTAGGGTCAGATTAGTATATACAGTACCATAAAAAGTCATCTTTAGACCCCCCCCCCCACTTATTATAGCTTAACTGTAGTGCTGTATTAATTTTCCCTCTACACCACGTACTTTTGCAAATTCTTCCGTTTCCTCTGTATCCACGTCTGCATCGACATCGACCTCGTATGCAGCGGGCTTTTCTGTGACATTTTCCACATCGTCCGAGTTTGGCTCCTGCAATATATATATATATATATATATACATATATATGTATATATAAATAATATATATAAATATATATATATATATATAACCACTCTACACAAACATTTTTAATATTCTACCCTTTAGGCCAAACTCAGAGTCGGGTTAACCACAATGCAAAAGGATAAATATTTTATACATAACATACAGTCACTAAAGTCATCTTTGGACCACCTTATATTTCACATGTATTTACCTGTCGTGCTGTATTAATATTTCCTCTACACCAGGTACTTTTGCAATGTTTTCTGTTTCCTCTGTATCCACGTTTACATCGTCATCAACCTCGTTTACATCGAGTGTTTCGGTCACGTTTATCCCATCGTGCAGGTTTGGTTCTTGTGAACGAAAATAAGCGCTGTACGAGAATATTTATTGACATTTGACTCTTTAGGCTGAACGCATTGTCAGGTTAGCCACACAGCAAAAAGATAAGTCTTTTGTACATATTATACAGGACCATTAAAAATATTATCTTTAGACCACTTTATATGTCATATATCTTTAATTGTAGTGCTGTATGAATTTTCCCTGTACACCACGTACTTTTGCAATGTCTTCCGTTTCCTCTGTATCCACGTCTGCATCGACATCGACCTCGTATGCATCGGGCATTTCTGTGACATCTACGACATCGTCCGGGTCTGGCTCCTGCAACAGAAACATCACCGCTCTGCATATAACCATTTTATAACATTTCGCCCTTCCGACTGAACGTAGAGTCAGATTATTTTACAAAAGACCATAAGAAAGTCACCTTTAGACCCTCCTATTATAGCTTTTACTGTCTTGTATTAAACAGGACCATAAAAAACATCTTTAGACCACCTTATATGTCACATATCTTTAACTATTGTGCTGTGTTAATTTTCCCTCCACACCACGCACTTTTGCAATGTCTTCCGTTTCCTCTGTATCCACGTCTGCATCGACATCGGCCTCGTATGCATCGGGCTTTTCTGTGACATTTACCACATCGTCCGGGTCTGGCTCCTGCAACACACACACACACACACACATAATATATATATATATATATATATATATATATATATATATATATATATATATATATATATATATATATATATATATATATATATATATATATATATATATATATATATATATACATAATTACATAACCACTGTACATAAATATTTTTAATATTCTACCGTTTAGGCCAAACACATAGTCAGGTTAACCACAGTGCAAAAAGATGAGTATTTTGTACACAAAGATACAGAACCATTAAAGTCATCTTTAGACCACCGAATATTTCATACATTTTTAACTGTAGTGCTGTATTAAGTTTTGCTGAACAACACGTACTTTCACAAATATTCACGTTTCCTCTGTATCCGCGTTTACATCAACATCGACCTCGTACACATCAAGCGTTTCTTTGACGTTTACCCCATCGTCCAGGTTTGGTTATTGAAAACGAAAATAACCGCTGCACGCGAATATTTATTGACATTTGACTCTTTAGGCTGAACGCATTGTCAGGTTAGCCACACAGCAAAAAGATAAGTCTTTTGTACATATTATACAGGACCATTAAAAATATTATCTTTAGACCACTTTATATGTCATATATCTTTAATTGTAGTGCTGTATGAATTTTCCCTCTGCACCACATACTTTTGCAATGTCTTCCGTTTCCTCTGTATCCACGTCTGCATCGACATCGGCCTCGTATGCATCGAGCTTTTCTGTGGCATTTACCACAGCGTCCGGGTCTGGCTCCTGCAAAAAATTTAACCACTCTACAGGAATATATGTCTATATTTCAGCCTTTAGGCCAATCATAACGTCAGGTAAACCACAAGACATGGGGATTTGTATTTTGTACATATTATACAGGACCTTCAAAAGTCATCTTTAGACCACCGCGTTATTTTATGAAATTTACCGAATTCAATACAATTCCACCTCTAGCCCCTGAATTTACTTCTAAGGGACAAAAATAAAGCAGACAAAAAAAAAACAACCAAAAAGTGAACAATCATGCATGATTTGTAATTATGTTCACACCAATTTATCTCTCCTGTATTTGACATATTTTGTTCTTTTGTTGCACCTAGTGTATCTGGCATAGGTTTTTTTTTACAAGCACTATATTTTCTGGTGTTAAATCCAAAGAAATAAAATAATTCAACTACTAGATCTGTTATCATAATATATAAGGCCTTAAAAGTTATAATATATCAAATTTACCTTTTCTACATGTTCTCACTCCATCCCCTCCGTATCCCCTTTTGCACACACAGCGCAGTTCCCCTCTGTACACCCGACATCTGGCCTTTCTATGACATTTCTGCCCCGTTTTCTTCCGGATAACAGCTCTTCCACCCCTCCTTTTACAGCTGTAGACAGACCCACAGTGTCTTCCGCGCCACGTTTGACCCAGCTGAAATCAATCAAATTAGAAAAACAGAAAACTTGTGAGCAAACGAATCAGTTTCATTATTTTACTGAATATTGCTAAATTGGTGAAATTTAAATTCTGGCTCTTGTATTGAGCAACTCATTTGTCAAAGTAGTTTTACTCCAAATTCCAACGTCTTTGACCTTGTTAAGATACCTTTAACTATTTTTGATGAAAATATAACTAATTTAATGAAAAATACCCAATTAATACATACAAAGTAAATGTTAGTGCTTTTTTGATATTCCCGAGAAACAAAGATTTATCAAGAAATAAATCCACAAAACTTAAAATTCTTAAATGTGTAAAGTATAACCAGTGACATATTTACATTTGTCAAAATATTCACTCACATAATAATAGGCGCCGTTCCTTCCTGCACACCCACAGTGACGTTTATGAACGCATTTGTCACCACTTTGAACGTAGCCTCGTTTACACTCGCAGCCTTCTCGCCTTTCCACTTTGCACTTGGATGGAGCCCTTGGATCCTGGCATGTTGCAGGACAGCCAGTGGCATAAGGGTTATACCTTTCGTTCCTCCCACATTTGAGAGCTGCAAAATACAGTCTTTCGGGTACACTTTGCAATATGGACCAAAGAAAATCATAAGTCATGTATGGAATTGGTGACAGTTGTTACACAGAATATATCAAATCTTAGATCGTCGCTGCATTATTGCATGTGTACAGTGACAGTTGGTAGTGTATCAGAATATTGAAGCACGGACAATAATACATAGGCAACAATATCGAGAATATGACGCCGCTGTGAGATAGACACAACCACATCCGAAGAAACATGTCTCACCAATATGATTTGAGCCCTTGTTTTCAATGACCAAGTGCATTCTTTCGATCTGAATTGCTGACGTTATGGAGCGCAAAATATACATTCATCAAAAAGAAAATTCCCTCCTATCATGTACTTCTTACCATGGGAGGTTACTTGCATATTCCTACAATGCATCCCGTCTGATAACACGTGACTTATGGAAGAATCCAGAGACTATTCTACAACAAATTATTTAATTTGGACTGGTCGGGTTGCTTTTTTGGAAAAATAAAATTCCGGAAGTCATCATACATTGAACAGCTAAAGAGGAGTGGAAGACCCCTTGTTTACCACGCAACTTACATATACCACCACTGATGCCTTAATTGTGCGTCTGTTAGGCCCTCTGCACCACCGGCTTGTGTCATTCTGCGACTCCATATCATGAATTCAAATGGGTACTTACGGCACAATTGTCTGCTTCTCCACACAACTCTGTGGCCTTTCACTTGACACTCCTCGGCCAGCGCTTCCAATGTCTGGCACGAGATTTTCTTTCTCTCACGAGTGTTCCAGTAGGCACAGGTGTCCATCTTGCAAGCCTTGTAGAACTGGGCAATATTCACCGCCTTGCTTGCCATGCATCCTGCAAACGGTCCTCTCTTGTCCAGCATTAAGCCACAATATTTCCTGCTTCGGATCGCCCTGCCTATCTTTCCTTTGCATCCAGTCTTGACGTCTTTGGTTTTGCATCTTCAAAGGTAGTACACATATCAATGTAAAGTCTAGCACAAAATATAATACTCGCATTTGAATACATTATTTTCTCTACATATATATTTTCCAGTCCTCTTCTATGTTCTTTGCACTTTTGATATTTCAAGTAACTGGTGAAGTTAACAGATGTTGTCCTGCAATTATATATTTACTAGAGACCAATGGAAAGAAATTGCTTTTAATTTACAATATATCGAGAGAAAGAAATTTTCAATCAGAATGGAAAAGGTCAAATGCCTGTTTCCGTGGCTTTTTGCTAAAGTGATAAGTAGCTGGCTTAACCATATACACGTATCATTTTTCACACCGTGGTTATGGTTTGGCATCTTATAAATATATAAAAGCTATGTATACGTAGTTTGTGAACGAGTAGGCAACATAAAACATTCTAGAACCTTCTTTGATGGCTGTTGGAGTCATCAGGCACTCGGTAACTGTCCCCAATAATAGAATACTTGTTCTTCTGTCTGGGGCTAACAGGTTTACCAGCTTTAGTTCTCATGTCATCTTTGGGATTACCATTACAATTTCCACAAATGCCAGTCAGCTGCTTTCTGTATCTTGCTGGTGCAACAACTACTGCTGTTGCGCGACCATCGAAAGCCACCCGCAGTCCACATCTCGTCATAACCATTACAAATCGTCCGCTCAAGAAGATCAAAGCGTCTTTGGTTCGCAGTGGGAGTGTCCGTCGTATACCATTGACCTTAGGTACAAAGACACAGGTTAATTAAGATTGCAAAACAAGGTACAATTAAGGTCATTTCTGCTGTACAAAGTCTTAATAAATCTGATTCAATACAGGAACTTCAAACTTACATAAACGCGCCGCCTTCTGTGCAGTCTGATGCTCAGTCTGCCGATTTTGACGTCAACAAAACGGGTGTAAGTCACTCGCTTTTTGCCATACCGGTGTTCATTCTTCACTTCAACATTGAAGGCACATTTGTCGTTTGGTGTGGTCGACTTGGTTAGTGTGTACTTGCAACTACCCATGAAGTGAATCCATTCACCATCATAGGTCTTGTAATGGGGATCCCCGGCGGCAATGCACAGACAAGATTCTAGTTAAGAGTAATGCAGTATCTCATAACATGGTATAGCCTCGTGTTATTAAGGGAGTAGCCAACATATAACCTTTATTTAAACTCGAATACAGTGGTCCCCCTCTTATAAGGCCACCACAAGTGCACCAGAAACGTGGCCTTATGAGAGGGATGACTTTTCTTGAGAGGGGCAATCAAATATATGACCATACTTGATGCATGGAGAAGTGGCCTCTGTAGTTGGGTGGCCTCTTGTTGGGGGGGGGGGGGGGGGAGGAGGGTTTACGAGAGGGAGACCGATGTATTATAATAATATAAAACATTAACGCCAGTGCAATGAAAATGGGCACGACAGATATAATACAACAAACTCGCACACGATACATATATATTCGTAGCCTGTAAAAAAATAAGATGATTACGGCCAATGATTAAGCTGATCGGGGAAACAGCTCAACTTCTGGTGTTGCACAAAACGCAGACAGAAAAGAAGCATCGGGCCCATGCCATGTGTGTATTAGTTCCTTAAACTGACTTGAGTTTGTTGATTCCTTTATTTGAGAAGCCAAGAAAACTCCGTTTTTATAAACGCACAAAAGAGCAGCGGTTTCGAGAAAACATATAGGATAGAGTGGCAACATCATGTGGCAATTACGATGGTTTGCTCGGGTTTGTCCTTTTTCGTTGAGGTTCTCAAACATTGCTTTTGTCAGTGTTAAGATATTTCCAATCTGTGCAAAAAGAAACCTTACTTGCACATGACCGCTTCCCATCACCAAAGTAACCACGGCGACAACGACATTGACCTTTGACACATCGAGCGTACTTATGGCATCTTCCGCACTTGCGTTCTGTAATATTGTTTTAGTACACAATTAGGGTGGATAAGAACAATACATATTGCATAAAATGTAGACATTTTCTGTTGTTATTTGAAGCTGTAATGATCTACATGGAGAACTACCAGCGGCAATTGTGAGTCATACACATGTATTCGTACTTTCTACAGTATGAGACACATCTTTATGTTGTTATGGTAAAAGTATGTCAACATATTTCATGACCTTGACATCAGACATAAAAATACACCAACAATAGACAAGGGACGCTTCACATAGAAGGTTATAGCTGACAGAAAGTCAGAATGGTACCCTTGATTACAAAGTGTTACTTACTCTTGCAGACTTTTTTCCCGTCGCCTCTGTATCCAAATCTACATCGACATCGCCCGCGCACGCATCTAGCCTTTCTGTGACATTTACCGCATCGTGCTGGCTTGCGTCCTGCCAAACAAAGTTATTTTGGGGGTAAAAATGCTCATACAGCATAACTTAAAAATTTAACAAATTCTTTATGTTGCAAGTATTGCTTTGCATTAAGCTTATCATTAGTTTGTACTCACCTACCCCTACCCCCCCCCACACAAAAAAAAAAAAACAAAAACAAAAACAAAAACAAAAAACAAAAAATAGTCACCTACACATATATCGTATGTATGCCATTTATGTCGCGCCAAAAAGTATATATTCTTCACCTTCAATACACGGGCATTAAAAATGAAAACACAGACACACATTAACCATCTTATGTGTCATATGTAATCAACTAAAGCGCAGTATAATTTCCTTCAACACCTACTTCTGCAGACTCTTCCGTTTCCTCTGTATCCACGTCTGCATCGACATCGACCACGCACGCACCGAGCCTTTCTATGGCATTTACCACAGCGTCTGGGTTTTGCTCCTACAGAATAAAATCAACCTCTACACATGAATATTTAATAATATTTTACCCGCAGGGCATAATTCCATTATTTTTGCTTACTTTTATGTAAGAAAGCAATTTAAAAACTGTTGTCCATGAATTTATTTCAAAAAGGACAGAATAAAAAATTACAGACAAAAAGGAAAAGTACACATTGATGCATATTTTATAATTACGTTCACAACAAAGATTTTCCCTCATATAGTTGACATATTTTGTTCTTAAGTTGCTCATAATTTATCAGAGACAATTGTCAATACACAATAGATTTTCTACGCTTTGAACCAATGCCAGTAATGCTCGATGTCACATTGATCCAACGCCCTTTGGTTGCGCATTGGTTTTGCCCAGACATATATTTTCATCTACAACAGAATCTAAGGACAAAGTGCAAACAGCCCAAGAGACACTAAATAAAAAAAATCCATTTTGTTTTCATAATAAATAAAAATGCACCTCTCTTTCCACATTTTCTGTCGTAGAAAATGATGTTTCTATGTTTCTTGAATCTCATGCGGAAAACTCTTTTTGACAGGTTTGAAGAGCCGCGGTATGATAGCGTGCATGAACCTTTAGACGGTCCTTTGTAGGCATACTCCGCAGACATACAGCGAAACGCCTTTTCTGTTTCACAAAAGATCATGCAACGTCTGCCGGACCTAACATGGCGAATGACACGATGGTTGAAACCACGCAACGCCCTCTTTTTGTATTTGTAATAAGTACAGCTTCCTGAATTTGAAAAAACAACAACATTTTTCTAAGTCAATAATCCTGTTTAAATTATTTCGTAAGAGTTTCAGTTTACCCACACATTTGAAAAAGGGCTTGAATGATGTTAATCCTTCACTTTGACAGGAGACTAACAATAATAATTTTGAATTGTGGCTGAATATCAAGATCTTATGTGTAACGTCAATATGCTTAAGATCGAATTCGATATCTCAGTTTTAAGATCATATTTAAGATCGTGCTTCAGATTAAAGATCTTTTGTATTGACAGTCAAGTTCCTGGAGTAAAGATCAATACATTTTGCCAATTCGGCGCTGACAATGGTATATTAGTATACCACAGTAAAATAAGTGCATAATTAAAATTATTTTAATTTCTCCTCGATCATGTTTCATTATTATCATCGATGCTGATATTTTGTCATGATTATTTTCAAGTATGTCAGTTGTTTTGGGGCCAGAAAGTGACTTACTGATCGCCTTCCTGAAGCACAGTTTACAGGTTGCAGCACAAACAACTGCCATTGCTGGCCTGGATTTGCTGCAAGCTCCCTTGTCCATCCATCTTCTGCACATCCGAGGAGAAACCTGGTCCCTACATGATCGACTGCAGAAACCACAAGTCTTGCGACATTTGTGAGCGACGGCAAGTGTTTGCTTTCTACAAAAGCCTTTCCTTTTCAAATGTTTACACCTGTGACTCCGGTCTCGACACCGCAATTCTAAAATAAGCGAGCATAAACATAGCATTTTCAATGTCTTTTAACTTTTTGATTGAAAAATGATTACTTCTGTCGTAAAAAATAAGTACCAGTTTATACTTTCATAGCGTTTGTATGTTACATATATGAAAAACAGGCGGCTTAAAATGAGATGTTACTTTCATTTTCTATTTTTGTCAGTGTTCCTTGAATACAAAAAAAAATTTTTGTTTCTGAAAAATCTGTAGTTGCGGGAATGCTTAACCACATAGTGTGCCGCAACAACAACAACAAAAAAAAAAAAAAAAAAAAAAAAAAAAACCAACTTCACGACGGTACCCTATAAAACGAAATGTAGTTTACGTTCTCGACTCACCACACGCTTTTTCGTAATAGGTGATTCCGCGAGCTTTCACAAATTTCCTCTTTGACAGTTTGGATCTGTTTTTCTTAGACAGCACACATTGCTTCTTTCTTTTACTATATTCCACCGACAAACAGCGGAATCTGGTTTCCATTTCGCACAATCCCAAACAGTGTCTTGCGGATGATACTTTCCTGATGATGCGGTCGTTGTGTCCCTTAATTTTTCTGTTTTTCTTCACACGATAAGGGCACGACTTACCTGCAAGTGTAAAGAGTTGGAGTGGTCCTATCATTGAACAAAAAGCTTTCTCGGTTATATCGGATATTAATGTTTACCCACTGTGTTAGTATGTACCTTAGGGTTATGCCCACTAGACCGATATAAGTGACGTCTTAACAATGATGCTGTTTTGGGTGCCAAGCAAAGACATCTGTTCTTGCAAGAGAACTGAATGTTCACGAGGTCGTTTCTGTGGTACTCAAGTTAAGGAAAAGAGCCAATTTGTGAACATAACATCTTATTCTCTTGTATGCGATATTACCAACAGTATAAATTACATGATGCATGTACACATTACATGGACTTTTCGCAGAAGGTATGTTAAGAAAACCAATGGTCCGTCCGCAATAGTCAACAATTTGGTGAAACGACAAAAACATTCTGCTTCTGGTCAATGTCAACATTTATTTTCAGACATTCCAGGCTGTCGACTATAGTTTTCGCGCAGCACGACTTAAGCTTATCTGATAGCCTGAAAGTACACCAATGAGTACACAGATATGAATTGAAAGCACTCGGCATATTTTAGGTATTTGTGTAAAAATATATTTAACCTTTTCACATCTTTTGGAAAAAAATTTCACTTAAATGGAAAATAGGACTGTTATGCGTTGAAGATAGACTTAAGGTCAAAGAAAATGTTTGGGGCCTCAGTGATGATTTTGACTGCACTGCAAAGCAATGGAATATATAAGTATGGTGCAACGTCTATCTGACTAGGAAATGTGCAAATGAGGCAGTGATTTTGGTCGTTTTCCTGAAACAAAATCGTTTCATGTAAAGTGACAGTGGCAATATGCATGCATTTTTGACCATGCCTGAAAACCTTTATTTCAGAGTGAGCGTGTGCACCTGTCAATGAGATGAGCCAAGAAGACTTGTGGTAACAGAATGCGTCAGTACTCAAGGCGGATCACCTGACATCTCCTAACCAATCAGACGTCAAAGAAAGGGTCAGATGCTTCTCTTGCCTACCGCGGCCCGGTTCTCCCATATTTACCACATCGTAATTATTCTGGAGCCCAAAACTTTACTTTCAGAGTCCTTTTACAAATATTTTCAATATTATATTGAGGTCTGGGGTAACACTTTTAAATGTTACTTGGACACCTTATTCAAACTACAAGAGACAGCTGTAAAAAACAGTGTTTCCTCTTCTCGTTTGAAAAATACTGACCCATTATTTGCAAAACTGCATGTATTAAAATTGTCTGAGGTATATGTTTAAAGTTCATCAATATCTATGTTTAAATTTCGTAGAGGATTATTACCTGTGGTGTTTGATGAAATGTTCATTTATAATACTGATAAACATGGACACACCAAAGGGCAGTCTTACAAATTACATGTACCATTCTGTAGGTCATTGACCAAATCTAGAACAATTAGGAGTCTGTATTTGGAATACAATCACTCAAGGAATGGAGTTTGATTGTAGCATTCCAGTATTCAAAAGGAGAGTTAGATATGTTTTGAAAGAACAAGGTTCTGTCATTTAATCACTATGAAACATGCTGATCCATTAAAAGCATTCATTTTTGAAAGTACTGGCATTTGAAGTTAGAAATATTCGGATTTAAAAGCTGTTTGGTGGGGTATCATCCGCAAGGCAGATGCCTCAAGGAGAGTATCATGAATTGTATGTCTGCGTTTTTACATTGAATTTTTAATTATTTCGAATATACACAGAAAATTGTAACATCAACTTCAGATTTAAAGTTTGTTTTAATTTATGAAAAAAAACGTAACAAAAAGAAGTTATCACGGGATAATGCCAATTTCTTACCCCTGGGCCTCCTTCCCCTTTTCACTGGTCTCCTACCACGTCTCCCCCCTCTACGGTAAGGTCGTTCTTCACTACTTCCTCTCCCTCGCCCACCACGTCTATATGGTCTGCGTTTATGACCTTTGCGACCAGGCTTCCGGCGTCTGAATTTACCAGGTCTCCATCTTCTTCCACGTTTCCTTCGTCCACGCCTTCGCCCTCTGCGGTAAGGCCTGTTTTCCTCGCTGCTTCCTCTCCTTCGCCCTCCACGTCTATATGGTCTGCGTCTAACGCCTTTGCGGCCAGGTCTCCTGCGTTTGAATTTACGAGGTCTCCATCTTCTTCCACGTCCTTTGCGTCCTCGCCTTCGCCCTGCACGGGAAGGTCTATTTCTTCCCCTCTTTTTGTCACCACGTCTATATGGTTTTCGTCTTAACCCATTGCGACCAGGCTTCCGGCGTCTGAATTTACGAGGTCTCCATTTTCTTCCACGTCTCTTTGGTCCACGCTTTCTCCCTCTACGGGAAGGTCTATTTCTTCTCCTCTTTTTGTCACCACGTTTATATGGTTTTCGTCTTAGTCCCTTGCGACCAGGCTTCCGGCGTCTGAATTTACGAGGTCTCCATTTTCTTCCACGTCTCTTTGGTCCACGCCTACGCCCTCGACGGGAAGGTCTATTTCCTCCCCTCTTTTTGCCACCACGTCTATATGGTTTTCGTCTTAGCCCCTTGCGACCAGGCTTCCGGCGTCTAAATTTGCCAGGTCTCCCTTTTCTTCCACGTCTCTTTGGTCCACGCTTTCTCCCTCTACGGGAAGGTCTATTTCTTCTCCTCTTTTTGTCACCACGTTTATATGGTTTTCGTCTTAGTCCCTTGCGACCAGGCTTCCGACGTCTGAATATACGAGGTCTCCATTTTCTTCCACGTCTCTTTGGTCCACGCCTACGCCCTCGACGGGAAGGTCTATTTCCTCCCCTCTTTTTGCCACCACGTCTATATGGTTTTCGTCTGAGCCCCTTGCGACCAGGATTCCGGCGTCTAAATTTGCCAGGTCTCCCTTTTCTTCCACGTCTCTTTGGTCCACGTCTTCGCCCTCTATGAGAAAGTCTATTTCTTCCCCTCTTTTTGCCACCACGTCTATATGGTTTTCGTCTGAGCCCCTTGCGACCAGGCTTCCGGCGTCTGAATTTGCGAGGTCTCCATTTTCTTCCACGTCTCTTTGGTCCACGCCTACGCCCTCGACGGGAAGGTCTATTTCCTCCCCTCTTTTTGCCACCACGTCTATATGGTTTTCGTCTGAGCCCCTTGCGACCAGGCTTCCGGCGTCTAAATTTGCCAGGTCTCCCTTTTCTTCCACGTCTCTTTGGTCCACGCTTTCTCCCTCTACGGGACGGTCTATTTCTTCTCCTCTTTTTGTCACCACGCTTATATGGTTTTCGTCTTAGTCCCTTGCGACCAGGCTTCCGGCGTCTGAATTTGCGAGGTCTCCATATTCTTCCACGTCTCTTTGGTCCACGCCTTCGCCCTCTACGGGAAGGTCTATTTCTTCTCCTCTTTTTGCCACCACGTTTATATGGTTTTCGTCTTAATCCCTTGCGGCCAGGCTTCCGACGTCTGAATTTACGAGGTCTCCATTTTCTTCCACGTCTCTTTGGTCCACGCCTACGCCCTCGACGGGAAGGTCTATTTCCTCTCCTCTTTTTGTCACCACGTCTATATGGTTTTCGTCTGAGCCCCTTGCGACCAGGCTTCCGGCGTCTGAATTTGCGAGGTCTCCATTTTCTTCCACGTCTCTTTGGTCCCCGCCTACGCCCTCTATGGGAAGGTCTATTTCTCCCCCTCTTTTTGCCACCACGTCTATATGGTTTTCGTCTAAGCCCCTTGCGACCAGGCTTACGGCGTCTGAATTTGCGAGGTCTCCATTTTCTTCCACGTCTCTTTGGTCCCCGCCTACGCCCTCTATGGGAAGGTCTATTCTTTCCCCTCTTTTTGTCACCACGTCTATATGGTTTTCGTCTTACCCCTTTGCCACCAAGTTTCCGGTGTCTGAATTTACGAGGTCTTAATTTTTTCAGATGTCTCTTTTGTCCTGGCCTTCGCCCTCTACGGACAGGTTTTTTACTTCGTATCTTACTTTTTTTGCCTGGGCGCCAAGTTTTTTTGCGTTTACCTCGCAGCTCTTTATGTGAAGGCCGTCGCCGTCGACCTTTTCCAGAGGGGCGCTTCGGTTTTACTCGGCTTGGTTTCTTACCTCGCCCCGATTTCGATCCTTTACGTGTCGATTTCCTGGGCTTTTTACTACTCGGTTTCCCTTTTGAGCTCGGTTTCTTTGATTTACCAACGGGCCTCTTCTTACGACTCGGTTTTCGTTTTATAGGTTTTTTGCCTGCTTTAGGGGTTTTGATGACTTTTGACTTTGGTTTCCCTTTTGAGCTCGATTTCTTTGGTTTACCAACGGGCCTGTTCTTGCGACTCTTTTTTCGTCTTATAGGTTTTTTGCCTGCTTTAGGATTTTTAATGACTTTTGACTTAACACCTGTTGGTTTTTTCCTAGGTTTACTTGGCCCCTTACTCGGTTTGTTCTTTTGTGGTGTTTTTGGCTTTTCAGCTGCCCTGTTAAAAAAATTGTAAATCAATGCAGGATGAATCATGTGGACAATATGCGATGCGTAATTAATTCTTTCCTGACTTGAACACTTGCATAACCATCGATTTTTTGTGAGGGTATATCACCACTATAAGACCAAGCCGCTTTCCCCCCGAAACCGTCAGCCATCAAAAATGGCCTCTTTTGTTTCATAAATCTTTCGAGTTAATTTTGCATTTTTTTTCATCCAGAATAACCAGCTTTTAGTCAACAGAGGGTTCAATAAATTGACTGGGACACATACGGGCGTAACATTCACCATCGGAAATGTTGGTTAGCCCCTGCGGTCCAATATTTGTAACTTTTTTGTTCCATATTTTGGATTATGTCAACAGCCTTACTGCGCAATGCGCCCACAGCGCGCCTAGAACAACAGTTGAACAGGATATTCTATGTAACTACAGGGATGCTGGCACCTGAATGAAAGGTCTTTTTACAATGAACATGAATCCAGTACCCTGATGATAATTGAAAGCAGCTCCTTTTGAGTGGTTCGACTGAAGTCGCAGTTGGCGCTGAGAAAGTTAATGTAAATTAACAATAAAGTATGTTATCTCCTCTGTATTAACGACGCAATTTTCAATGCGCAATGCTTCATCATTTGCTAATACGATAATCTGCCGATAATTCTACTGATCAATTATAATTTATTGTATTTTTTGTGACAAGGAAGTGTAAAATATCACAACAAAATGTGATCACTCCGTGGAAAGCGCGTCAAAGTAAAATTAATGTATACCAAACGTTGTTTTTGGTAGAAAAGAATGTTACGCGCAGCGCGATGCACGCTGCAGTCAAAGCGTAGCGTCACCCACGTGCAATCAGACAGCTTTCCCATTCTAATGAATTCAGTGTTCATTACTTACGCGGGGCCACCGCCACCCATTGGGCTGCCTCCTCCGCCTCCGAACATGTTTTCCAAGTTATGTATGTCACCCATATCCAGTGAGCTCCTGCGAATTCTTCTCAGGGTAGTAGCACCTATTCATGATGTGCAATAATTTAATGACATACAAAGGAGAAAGTTTGTTGCATGCACAGATGGAGCAATTGGGACTTTTGTGTTTGATATTGTCTGTTTTGAAGGGTTACCGACAACTATCTTAGCGCTACTCGGTATTGAAGTCTGTTGAATCGAAATTCGCGGTTTGAGTCTAAGGGCGGAGAGATGCATGTTTTATAAGGTTATTTAAAACTTTTCTTTGTTATTTCGTTAGTCATACATCAACTGGATAACCTTTGTCATGCTAATCTGTCTTCTGCAGGATAAAGGATAAATTTAGGGCCCTGCTCTTCTTCCTGATTATCTTTCGTTGTTATAAAATATATTTGAGATAAAATGATTACGACTGAGTGTTATTGTGACTTTCAGAACAAAAGCGACACACTGAATATTTACCAAGGAATTTTAAAATATTGTCATATAAATGCTATCGACCAACAGATCGAATTTTAAAAGTCTACGGCAAAAATCGTAAGAGATTAAAACAGTCATATGATCAGTTTATGTAAATCTTGAAATCAATTAGCCAATATAATTTGGGGGACGGGAGACACTCGTGTTTTACCTGATCTGTATCTCTTCTCACAAATGAACGGTTTTCGTTCTGTACAACGTCTTTTTTGCCAACGCCGTTTGCTCAAAGAAGAAGCGATTATACACTGGGGCTACAAAGATAACAAATAAAGCGACGAGCAATGAGGAGCAAATGATCTGATACGAAACAAAGTTCCAAAATCGCAAGATAAAAACTCTGATTTGTTGCAACCGTTTCATACAAGTCTGACAATTGTCACATTTTTGACGCAGGTGCTGAGATTATTTTTCTTTACCAGCAAAGCTGGCTTTGTATTTCTTTATTTCTTCCCCAAATTTTATGTTATCAGAGAAGAGGCCTTTTTTTCCCAGGCAAAATTTGGCCAATGCAAATGAAAAATATTAACGGGGAACGGGGATTTGGATTTAAATTTGCCTATGTTTTACAACTTATTTTTATCTCTCTTTTACCGTTCACAATCTCAAGAAACGCTAACAAAGAAGGCACCAGTCAATCTGTCAAAGTAAATTCTACATAATGTTGCCGACAAGTGAGAAAGCCGGATATCAGGAAGGGATAGCCATGAAAATATGTGTGGTCCCATATTTTACATATTGTACTAATTAATTTCATGCATGGAAATACCGGATCTATCACTTTATTGACGGTATTGACTCTGCCGGCTATTAGACGGAATTTATGTATGCCGTTGATGGGGACGATGTGAAAAGTAGGGCGGGCTTGTTCTGTCTACACAGGCAAATAACTGGTATCAGCGGATCAGAATCCATTCTAATCAGATGAGTCCTTATATATATATATATATATATATATATATATATATATATATATATATATATATATATATATATATATATATATATATATATGTATGATACACATTAGGCCACTTAAGCTGGTCTGCACCCACTTAAGGTGGTTTGCCAGAGCTCCCATAAAAAATCCGTGGGTCCAGTGCCGATCCATGCTGCTGCACTCACTGACGTCGAGGCCCAGTGGCGTGGCACAGCGCTCCTGGCGGCAGTAATGCGTCCCAGCGGGTATGCGCAAATCAGTTTCCTACTCTGGCATCCATCGTTGGTGGACGCGTATTGTTGGAAGCTCCCGATTTTTTCTTACCTTTTGGTACTCTTTTGGTTTCTATTTTCGTGAGTTAGTTTATAGGTTTCCCTGAAATTGGTTCCATCTCCGACTTAGTTAGTCCAGGTTAATTGGTTTTGTGCAGACCAATGGATATCCATGTGTAGTTGGACGTCCCTTGGGTCGCCAACCACCACGGGATCACCTATTGGGATGACCATCCTGCATGTTGGTCCTGCATGCGTAGGATCATGGAGGTATTACACGGAAGGAGAGAGCACCCCGGCCACTTCAAAGGTTCCAGCCCTGAAACTGCTAAGTTTTAGGGGGGGGGGAGGCGTGTAATAAAACCCACACACTCCTACTGTGCGGAGACTGGGGCACAGCTTGTGTAAACACAGAGGCTATTAGCGCCCGGCATTCATTGGAATTTTAGACCTTTCGGTAATCTCCGAGGTGCTGGGTGACAAGTTTCACCTATTTCAAGGGTGATTTTCTACCTGGCCAAATCATGCCACAAAATAATTGTCACATCCATGCCAAGACCTTACATCATGGTACATTTTGGTGGTACTTTGACAATCTGGTCGCATCTGAATATTTCATCATACAGATCTTTATTCAAGCTACATTGAGATAAGCCATCAATCTTGGGAGAAACTGGATTTCCTCCCGATTTCCAGGCTGATTTTCTACCTGGTCAAATGACACCAAGAAATGACAGTTTACATCCATGGCAAGATCTCAAATCAGAGTACATTTTGCCGTTATTTGGACGAACCGGTCGCATCCGGATTATTCATTTGTATAGATCTTCGTTCAAGCAAAATTGCCCATACTTTACATCGGGACATATCCGCCATATTAAGACACCCATCTTGCAGAAATTGAATTTTTCCCCCTATTTCGACGGCAATTTTCTACCTGACCAAACCATGCCAAGAAATAGCCATTTACATCCGTTGTAAGATCTGAAGTCAGTGTACAATGTGGTAGTATTTTGGCAAACTGGCAGTATCCGGAAAGTTTATTACTGAAGATTTTTATTTTGGCAAAACTTTCCTCAGCTTATCACTCTGGAATCTCCCTTGGAAATGATAGAATTTCAATATCTCGGTTTCTAGTACGAGTACAACGATGTAATGGAGACAATTCAAATCATCTTGGCGGAAGCTAGCTAAGCTGACTACGCATATATACAGGTGAATGGTGGCCGCTTACAACATTACGCATCATAAGGTTCCGCTGTTCCAGAGCAATGATGCTAGAAAATGTGCTGTGCACCTGTGAGACAAGCCTGACTGAACACGGCCGTGGTTTCAGAGCTAGGGTACAAAGCAGGCACTTATCGCTTTTCCCAATTGAGCTCATTAACGCAGGACAAAGGGTGTACAAAGCAATCATTTGCACAATTAATTGGTCCCCACAGGGGCTTGATTGGCTCAACTGGCCATGCTTTCTCCTTCTGTATAATACCTCCATGGTAGGAGTGGCATATTCTGCACTGAGGAGAGTCCATGCAAGGTCTGTTCATGATGGACTCCCTTTCAGTGGCAGAAAGTTTGTCGAGCAGATGTTAAATCTGCAAAACAGGCTCCAACATGTGTGTTAGGTCGATGTACCTTGCTGGGGTGGGGTGGGGAGCATAGATCCTCAAACTGAGGCATGAACTCTCGATGTAGAGATCCAGGCACCTTCCAGCGTGCCCAGGCCTCACTGTCAGGTACAAACTGGTCCTCGAATCGAGGTTTATCCCCAAATCGAGGCCTCTATGGGAGAGGTTGCTAGTTTGATGAGACCTCACAGTCAGGAAGAAAACGGGGTTTCAAATAGAGGCTCATCCTCGTATCATGCCCCTTGTCCTTGAATCAAGGCCCCTGTGTGAAAAGATCAGCCTTCTATGGACCGTAAGTGGACTGTGGTTGAGAAATCCTGTTCAATGGTCTCCTCCATATCCACTACAGCTCAAGTGAGTAGGTCTGTAGTCAATGGCCCCTCCCATCCTGACAGATCTATGGCTGGCTGTGTGTATTTGGTTCAACGGCAGGATGGTACATTGGTGATTACTAAGGCAGTGAACACCAAGATGGGAAAGAAGTTGGCGGTGGCATGGGTAGAGCATGGATGATGTCATCATCATTTCCCAAGGCACCTCCTCCTGCAGGCTTTCCTTCTCATGCCCCACCTGTACAAGCTTCCACTGTGCAGGTGAAAGTGACTGCCCAGGTGATCATGCTCAAGGTGGAGGCACTGTTTGCTTTTGTCAGCAAGTATTTCGACAGGTTGGAGTGTATGGTTTCCTCCAGACACTTGGCAGGTGCATCTCCTTCCCCTACGCTTTCAGAGATGCCTGGCTCCTCTTGCAAAAGCGCAGCTGAGTCATTGTCCAAGTTGGCTGCACCAAAGCCCAAAGTGGCTAGTGCAGTAAGGGCGGTGGTTCCCAATAAGCCTTCCCTGGTGGTGGTGGCTGAATCCAAGCCCCTTTGGGGGCCAGGGTTCTGACCACACAATAGTTCTCAGTGGCAAAGACTCAGCTGTCATGGTCACTTGGGGTGGGGGGGGTGAGAGATTGGCCCCATGATCGATCTTTCCCCTGCCTCTCTTCCCCAGTTATGAGCATTTGTGCTCCCGCCATGGGAGGGAGAGGAAATAAAGGAAGAAGAGAAAAAGGGAGAACTGCCACAATTTGGGGTTTTTTTGGGGGGGGGATGAAAGCTGTAATGGCAGAACCTCAGTTCCAACACATTGCCAGCTGGGGATAGGCAGTCACCTGCCTCAGCAGTTCCCATGCCAGAGGGTGGAGGGGTGGCATGTAGATGGGCTCTCGGCATGCCTAGCCCCAGTATTGGAGTAGGTACTGTGGAGTTGGAGGCTCCATGATCATCTCCAAATTGGAAGGAGGCAGAGTCACAGCCACCTCTTGCCACTGGCAAGGGGGCGGAGGCCCTGTTGTCATTGGCTGTAGCCGAGGAGGTTGCAAACAGAGCCGGTCTCCCTCTAAGGCAGAGAGGCCATGTTCAGTGTTTAGAGTGAATGTCACAATTATGCGGGAAACCCTCCCCTGGCAGGCAGTACCACAAACCACAGCCACAGCTGAGAGCTCTGCCCATGTCAGTAGTGGGTGCTGAGACCGCCCCAAGTTGAGGTTCCGTTTTCCACTTTCCTGGCCAACTCAAAATCTTTCTGCTACCTGGCTGGGTAGAGCAACAGGCCAGACACGGGATCCTTCCAAGATGGCCTGGTGCAGGGACGGTTGCTGGCAAAGCCAGAAGCAAGATTGGAGCTGTATTGGATGAGTCAGTCTATGTACAACTTTGCTCCAAAGAGGGTTGATGCTCTCTTACAGGACCACGTCATCAAGAAAGTGAGTATGTCTCCCTGCCCCTCTGAACACTTTGGCATTTTTAGCAGGATGCATTTGTGATGATGATTATAGCTTCCTCCCTTGACTGCTCGGGGTGTTCTGTTATTCAGCTCCTCAAGGAGGCACATAACTACCTGTTGGCACCAGCCTCCACCAAGTGTTTGGTGGAGACCCAGCTGGGCCTTGAGCAGTCTCAAAGTTATGCTGTAGGGCAAATGCTTAGCAGAGCCATAATGCTTGACCCCAATGTCAACTCGGTACCATGTAATGCACTTCTCTCTGTGGCCAACCTGCTGACAGCAGTGAACAAAGCTGCTCACAAGCTGTTCTTGGACCCAGTTGGTATGGGGCTGTTCAGCCAGGGGTTGGTCTCCTTTCTGGCAAGGGTGGACAATGTGGCCAAGGAGAGGTGACATGATATCTAGATGGGGATTTGCTGAGGGCAGCCAAGGGGTCACCCTTCTCCCATCAGCCTGCCTTGGCTGCACTTGGTCCTCAGCAGCAGCAGAAACTGCAGAGGTAGAGGACAAAGCTGGCTAACAAGGGTGGTTAGCCTTCAAAGTCGGGTACTTCTGGTTCCAAGGGCAGCCAGAAGTCAATACTTCACCTCTAGGGGCATATGCTGGTCGTCAGACACTTCTGCAGGCCTACTGATCTGCAGTCCCTATCAGCCCTCTTAGCAAGGATTGGTCAGGAGCCGACTAGTGTTGTTTGCTAAGCAATGGAATCACATGATGGACAATGTTTTTGTCAGGAGCATCGTTCATCACAGTTACTCAGTGGGGTTTGTCGAGGCAATCCTAATCTCCTCTCAAGAGTTCCCTTTTCTTTTCTGCTTCATGTAGAGCTGGCTCAGGATCTCTTGCACGAGTTTGACTACAGATAGGGTACAAACCAGTGTTAGATGATGGGTCCTGGGCTTTCACAGTTGTCTTTTTTTGGTGCTGAAAAGAGACTGCAAGCACAGACTCTTAATTGACTTGTCGTGTCTCAACTAAGTGAGTGTGATGCCAGAGCAGTCCCTGGTATCGTTCAATGGGGAAGTGACCCTATTTACTGATGCCTCCCTATGGGGCTGGGGAGCACATTTGGACTCTGTGACAGCCTCACGCAAATAGCCTTCTCAGTGGAGGCAGTTTGCCATCAATTGGCTTGAAATGGAGGTGATTTGTCGCACCCTTGCCCAGTTCCATTCACAGGTGCAGTACAAGCATGTTCTGGTAATGTGTGACAATCTTTCAGCAGTTGTATACATCAATCAACAGGGAGGTACCAGGTCAAAAAGGCTGTTCTCTCTGGCCATGTTGAACTTGCTCTGGTGCCATCAGCATGGCATCAGGATCCAAAGTTAGCACATTTAGGGTTGCCTGACTGTCAAGGCAGCCCTGTTCTCACACCAATTGCAGGTGATTCGAGTATTCTCTGAATCCCAGGGTGGTGGAAGAGATTTGGGCCCTTTGGGGCAGACCACACGTTGATCTCTTTGCCACCAGAGACAATAACAAGATCGACACCTTTGTGTCCCAATTTCCTGACGAGTTGGTGTGGGCAATGGATGTCATGTCAATTTCATGACTGGGGAAGTTAGCATATGCCTTTCCTCCAACCACGCTCTTGCCAAGAGATTGAGCAAGATGTGGAGGAGCAGTGCAAAGTCCTTTTGAGCCCCTGGTGGCCCAAGAGGGATGGTCCTGGGACCTTCTAGAGTTGAGTGTGTAGCTTCCATTGGCTGTGTCTATTCTTCCTCAACTGCTCCATCAACAAGGCTCAAGCAAATTCCACTATAACCCATAGTTTATCAGACTTCCCATCTGGCAACTATCGGGAAGGCCATTCCTTCAGCCAGCTTGTCAAAGGAGGTGGCTGAGCAGATTGCCCACAGAAACCTTCACAAGTCTTCTATAAAGATTTATGACCCACAGTGGAAACAAGTTTGCAGCTTTGTGCACTGCTAATGGCCTTTTGCCTGGGGAGGCTTCAGTTCAGCAGATTGTGGACTTTCCTTAAGTCTGTTTTAGGAGGTGCACTTGAAGGTTTGCCCCATCGAGGGATACCAGTTAGCCATTGCTATCCTTAAGACCAGGGGGCAGAGTTTAGGGATGGATCCCTTCCTCTGCAGACGTTTCAACAGTTTGTATACTGATCTGCTGGTGGAGCACAATCTTGTGCCTCACTGGGATCTCTCCATAGTGCTAGGGGTGCTGACCAAGCCCCATTAGAACTTAAAGATATGGGTTCAATCGGTTTTAAGATCATGACCTTCAATACGGTCATCCTGTCAGCTCTGGCCACAGGTGCTAGGCTTGGGGAGATACATGCCTTAGATAGATCCCTCATCAGTTCATCTTCTGATGGGAAAGATGTTTTTCTGAGGCCTTGGGTTGGATTTGTGTCTGGGACACAAGTGACCCCTGATCCATCAATAACTTAAACACGTTTTGGGGGTAAAGTCACTCTTGGTGGCAATGTCACTGTCTGAGGCAGATCGGGCCCTTTGTCCCATTAGAGTGCTCCCGTTCTATTTGAGTAGAACTGAACCTGATCGAGCTGGGTGGAAACTTCTGTTTCTTCCACTTAGGCAGACCAAATGCGGGACTCTGTCTCCTAACACCATCTTGGGATTTATAAGGAAAACCATCCCCTTGGCCTACCAAGGGATGAAGAGCTTAGACTTCTTCATTCTCTTCGGGCTCATGAGACTAGAGAGTTCTCTGCTTCCTAGGATGCAGTGAAAAACACATTAGTAGGGGATATTGTGGCCAACCTTAGATGGCGCTCACATTATACCAATATGTCTTTCTACCTATGCGACTTGGAAAAGGTGGAGGTGCAGCTGTTGGCACTCAAGTGCTTCTCGACAACCATTTCCAACTGGTCTTAGAGGGTGCCTTCTTCACCCCTCCAGCTCAAAGGAGTTGGTGTGGGGGCATCCAGGGTCCATGAGGGTTGTCTGGTCTGTGGCTCTCAAGTGCGGAGTCTTTGGGCTAGATTTTTTCAAAGGTACCTCCCTATCCAGTCTGATGTTACATCAGCTTAAGTGACCTCTGTTGTCGTAATGTGTCTTTAATATGAAGGTTTTCAACAGTTAAACTATTATTAAAAAACATTACTCACCATAGGTCCCTAGAATTCTCACCCAAACATTCGTGCTTTTCTGTTCCTCCTACTCAATGTAAGAAACTGATTTGTGCATGCTCACTAGGATGCATTACAGCCGCCAGGAGCGCTGTGCCACAGAACAGGGCCTCAACGTCATTGAGTGCAGCAGCATGGGTCGGCACTGAACCCACGGATTTTTAAGGGAGTTCTGGCAAAGCATCTTAAGTGCGTGCAGACCAGCTTTAAGTGACCTATAGTGAATAATGTTTCTTAATTATCGTGTTACTGTTGAAAAAACTTCATAATATATATGTTTGTGTGCGTGGCCTATTGTACAACGTCTGAAATAAACTTATCTTTATCTCCATACATACATACATACATACATACATACATACATACATACATACATACATACATACATACATACATACGTACGTGCGTGCGTTCGTGTGTACATATATCCATCTCTCATTTTTGAATCAGGTCAATTTTTTCCAAATATCGAGTCATAGGCGGTGGTACGTGCCATAAAAATGATCATGTATCTTATCAAATTTGACATGAGATCGTCCTTGTACATCGGAACATTCAGTGTGAAATAACATTGTTTCGTTGAAAATTCGATCAGCACTTTGAATATTGAGACGCAAAATGAAAGTTTTACCTGACCACTTATTCTGGCAAACCAAGACTGGAAAAATGAAAACACTCCGACACCAAATTTGCCCCTTTTGGTATCTAGATGTATCCAGAACTCCACTGGTTTACTGCAAATAACAAGAACACAAGTGTCATTTTTCCTTTTCTTGGCATCCGTCGTTATACCTACAGGGGCTATCAAGTTTTCTTATTGATAAACGAAAAGGCACCGAGATTTTTAAAAACCTCATATTTGCGTTTAATTTTCGTTTCTGTATGAAATTGTGCGGGAAAAAAGAAGCGAACAAATAAACACGGACGCCTGTATATGCCCTGCATGAACATCGAAAAGGCTACTGGCCCAATAGTGGACAAGTTGGTTACTATGAAACATTATTTTCTCCAACATAATCTCAAACCCTAAGTGTATCCACCTCATTCCTCAGCAAACGAGTGTTTCGCTCACACAAAATACATCAGAAATAGTTTGTCGGAGCGGCTTACAAAATAAAAAATCACAACGTGGCTTTTCGGATTGAAAGTCATTTTCTCCTTTTTTTTAAAAAACCAAACTGAGAAGTATCATTTTAAGTTTCAATATTTTGTAGTGCCAAAAGGAATACAATACATTCTGAACAAAGATACAGAAACATACCCATAATCATTCAATAAAACTTAATCTGCAAAATTGTGTTTAAAACAGCAGCACTGTTTTGGATCCTGAGGAAAAGTGACCCGGGGCGACTCACTTTAGAAAACCACATACAGCAGCAAATTCAGCGTTTTTTGAAGAGAGAGAGAGAGAGAGAGAGAGAGAGAGAGAGAGAGAGAGAGAGAGAGAGAGAGAGACAGAGAGAGAGAGAGAGAGGGAGGGAGGGAGGGAGGGAGAGAGAGAGAGAGAGAGAGAGAGAGAGAGAGAGAGAGAGATGCGTTAACACGTGTACAAGGGCCCAACATTAGACCAATGCTTAATAATTTTAAAAGGGGGAGGGCAGATGCGATTGGTACGCCCTCTGGTGAACCCTCTATTGACGTGCGCGAAGGCAGGAAGTACGTTCTACCACTGGAAGTAAATCCTAATCGTCTAAGCGTTTGCTATCAGAAATGACAACTTAAAATCCCAATAATTGTGGTACAGATCTCTTAATGAACGAAGAGTCGAACCAATTTGATTGATAACTACAAAAATATGCGATACTATAAAATCCATATCAGCTGAGTTGCTGTAAATTATGTACACCCTGTATGTAGTTTCTTGTTAGAAAATCAAATGTCCGAAATACAATACCAACTGTTCCTGTACAAGCAAAAAGTCCCTCGCGCCTTCATGGAGGTACACAATAATAATAAAATGACAGTCATCATGCAGTGTCCTTTTCACTTTCACACGAAGTGTAAGTTGCAAGTGCAAAAGTAACAACATAAAACCACCACTGTATCCTACCTGTGCTTCTCAGCTGGAATAAATTCTTGCAAGACATTTTCATCCAAAGACGCAAGTCCCTGGTACCCACGTCTCCTGCATTCAATGTCTGCTTCATTTCTTGTGAGGTACTGAGTGTACGCGCCCATACAGCTACCTCTGAATTGTATCCAAAGCGAATCACCGGGACATGTTGTCGGTCCACCTAGCCAAGAGAAGAATTGTTTATATAAATTACTGTAGACGAACACATAATGCAGAGTAAAATGTGTTTTTAAATTATATATATATATATATATATATATATATATATATATATATATATATATATACATACATACATACATACATACATACATACATACATACATACATACATACATACATAATTGCAATCGGTAAATCGATAAACGTGCTGTACGAGAGCAAGCATCGCCGAATAAAGTATTATCCTTGGCCATTGAACATAAAGTGTTAACAGAATACAACAGAATGACACTCTTTCACTTCCCCTGCCATCCTTCACAGCACAGCATATACGACATCTCGACATCACATCATACAAAAAGCCCCTCCCTGTCCCTCTGCCCGGCAGTACATCATGTAGGACTTCTTTCCGATAAAAAAAAACTGGATCCATTGATAGGGATGGGGTTGGAAAGTGAGGGCAGTATGCAATGGACAACTTTTTGAGAAATATTGCATTCAGATGGGATTTGTGCAAAGACCTTGATAAATATTTTCACGCCCCCCAACATTTATAGGCCTTATGCGATATTGTTCCATGTTTTTCTGTGTGTTTATTGTTCAGTTTGTTACGAATAATCTGCTGATAAAACAGTTGCAAATACTAGAATGATTGAAAACCTTGTCACAACAAATGCTAATTTATGTCAACTGATACTGTTTTTATCATAGTAGTTGTCCAAGTCTACATTGACAACGTCATTTCCGCTTTAAGAACATGGTGATAAGATTAATCTTTCAGTCCATTTGAATGCTGTGTAAGTATATTTCTTGATAACTCTTCTGTGGGACTTCACACATGGACGCTTCAAAACAGCCACAACAGGCAGTTTTATTTGGTTTCGACATTGCGTTATTATTACACTTTGCGCTTTCAGAGTATACGATGAAATTTACATAGATAAGAAAAAAAAGTCCGGCGAACAATGTTTCTGATCGACATACAACTGTGACTCTGTCTTGGTGCTAGAGTACCCTGAGTGCGTAAATGAAATCAGTGAAGTCAATTATAAACATGGTATGGTATACGTCTTGAAATAACCGACAGCCCAGATTTACAGGTGATCTCGAATATTTCACACAGTTAGTTCTGTTACATGAATGGAGACCCCCCCTTTTTTTTTTTGATAAACTGGTGGCTCAAGTTCCCCCAAAGTATGAAATTGCAAGAGGTATATAATAAACAAACACCCCCCTCCCTGAAATCATATTACTAGTGATGATCTGAAAACAGTACGTACCGATGACGAATTGTGGCCCTAACAAAAATAAGGCCAGAACGGTTGGGACACTTGGACGCATCTTGGCGTCCGTTGGTCTCCCAAGATCCAACGACAACTGATCTTGACCAGATGTGCATTCTTTCCTTAAGAAAATGGAGCCACGTGATCACGTCGCATGTGCACTAAAATGTGCATTTTATGTCGCTCGTTCGTGTAGTATAAACTTTCAATTACCCTCCCTTACAAAAGAAAAGTTTCTCTTAATGATGTGCCATATGTGTTCAAGAAATTAATTGCATCAAAGGAACGGAATGTTTTCACTTGGTATGCAAAATAGCTGCTTAAAGTGGCTGTAACAGGTGTTTCTAGGTCGCTGATTGGTCACTGGTACGCAAAGTCGAGCCAACGGTATCGGCAAAATAATATACTGGCAACAGCATGATTGCACACATTTATTTAATAATGTGTGTATATGTATACCGTATATGTCTAAGTGTATACCGTGAAGGCAACTACGAGGAAATAACTATCTACTGTTTCTCGGCGTGTCGCCAAGGCAAGAAACGCAAAGATATTCAATAGATATGAGTAGAGACATGAAAGACTTCAGTTTGCCTATAAATACCGCGGGAAAGGGTTTTGGTCCGATTAGCGAGGTGTTTTTTGGCATAACACGCCGATGTTTGCCATTTCTCTCCATTTTGTTCGTCCAAGTGAGATAGGCTGGAATTTGGGTGACTATTGCCCCTCGTCACATTTTGGCCTAAAACTTGAAGTCTGAGTCCGTAGGCTCATCTGCATCATATATTTATCTGTCGTCCTCCATTTTTGATGTATAAAGATACCCGGTCCTCTGTGCCGGAAACAATTAGACAAAGGTCAATTTTGTAGCTAAACTCAGACACGATTCGAGTCTGATCTAATTTGCTGACTTACAGATATAAAGTCCTGTGTCTTAGGTGTGTTTTGAGTTCTGAATGAAGCAAAATTACAAATTTTAAAGCAGTGAGCTCTTGTCTCATGTTTCCTATGTTAATCATGGCCTCCTTTTCGGTGCAAACGATGTTAAGGTCAATGCATAATTGATCCACATATTATGGGTATGACATGCCATCAGATGGGGACATTTGCTTTGAAATGATATGGGGTAACACGCATTGCTGGGGGTGAAATGCCAGTGGGTAAGGACCCATTTCAGAGTACTGGATAAATTCTCAAGGTGGGGGCGGGGGGGGGGGGTTTGGAGCATCATTACTTCTACACTAATTGAAAAGAAGTGAGAAACGTTTTTGGTTGTAAGTTAAATCCATAAGCCACATGCGTAGCAAATCAGAAAATATACGAGGAACTGGAAGAACGGGTCGCAGTGAAGGTACGAAGTCGTTTAGCAGCTCCTCGAGATTTTATGACCGGAGCGTTAGCGTAGGTCATAATATCACGAGGAGCTTCTAAATGACCCTAACCCACTTCGAAGGTAATAATATACATCAAAACTGACCAATGACATGAGTTCAAATGTAGTCTGTAATGAATTGTCTTTTCTGTTGTTATGTAATTTCACAATTGCCTGAAAAGCAGACCAAGATCCGTGTAACTGCGCCAGCGGAGTATGCATAATACGCAGCTTGGGTCTGCTTTGGAAGCACTTTCCACAGTAACCCGACACAAACATGTCTCTGTACACAGGTAAAAATGGATTGCGCAGTGCCGGACTCGGACGGTTTTGCTTTGGAAAAATTCCCGATGACTTGCTCGCGATAGCTACATAAGACTTAATTATCAGTGAAAAAGAACAAAATGTACCCAAAAGTGAAGGCTACAAAGTATTTGTTCCCCTGAAATTTTGAAGAAAAAAGTGTTAAAAGCCGTACCCAAGTCGACCAGACACCACAACCGAGTAGATCAGCCAACATTTCAAAATGCACCAAAATTACACAAACTTAGACTCACTGGAAAGTTCGTGTCAAGACAAATTCAAACATGTGGAGGAGAACAAAACTTATGGGATTTTTTTTGCGTGGTATTAATAACCCGTTTTTGTCCCCAAATCTGCATTATAAAACTGTGACTTGTCTATGACCTTTCACCATTGTTTCAGATTGCTGTTTTCCCTAGTTAATTATGTTCAATTCATTTGCCTGTAAATTTCTCAGTTTTTGAGGTACCATGTTCAAAGAAAAAGTGATACA
This sequence comes from Hermodice carunculata, assembly GCA_964020975.1. Taxonomy (NCBI): domain Eukaryota; kingdom Metazoa; phylum Annelida; class Polychaeta; order Eunicida; family Amphinomidae; genus Hermodice; species Hermodice carunculata. The sequence goes on from OZ026617.1 coordinate 80,335,183, forward strand.
ATAATTATTACCTTTCAAAATTGATCTTGAGATAACTTTGGGGTAGATGTTATAGGGATTATCTTAATCCGTCAAAGGAGAAAGATAAATGCATACCAAAGAAACGAGAATTACATGTATAATAGCCCTTTATAGACTGTATATGGCCACCAGGGCAACAGAATTGTATTTTACCTGTCACACATTAATTCTTGAATAATTTGAAGATTAGAATCAAATGTATTACCATAATCCATTAAGCGGATAAACATAATTAGTCAAGAAAATCGGAATTATATGCAAAATATATTAATTTCATTCAAGCTTATACCACAAAAATTTATAGACATTCTCTACAACTTTTTCAATTAAACTTTAGGCAGATTTCAATGTGTGGATTATGCTAATCCAGCAAGTGGATTAAGAAAAATATGGGTAAAAACATAGACCAAATATGTGATTCTTTGGTGGACACTTCAAGCTCGACCATTTGGCCAAGTTTTTGGTTGTTCCATCATACTTCAAAGACAGATCACTCACATTATCCAAACCACCCCACACTTGTTGGCGTGAAAAGGCCTTCATTTCTTTTGTCATATTATTTTGTGAAGAATAGCTTGGCACGTCATGCACATGCAGGTCCTTTCCAGTGATTGCTTTTGCTTAGTGTCTCTGATACGTTTCTCTGAGAAATACTTAGGCTCTGCAAGTGGTAGCTGGCTTTCCTCATGCTAGGCGCATATGTCTTGCCATTTATTTTGGTGTGAATTGACATTTTTGTCTTTGTACTTCAAGGTTTGCTGTTGGTTCTCGAGAAATTCACTATTCCGATGCAGTTCTTTCACTTTCACTTTCCCATTCCTGTTTACTAGCTATTTGGTGTATTTTTCTCTCACCTTTTTTCCTCATTGGCCCCCCAAAAACTTTATCATTTTTTGTTTGCCTACCTCATACCTTTTTTTTTCTTTTTTTTGTTTTTTGTTGCTGATTTGTTCTTTGAGAGAGATGCTCTGGTTTCAGCAAGTTTTTCTATCGGTTGTTCTGCCTGTCTTGATGTCCTTAACATAGCCTGATTTTTCCTCCACATGCATATGGAGTCATGTTTCCTTTTGAGAGACCGATTAACTTTGCGTGGATTATACAAGTTTTTTTTTTTCATGACACATAGCTTCTGTTTCAGGTTTCAGTTCTGAGCTTTCAGGTGGGTATTCTCGTCCTCCGATAGCCCCACTCTCTGCGTGAAGGTAGATACCTCAGCCCCAAGCTTTTTAATAGGCTCTTCCCCCACACCTGTCTCAAATTTATCAAATTTTGGAAGTTGGGGGGAGGGGGCAATACATCTGAAGAACAATGATCCAACTGTTGTGTGAGCTCTGCAGTCCGTTTCCGATTTTTCTGTGTTGATTGTAGCAGACTCCACTTTGTTTCTAAGAAGGTCTCCAGCAAGGTCCCTCGCTCACTCACTTTCAGTTCAATCAATGATGCACGGTGGCTCTTAACTTTCATGACAGCGTGACGCAAAAATTATTCAGGTACACTGTCTATTTTTTTTTTTTGAAAATTGCACTAAGTGCATTACTGTGGCAAACCATGTTATCACTTTCTACTTTTTTTTTGGTTTCTGTTGGTAATCCAAGACTTCAAGCATAACAGCATTTGTCAACATTGATTCATCAACTTTTGCAAGCCATTCAAGAAAAAAGACTTGGCGTTTCATATGATATACCCTTGGTCTGTCATCTGCAAGAAAATAAAACATGTATAACTATTTAAATTCGTGTAAAATACATTCTGATATTTACTTTGTCCTGTACAATAAACAAACTGTAAAACCTGTATAACCATTCAAAATTTTAAAAAAGTGCAAATGAAATTGCAATTATAAATTTAATTTAAAACATTAAAAAAATTAATTTAAAAACATCTATTGCGGGTCATTTGAGTTCAAATATAACTATTTAATTTAGGTGTGCTGACTATTATTCATTTCATCAATTTTTTATTTTTGTATTTTTTTGTCTTAATTTTGAAATGGAAAGTTGTAATAGCTGGCCCGAATTCGGCTTAGAATCCCCAAAACATGCTGACAGTAAACATGTATAATTCTGTATTGGTCTGTACTTTGTTTAAATTTTACTTACCAATTAATTTTGTCTCGATAAACTTTGTTATCAAAATAATGGAGGAACAAAAATTCAGCTGATTCAATGTTGACTTTTGCCTCCAAGGCAGACCCAAGCTGCGTATTTTGTCTACTCCGCTGGTAACACGGAACTTGGTCTGCTTTGCAGGCAATGTTGACTATGGAATTTTCCTCAGCCTCTGTATATATGTATACATGTTTTGGGCCCTCAGCACTTACACTTTGGCACTGCCTGCGTTTACTCGTAATTTTTCGCCCTAATTTCCCTAAAACTATCCTCTAGGTCTATTTCCTATGGAGTTAAAATAGAAAGCTGATAGATATTTATAAAATTTATTGGCAAAAATGGAACAAATCATTACTCAAACGATATAAACAATACGGCCTGGTGCGAGCATACAGCTTAATCAAGACGTGTCAACAGCCACGCGGCTGCCATCGTCAGCATCTTGGGCTGACTCCGTCGTTTACCAAATTCCGGGAAAGATTTACGCACTTTTGCCACTAAGTTATCCAATAAATCATACATCAAATGAAAGCTTATGAGTTCAACATTATTGTTATGTACATTCATTGCCTTCTAGATAAGTTTACTCTGTTTTGCACAATCGCTCCGTGGTGTGCTCATTGCCCCGTGGCCTTTCAAACTGGGAGTGGAATGAGCTGTGGAAATCATCAGTGCATAAATGTCGTATGTGAAACCATTGAAAATGAAGACTCGTTGGAGTGGAATAAAAGGAACCTTTTTAAAATTTTGAACTAGTTATTATAACACTGGGCAGCAAAAATGTCAGAAACAACATTTTTAAAAACTCACTTATGGCCTAACAAAATTGACGGTATGAAATACCGTGTGAAATGTATTGATATGAAATGAAAAGGAACTTTCGCTTCAGCAAATGCTGGCCGGTTCTACACAGTTTGCAATGCATTAAAGCAAGCTTATCTCTACACTACTGAAGGACGGGTGGGTATCATTTCAAGTTCCATGACAAAGAAAATCAATACATCAGGCAGTATTTTGTGGTAACAGATTGTACGAATGAATTAAAGCACACAAGGAAATTGCAATACTTTCATGTAAATATCAATGATCGTAGAGTCATGCAAACAGCGTCACATTGGGCTTTACACACACCGAAGTAAGACGCAAAAGACCCGGCTAATTCCTTTTTATGGCTGCGTTTTAACCAATGTGTCTCATACGGTAAAGACGCATATAGCCTGTTCAGACCTGGCGACGATGCGCATTATGTCCAATCGTTTTTACCGCACTCAACAGGCATTTTTAGATTATATACAGACCAGAAAGTAACTCCAAGAGTCATAAAAAAAAATGGACCAATACCAATGCTGAAAATGCGTTGTAGCAATCTACATGACTAACAAAGTTCCCGTAATGCGCATTAACACTCACATAAGCAGGCTAATAGACCTGTTTTGCGAACTGAAACCATGCAAAAACAATGTTTAAAAAAGACAGGACATTCGGACAGCATACACTTTTCCTGCGTTCATTCTCATATTTTGTCCTACAAGAGGGTTGTGAGATTGAACAAAATATATTGCTGCGTAAACTTAATCACATCTTTTACTGTTCATAGTTTTTTTTTTCAATTCTAGACATTAATGATATTTTCCGTTTTAACACCGTTCAGTTTCTGAGATAATAACGTGGAATTGATATCGGACAAATTGTTACTATGAAAATCGGTAAAGATAAATTATAAAGTTAATTAGAGCTCAATATAAGATGAATTTAAATGGAACGAACAATACTCATTTCAAACTTAAGAGGGTTATTTCGGGTTTTGCCTGTTGTTTTTTAGTGAGCGTTTTGAATTTTGGCTGAAAAATAACGACATCAAATGAATCTCTTCTGAGTATTAGACAGCTTTTCTTCTGACGGTTACGATCATTATCAATCGAGACGAGCATTCAACATTTATGGAGAACCGGACTAGTAATTTTGAAAATAAATTTGGCTCAGACTTAAACTCATGCTAGGAAGAAGTGTGCACCGCTTAGAGTAGACTGCTACAGTATCCTTTACATGTAAAGATCCTTTCCCGAGATATATCAGCTGATTAGAACAACATTTAATCTTTTCCCACACAAAGGGCTCGTGTTTTAATTGTCTGCTGCTTTGATGTTTTTTCCTCCATTTTGTTGTTAATGGAAATTTTTTGGTGAGAATTACAGGTAAAACAATCATGTCTATATGCCCCAGCTCAACAATTTTCCTTGGTGCCGGGCTCAATACGCACAAAGAAACTGCTGATTCAGGTTTATGCTGACCAGGAAAGTGTTAACCTCAGCAATGCCCTACAGTTAATTCACACATTATCAACTGTCATTGCAAACCTCCAAAAATAAAAAAAAAGGTAAATTTTCATCCACAAATGTCACATTTCACATAATTGTATGTTCCTCTATTGAGACTCGTTTGTCGAAATATTGATATATCTGCATCAATTTGAAAAAAAAATTTCGTTCAGGAAAAAAACATTAACGATAAATTATCGCTACACAGACCAACCCCTCAGCCAAATTTAGCCAAAGAGTATTGTCGTCATGTCGTCGTCCGTCCATCCGTTGTACTGTCCACCCATCGACACAAGCTCCTGTCGCGATAAATTAAGAATGCAAAGAGCTACTTGAACCAAATTTGGTGTGTCAAACCCTGTTGTGAATATATCGGATTTGATTTCACATCTGCCACCTTGTTCTTCTATTAAGGTCACAGGAACCAATTTTACCCACATGTGAGCCCTCTAGTGCCAAATAGTCTGGTAACTGTCTGGTGCTACAGTTGGGAAAACTACAAAAATATTTACTTCTGGGAAGAAAGAACATTACGTTTGCACATATAAAGGTGTCCTAATTTACATCAAAATTAACTTGTCTTGTCACAGAGGTGATAACTGACGGATAATGGATAAATTTATAGATATCAAAGTTAGAAACAAGTTTATAGAAAATACCAGCATACACCTCCAACACAAGAGAGTACTGAACAAATTATCATTAGGAGGCGCATTTGTGCCGGTTTCATGGCATGTTAATTTTCATCGCGTTAACTTAAGAATAACCAGAGGTGCTTCAACCAAATTGGTTTGTGGAATTCTCTTATAAACAGCTTGGACGGGATTATATTATAATATAATAATATAATAAACTTTATTTCAAGTCGAGTTTACAAAACACGGGTAACATTAGTATCGAGGCACTATTATCCGACCATGCATATTATTATAAGAGAAACACACACACACACACACACACACACATACATACATACATACATATATATATATACATATATATATATATGTATATATATATATATATATATATATATATATATATATATATATATATATATATATATATATATATATAACAATATGTACAAGCCATGTCTGTAGTATATGACCCAAAGCCGTCATTACCATGCAAGCTACTGCTGTACCGGTATCGTACTAAAGCTAAAGGCAGTACTGAGGACGAACTAGATTAAAAGCTTAATTGCATATAAGCGATCTTGGTCTTGCTTCAAGGTCACAAGTGTGCTTTTTTTTCAATTCCAGCAGCGTTAGCATGATAACTTGAGAATGGAATGAGCTTCTTCAACAAAATTTGGTACATGGTGTTCTCTTATGGAGTACTTTGGATGATTTTACATGAGTGCTGTTGACATCATTTTAAGGTCACACAAGTCAACTCTATCCAATCACGTTCAGCAAATATGACATACTGGCTTATAACTTGGTAATAGTGATTTCTAGGCTTATGGTTATTATGAAACATAAATTTGAAAATAAGTATGGAGTTTCTTTCAGTGTTGGTATTTTTGGACCTCAAATTACCTTCAAGGTCACAGGGGTCAACTTTGTAAATTCCAGATTTGACATAATAACTTTAGAATGGAATGGCCTTCTCCAACAAAATTCACTACGTGTTCCTCTCATGAAGTGCTTTGGATAGTACAGCACATGAGAGACCCTGACCTCATTTTTAGATCACATACGTTATCTTAATGGCATTTTCAGAAAATAAGACATATTGGCTTAAAACTAGGAAATGGTGAATACTAGACCCAGCATTTCTATTAAACATCAAGAAAAAAAGCACTTTGGAGTTTCATTTGGTGTGATTGATTTTGACTTTGAATGACTCTAAATGGTCAAACTCACATATACATGTAGGACTTTGGCGCCCTTGGCCACAAATCAATCCATCCGTAACCTTGCCAGCCAACAACAAATTTTTGTGCATGGAGTTACTGCATGAGATTGCACCGAGTAGTGTGTTATCTTCATAAGGTCAAGGTCTCAAAGCGCTGACACAGGCAGACGTAAAAGATGGGGAGTTTTTTGCCGAAGGGCATTGACGGCGGGGCATGGCTATTTTCAATTTTATGTCATCGTGCTATATTGTTCAGATTCTTTTCTATGAATATATATGGAAAAGCAATACAGTTTTATTCTTATCCGGTTTGGAAAAGCTGTATTAAATTAAGAATAGTTGGACACTAGAATGTCTTTTCGTGAGAATTATCGAATTTTATGGTACTTATTCGTAATAGATACTTATACATTATATTGGGATAGTGAAACCCTCTTGGTCTGTAAGAATAACAGTTTTGGATGTATATAGATCTAAAAGTTGTAAATCTGATTCCAATATAGATATAGATTTTTCTCAGATAACATGGAGTCATAGGCGGTCCAGAGCACTTGGCCGGAAATTGGCAGTATTTATTCATTTATCACAAAGTTGATTCATTCTTTTGAAATATTTACTCAGAGTTGACGACAAAACAGAACTTGAATTTTAGAGACTTTCATAGTGAGGAGTATGTGTCATAATGGGGTTTGTTTTACATTTATGGCACATTGTGTCCATTGTTAAAGTACTTGTTAGGAATTTCCCAGGTTGTACAAGTGTCGGTTGTAACGGTTTATTTTATAATCACTGGGACTGAATATAATGACCCAGTTCGTTTCTACTTCAGTTATACACTTGCAGGTGGTTGGACTTAGGTGAGCTATCCAGCTAGAAAGGGTTCATACTAGTTCAGGGGTAAGCCAAATTATTCCTTTTTTAAATTGTTCTATACAAATTTAGTAATTAGTTTGGTTTGATAGGTATTCTTTATTCATATTAAAGCTCTGCATGCATATAAAACTTCACTTATTTACCTAATTCATCATTTGCCTCGTTCATATTTATTTATAATTATGTGGGTTGTGTTAGCTATAATATCTAGCTTTGACAAGGAGCTGCTCCTCAGATAGACATATTCGGGTACAGGCTCCAAAACATGTTCTGAGTAGTTACTCGCTGAAGACCCTTTACTATATCTCGGCTAATGCAGAGAAACTTGGACCATATGTACGATAGTGCTTTCATATTTGTATAGGTTGAACAGTGACAGGTTAGCTTATGGAGAGTATCGAGGTTGAATAACGGGATAGAGTAATAACGACTCGGAAGTGGTTCTAGACTACAAGTCTCATATATCCTGCTATTGACTGGTGGTATGACAATTACATGTGTAATGTGGCATGGGCACATGAGTCTTAACATTGCCTGAGGGCTAAATGACCAGCAGAGGGCGCGTTGCAGTCCTCGGCCAGCTACACTGAATCGATTGTGCAAGTGGACTTATGGGGTGAAAACAGAAAATCGACTTTTGTATGGATCGGGTTGACATATCTTTATAGACAATCGGAACACGACAATTTAATACCTAGCTTAAGGTCGATGAGTACATTGTTATGAAATTTGAAGGTCCATGAATAATGTCTGAAAAAAAATGGCCAAGTACTCTGTACGAACCAATTTAGTACACTTCTAGGATCAGTCATATTTCAATATACATGCTTATACAGCACACATTTAAGTGCTTTAACACGTTGCAATGTGGCATATTTTATTTTTCAATGTCGAAATAAGGAAAATACATTCGTTTATTTGGAGCTCCACCATAAAGAAAATCGATGCACTCAATGTAATTGGTATCGCAGGTGTAGAGAATTGGCATTAGTTGCCAATGGGTGGTGGAATTCCATCTGAACCCGCTGACTGCAATATGCTACGATCTACGGAGAAGACAAAACAGGTAATGCGATTTTTGGCAACCATATTAGGCTTAATTTGATGAGTAGACCAACAGCACAGTAGGCCTATTTTTAGATCTTAACTGTGACAATTGTGCAAATTACTAGGGAATAATAATTGGATACCTAATATCAATATACGAGGCTGCAACAACTCTTTTTGTTGTAAATAAAGCTTGCACTCCGCTAATAGTGACATTGACAGTAATATAAGGGAAGAGTATCCGGTGTCTTGAATGACCTTTATTGGCTGCACCTCCGATATTTACATTAAGCATTTGTCCAAAGACAACATAAAACAATACAACGGCGCAGCATGCACAAATACAGACAGTCAAACCTGTCAATAGGGACACATCATCATATGCGACACTTTCTCTCAGAACTAAATGTTATAAAGTCATTTTCATATTGACATTACTTCAGTAAAGGGAACACTTTTTTTTATTGTGTAGCAGAAAATGTGGGCCACTTTTTACTTCCTGGATGGGCTCCTCAGTTGTGATGTTTCTACAGTGGTCATGGGTTAATTAGATTTTCTTTCATCTCTGTTGTGAGTCGTTGCCAGGAACAATTATGGGCGAGGAAGGTTTAAGTTCTTGTTCATCCTTATGCAGTTTATTCTGACTATCCTGACCATTCACATTCACATTACTTTCAGTGTCCCTGATCAAGTCGTCTATCATTTTATTTATTGTTTGAATTTGACCCCCTTGATTATCAATGGACATAGATGAGTCATTTTCATTTGCATAGGGACTTTGTGAGAAAACTGCTCTTGCAGTCTGTTACGTCCACCATCAGATAGGGCTTCCTTGTGGCTTAATCCCGGACGAAAATCTGAAGCGTTTTCCTACATTCTTCAAGATGCTATCAACACGATTTTTACTGGCTTTCGACACAGAACCTTTACAAACCCTCTGTACCTTTCTTGGAACGTCGAAAAATTGTATTTAAACCCCAGAGATTTTTCAGGTATTCCTCTCCATTACTGCGCCACCTAACCAACTTTGTGTTGTGTTGTGTCTGTTTTTTTAGTATTACGTTACAAGCTTTTAGACTGCTGAAAGCTCTGTAATCTAACTGAAAGAACTGAACACTTACTAAAAGTAGACTGCTCTCAACAGAGTTGTCAGCACACATTTTCAGTGATTGTTTGATATTTCACAGCATACATGACTGTTCTAAATTGTATTCATAATCTTTAATTTAACAAGTGGGTAATCATGTCAACCGTCAGTTCTTCCCGACAATGAACAATATGTTTTAAAATCACATTTTTTATCGAACGCTAAATTATCGTTGAGTCAAAAAATCTTGGGAATATTTACATACTTAGGTATCCATCGGGTATTATCCGTTTATCCCACAAAATTGTGCAGCAGTGCAAGTATTGTCCAATATACATGTACACGGTTGGAGCACATTGAAATGGTTAGGCGCGCAAAATAAAAGTTTTGCAAAAAATTTGGGGTACGATTTTTGTTGTGTTGAATACAAAATACCAGCACAGCTTACTCAACATCCGGCAATATGCCTCTTTTTCCAGATTTTGTCAATGCACCAAGTTTCAACCGGGTATGTGAGTATCATAATTTCAAACCTTTGACCTTGGCAGAACTGAAATTTGCCTGTGCTCAAGTACCCAAAAGTGGTCTAATAAATGGCATTGGGGTACATAAACAGCTTCTGCTGTTATTTCATCTGATGCTACATGAAAATTTTATTTGAATCGAACACACAGCGTATATCATGAAGCCACTTCATGGTAATTATGGATCACAAAACTCTGATGCTAACAAACATAATAATCATTTTGCTCCAAAACCTTCAGCTTATGTCTGTTTGCTTTATCATAATCTATGCTTATCTATATTCTCAAACTTAAAACAAACATTAGAGATTACATCAAATCATCGCCTCGCGCGGTCTTTGGACTCCTTTTGAAACGGAACGGCTATTCGGAGATAAATCTCTTGCCATATAGATGTTACCGCTGGTTTCTACGTAAATTAGAAATGTGTTATTTGCAAGTGCCCTTTTTATACAAGCAAGTAGACTACAATATTGTACAGAATAGAGTATGACACATACACAACGCTAAAACATCCGCAGAACTAGTTTGATGATTTGAAGTCTTGTAATTTCATCTTCTTCTGCACGATAGTTGCTATTAGTGAAAGAAATTAACATTTTCATTTGCAACGAAATTATTACACCGAGATGTTTGACTTCCTTCGAGTCTTTTGAACACTGCATCAATTTTAAGACCATTTGTTTCAATAGACAACACGATCAAGTGTGGTTTTATTATAAAATGAAACGTGGAATTATATGGAGTATATGGTCGGAATAAAGAGATGGCTGTCTTCTGCATATGCCATGATAAACATTAGCTATTTATAGCAAATATGCAGAGAATTGCCAATATGTCTTCACAAAGACCATAAACTCTCAATTTGCGACGCGCAGGACATATATTTATATTTATGGAAATTAGTTAATTTCAAAAACAACATATTTATCAAGGGAGAAAGTATTTTTCGTGAGATCAGGGCTATGTTCCTGAGGGAATTTTGAAGTAGAGAACAAACACCGAAAGGACGAGGCAGCAAGATGACAAATCATCACAGGAAGTATTTCTCAAAATGTACGAAACAGTTTATGAATTTCTTTAAAAACTCCTCCCCCCCCCCCCAATCAAAAATATTTTATGTGGGCATCAATAACCCCGAAAGTAACTGATTTTTCATTGTCATAGAAGGATTGCGACACAGGCCGCCGCAACGAATTCCATAAAACAGCCATCGCCGAGCAGGTCGACAGCACTGAATCATGAATACAATAAAAAGCATAAGTTGAGACACATGTGTTTATAAATTATGCATTTATATATATATATATATATATATATATATATATATATTATATATATATATTATATATATATATATGTATATATAATATTATATATATTTCAATATGAATTTTTTGTTTCAACAAAATAATATTTTATTTCACATGACTGTTTCGTTCTCACCAAGTATGTACTCAGTATGGTGTACTAGTATCATCGACGGAACGAAAAATATTTCTTCTCCTATCCTTTTGGGCGCTTCCTGCCCTGCAGAACAAAGCACCAAGTTGGAAGTGGCCGTTGCGAAAACAATCATCAAATCATCAAGGTGAATCGTAAGAACACAGTCTTACAGAGATGGCATTGGAGCCTACAGATGATGATACAAATAAATCTGATCAGGCTTTGCTGAAAACAACAGATGAGAAGGACAAACATACTCTAGGGAAACTGACGTCACAGCAACGGGTAATTCTGGCCACCCTCTGCTTGATGCATTTCTCTGTGTATATGTTGTTCCCGCTGGTGTCACCTTTGTTCCCGCTTATGGTAAGTACATAATAGAGCTTTTAACACTAAAGTAAACCAGGGATATGTGATGATTCTTGTAAAATACACGTGAAACTGACCTGTGATATGCACACAATGCAGATCACAGGGGACCGAACGCGTTGGTGGTATAAGTTACCACAATCACATTCATGCCATATTTTGATAGGTAAACATCCGTTGTGAGAAAGTGTTCCAGTCATGATGCCAATCAAGAGCACAGTATTTCATCATCATCATCATCATCATCATCATCATCATCATCATCATCATCATCATCATCATCATCATCATCATCATCATCATCATCATCATCATCATCATCATCATCAAGACCCCCGTTTCTGGGGAAAATACGTGCAAATACAACGGAAGATAACTAAGTGTCAAATTTACATTTTAGGCAGAAATGTCAGTATAAAAATACAGCACTGACTTAAAAAATGCATCAGACATTAAGAAGGATGACGCAATGCACAGCGTGAATACAAAAATTGGAATGCTCTCGTAAGGAGCGGCACCAGAATATGCTCCTCTTTATATGGTTTGATAAAATTTGCATTAAACATTAAAAAACTTTAATGAGTCAACAATACCGTGGTCATGAGTATGCTGCTTCGTTTGGTTTGGTTCCAAACCTAAAGCTAGAGCGACCAGAGAAGATCCTTGCTTTAAAATATTGTTACATGTACTTAGGGTACCCGAAAAAGTTTTGCCCGTTGTTATATACAAGTCTAATACGAACAGACTTAAGTCTTTTGGCGAATCAATGCTAAAAATTCTACTATAAAGTGACCTGGAACGTTCTGCAATGAGCGACTCTGTAGTTTAATGTCCGATGCCTTTAATAAATTAGAATGTCTGTGACGCTTGCTGAGTCCTAAAAAACCTATTTTATTAGGCATGCTTAAAGTGATTCCATACGACGCATCGATGGCTCAGTAATTTTTATACATTCAGCCCCATACAATAGTGTTGAAACGCACGCCGCATTCTACAGATAATATTTAGTATTTGTATCCAAGCCAGGATAAACCAATCAAGTTTCGCCGAGTCCGAAATAGTTACGTCTACAGATCTGAAGTTAATACGACATTCCACATGACCACTTCCTGACTCGTCTCGGTTAAATACCGTAACAACAATATCTAGTTCATTAACCACGTCAATCTGGTGTTCTCCGATACGCCACCTAGGCTCTGTGCAGAACCGATGTTTACCAGAAATAAAACATTTAGTCTTTGGTGGATTAAAACAACCCCAATCTCCATTTGTTTAACAAGTTACACACATGTCAATAAGTTTGTGTTAGCTGGTTAACGGTGCACTAAAAAGTGTCAGGTCATCAGCGTATGATAAACAATTAAAATGATAAGAAATAATTGATACGCAATTGATAGTACATGTGTTCAAATTTTGATTGCTTCCTCCGCAAATAGCAGTCAATCCCCTGGTGGCCGGTATAAGGGAATATTTGTTTCTCCACGAACAAATATTTACTCCCGTCAATAAATACTTGTCCCCCTGGCACGGGGAACTAATATTCTGCAAATATTTGTTTCCAGCCACAAACTGATGATTGATTTTGAATGTGAACATTGACATCTTGTATTTGCTAGTAGTTTTTTAATCTCATTTGTGTGTGTGTGTGTGTGTGTGTGTGTGTGTGTGTGTGTGTGTGTGTGTGTGTGTGTGTGTGTGTGTTTCACTTTATGAAATCTAGCTCAGCTTAGGTTAGCCTAGTTTTTGCTTAGTTTAAGTTCAATCTCATCTTCCATTAGGCTATATATAGTTCTGCTGAGCATATGCATAGAATAAACTTAACTGATAAATAGAAAGTGCATGGTAGGGGAAGGAATATCCATAAGGAGAACAAATATTCCCGTATATTTGTTCCTAGGGGAACAAATAATCTTTTCGGGGGGAACCAATATTCCTTGGTTCTGGTCAACATCACCAATAAGACAATAGAATACACTTTGCCTCGTATTTTTATTCCATTTCAATTCTTTTTTACCATTCGACCTTAAGAGCCTGAAGGGTTTTGTCGTCCCATGTGCCGTCCGTCGGTCCGTCTGGTGTAATCATCATAACTTAAGAAGTTTTGAGTTGGGACTTCCAAATTGTATCTAATTTTACACCGCTATAAAAGATCTATTTTGTGTGTAAGCAAGGTTGGCCTTGACCCACTTTTCATGGTCATAATGTGGCCACATATGCAAAGCGATGTGACCACTCTAACTGTTGAAAGCCTGTATCTATCTACCTGAATTTTACACGAAAGAAGCATCATGGATTGTTTCAAAAAGCTTATAAGTCAAGGCCATACGTTTATATTTGATGTAATTTTCTAAAGAAAAATGTCAAGTGCACAATAGAAGTGCTGATGTAACTAACAGGGTTTTTGAGATTTGGCATCGAAATTGCACATAATTATGCATCATTATAAAACATAAATAAATTCCATACATGTTTGACCTTGCCCTATTTTTCAAGATCACATGGCATAATATTGCATTGAGACTTTTGAAAGCGTGCATCTATCAATCTAAATTGTGCACAAAAGAAGCATCATGGAGTGATTCGAAAGCTTGTGTGAGGTCAAGGTCATACCTCTATATTTGACCTACTTTTAGAGTCAAGAGTGCAACCACCATATGTCTGTACAGCACTTAAAGGATTGTACTTAGTTCAAACATGAGTAACCTGGGCATAGTTTTCAAGGTCACAAGGCGTCTGTTACATAAGACATGCTTGTACCTTAATATGTCACCAAACCGAAAGACGCTGTACACGATATTTTGTTAATTTTAGGCATGATTTCGTTACGATAGTTGTTAGTTGAAACAATGGCAAGGGACAAAACCTCTATTCAAGTCACATTACTAGGTCATGTTGCACAGATCGGCGTTTTATGCCTAAACTGTGAGAATAAAATCAAATTCCAGTATCTATCCATTGTGGTTCATTCCAAGTGTATGAAATTGCGGTCTTTCGATATTGTACCTCATTACTCGCATGATGTTTCTCTTTGGCATGTGCTAAACCTTTTCTTGTAGGCTGCTGAAAAGGGGTTATCTCCAATGCAGATGGGATGGGTAATGGCACTTTCCTGGTTCATTATGTTTGCTGTTTCTCCACTGTTTGGCGCTTATGTAAGTACACACAGTTCGCAAGTCCACATCAAGAATTTGAAGTGTATATTGAAGTGTTAACTTAAAACTGTAATTTTCCAAGAGCTTGGAAAAGCACCAATTTTAGTTAATGATTACAGGCTCCACCCACAAGATGTCGCTTGAAATATTATTTCATGCACTGAAGAGTCAAAGAAAAGAAAATGTTTACCACACACCGCTGAGTGAACGGAATATTTTCCAAAGTAATCAAGTAGTTTACCAGATTACAGTCAGAATTGTGATTAAAAACACTTGTTTGTCATGATGAAATGCTGGGCTGTACTTTTGTTATGATTGAGAATAACTAATAGATACTCTCGAACATTTTACGCGATAACCAACGAGAAAACACAGTGCCCTGATCCCTGGTTAAATTTTCACGTCTCAGGTGACACCTTACGGTGGTGGTGGTGGCACTATGCCGATGGTATCGGTATTCTTCCGGTTTCATCGGTAATTGTGTTGATGAGGAGTAAAACTTTCTGCAAATGTCGTTCTTATTTTTGCTGTGTGTATTGAACTGTACAAATCGACCCAAACATGAGATAAAAAAATAATAGCATGCTTTGTAGACGATATGAAGTAATCAAGTCGCACTGGATACCATATAGCAGAACGAGTGGCATCCAGTGCTCGTTGATATACTTCATATCGTCAACAAAGCATGCTATATATATATATATATATATATATATATATATATATATATATATATATATATATATATATATATGTATATATATATATATATATATATATATATATATATATATATATATACATATACATATATGTGTGTGTGTGTATGTATATATATATATACATACATACATACATACAAACATACACACACACACATATATTAAAGTGTGTATGTATGTTTGTATGTATGTATATATATATATATACATATATATATATATATAGTTTTTATCATTGAAATATATTGACTTACAAACGGCTGACAGCTATAGCCGTCAGCTATGGCCGACTAAACAGCAGCAGCTAACTAGCTAAGAAACTAACTCTCACTTTGCATCCCTAGGTCATGTGCGGTGACACATATTTTGCGGCACGTTTATGTTGCGTTTCGTACAACATATACCAAATATGTAATAAAAAGGATAGAAAAGAAGGTCTCGATAATCACAAATGTGCGTTTAAACGTCGACTACAACCTAACTACATATACCAGAATTAAGACGGTCATCTCAATTCTGTTCCCATGACATTACTCACACATCTGGATTACCTTGCACGTGCTTGCGCACCGCAGTTGACGCAGTGAAAAACTAAAAGCTGTTTCGGTGAAACTTTTGAGTTTGGAAAATAATGCACAATATTGTGAATCCAAAACATGTTCAGGTTTACCTATAAATGGATTTTAGTTGAAATAAGCGTTCATTTAGATGCAGTTCATTTGTAACGAAATAATGTTTGGTGTGCATCAGGAAAAAATATTGCAGAATATTTCTCTTCAAGGGACAGAAAAATGTGAAAGCGGACTCAGTAAATCAATACGGGGAAAATATAAACACACGGAAACAAAATTTTAAAAGTTGGCAGCGATAGTGATTTTATATATATATATATATATATATATATATATATATATATATATATATATATATATATATCATGGATTACTTCAGGTAAACGGGACTGGCACCAGACCTCTGGCTGTATTTGGTTGCCTGATGGCGGGATTGACGCATATATCCTTCGGGTGAGACTTTTGTTTTGGAAGCTGAGTAGTTTTCATTCCACAAAAATATGCGAGACTGACTTTTTACAACTTCCACTTTAATTGATCAAAGTAGAAAGAAAATAGTCCCTGCTCACCTCCTCTGTGGTTATGCTCTCGAGGCATTTATCGGTTAATGCACTGTTTTGTCGCCAATTTTTTCAAAATATAATCAGAAAACAAAAAGTAAATTTTTGGAAAGGTCCTGATCCCCAGATACTGAACGTTTTTAAATGTTGTAAATTTAGTACTGTAGTCGCTTTATAAAGGGATTGTTCTTTGAAAAAAATTTTTCAATGGTGACACGTGCACAAAAATGTCAAAATAGATTTTTGGCTGGTCAAACAAATTCTACAATGCCTGCATAGACTCTATATGTGGTGAAAATTGCTCCGTACAGACCTCGTGCACAGTAGACTTGGTCAGCAATTCACATTTTCGACTTATCAAAAATTGCTATCTGGATCCTCTTCAAATTTAGTGGGGATGTACCTTGTGTGGGTTCTACCATATTTGTTCCAACGGTCACGCTCCGTTGGATTTTTTTTTTTTAATATTTGCTTATGGCAGGATTTAAACATCTTCTTCTCACTTGCCCTATCGTTTCAAAAACAAATTATGTCTTTTGTCTGTTGAAAATTTGTTCAGTCAGTAGTGCTGCAATTATTTCGTCATTAACAGCTAATGTTAGAAGCCAGGTAATGATCGTCTCATCAATGAGTGTAACGTTTGCGTGGTTACCATGGCCACATTGGTGTAAATACACATGCATGTGGTGTTCTCCATAACCACTGCTCTGATCACCTGCAAGATTGTAAAACATATACCTTGGCTTTGTCTCGATCACTTTTCTTTCAACGGTAATACTTCGGTGACAGTTTTGTGTTCAGTTACTTTTTGTTTCTTTTTTTTGGGGGGGGGGGAGGGGGGGCTTGTCTTCAAAAACCCCACGCACAAATGCGCGTGCCTATAGTTCTTAATTTCCTTATATAGATAACCTTTGTCCTAATTCCCAAGGTCACAAGGGTAATTTGAGTAATTAAAATTTCCGGCTGATAGTCCAAAACGTAAATCTGGGTTTTTGAAATTGAACATGCTGACAGTCATCTTCACGAACTATGGCGGGTTTGCATTTGAATGATCTTGACGTAATTTGCAAAGTCAGACGGCCACTTTAGTCTCTGCACGCAAGATCAGCTAATTACATGACGTTAACCTTTGTTTGTTTTTATCCGGGTTTTTATTTGCAGTTTCAGACTCACAAATTTAAAACCATTGCAATAAATGGTTACTTCCTACTGGTATCTAGGTTTTCCTAAATATAAAGTAAACAAAATAAATCGAAAATCAAAAGAAATCAAAACGCAAAGGACAGTCATAATCGTCTAGTTTTCATCAGGGGGCTGTGTTAGCAGTTGTGGAGTCGCAAATTTCAAATAATGACGAAAAGTGGCTACTTCATATTTAAATCTTCCTAACTATATGAAAAAATTAAAGAAAACAAAGAACAAAGCAAACGAACAAACACACCGCAACAACCACAGTTATATATAACAAACATGACATGAGAGACGATTTTAACCACATACATGAGTGTAGCCACTGTGGCTCCATCAACTTTAATGTTTTGTAGTCTGGTTCCGCCAGTAAAGTGGCAATTTGAAGGTTTGTGTACATCTGTTGCCATTAACCTTCTTGATGAAAGAACTGGCTGTTTATACAGAAATTTTCAGAATTCAAAATTTAGAGTTTAGTAGGGTATATAAATTGAGAATATGGATATTACATCCTTTCATATATATATATATATATATATATATATATATATATATATATATATATATATATATATATATATATATATATATATATATATACTTCGCATGAATTTATGTTCAACACCTTCGTTTCATTCTTTCCAACTTTTATTCGTGCTATAAATGAACTTTCTTTATCTCTACATACGACACCCATTTAAACATACGAAATATTCAATTTGCTGTAGAAAACATAGCAAAAACTTCATCTTTTCCATAAAAAGAGGAACTACTGTATGCAATTCGGACGATGCAGACAGAAGGTAAACGGCTGTGTGGAAAAGACTCATAACATCTGCACAGCAGCCATTTTGTTACTGTTTTGTTCGCATGTTTCTGAAAACAGGTTGTTACATTTTGTTTCGGGGAAAAAATGGCTTTTCTTGGGTGTGGCCCTTGGAATTCGACTTGCAGAAGGAGTTTCTCTTAGCGCGTTCTGTGTGGGTGCTAATAGTATCGCTGCGGCAGAGATGAAGGGCCACATACAGATGGCAACTGTGAGTACAGTTTTGTGGCCTCAATATGTATTTTGCAAAACCTCTTTTGTAACTACTTTCTCTTCCCCTCATCCCGTGTCATTTTCATCTTTCTCTCTACTCCTGACCTCTCCTTCCTTTTGAACAAGATTAATCCTTACCCGAGTTAAATTGCTGGTCTCTGTCAGTTTGCCACGGGCATCTGATGGAGACTCATAATCTGACGCCAGCTACTAAGTACTGCCATCATATTTGAGGTAAAGTTAAGCATCGCCGACTGTACCTAGTGCCCTCATATATTTAGCACAAACAGCGACATGTGCAGCCCCATGATAACTGTATTATAGTTAGATTAATGTCTATAACAATATCATCAGCCCATCATCAAGCCACTTCCACTATGGATGGATATATATATATATATATATATATATATATATATATATATATATATATATATATATATATATATATATATATATATATATATATATATATATATATATATATATATATATATATAATCAGGAGCACAAACGACACAATCTCCAAGCCTGTGCCTTTCAACGTAACAACCATACGTCAAGATTTCTGCTTCATTTTCTTCAGGACATCAAAGTACTTCAAGCACGGTTGGTAGGTTCACCACGGTGGTGACTGAGGAGGTCGTTTAAGAAAACACATTGTTTCAGTTGCGTGTATGAATTTATAGCCTGTCAATTTTTGAGGTTGTAAGCTGATACATGCAATGTAAATGAAGCCATTGTTTATATTCATATTTTTCCCCTTTGTTACACGTTATAACGAGGACACCCTTTACTTTCACCTGCTCATTCTTCGGATATCTGCTTAATGCTGAAATTTGCCACTACACAGAGTAAACAGTCAAACATTAGAGTCGACAAAAGTAGTTCGCAAGTTTATTCAGTTTTTATTTATCTGTTTCACAAAGTGTAATGTATAAACCAGACTTTTACACTTTCAACATTTAATGCTTAGCAAGAACAGTTCATAGGTTCCCTGTGGGTTTTAGGGTATGGCAGTCGTGGAAAATACAAATAGTCTCTGGTACCATGAATTATTGCGCATGGTGAAGAGGCCATTGCAGATATGCACAGATAGACCCCATTTGTCGGTCCTATTGTCCAATATTAAAAGCAAACCATATGTAAATATTAGTATTTGAACTGAAAAATCAACCCTTGCAATTGACAAGCTTGTAGCTAATTGTATTAGTTAACTACCAGGTACTGTTGTGGCATCAAAGTGCAGTTGAAACACCATTGACTGCAGCACAAAAATCTTCATAGCTCACATTACAGACACCGACTATGACATCATGATCTGCACAGGATACATAATATATAACCGACTGAGGGTGTAACATCTTAATAGCACATATAGAACCGACTACAGCAGCAACATCTGTACAGCTAGCATTCATTATATGAAACTGACTATTGCCTCATCATCTTTACAGCATACATTACATCTCATCGATTTTAGCACCACCATCTGGATAGCACAATTTAGCACACATTACCAACGGGTGCATATACATGTATTACATATCACCAACTGTAGCAGCATCCCTTGTGCAGCTACCATACATTTACATTACAGAAAATCGGCTGTGGCGCCATCAACATCATGACAGCGTACATTGCATACCAATACACATATGACATGAAGGGAAGTGAACCACGCCAAACCAGTGGACCCGGTGGACCACAGGGGCAACCAGCAAAATAGTTGTCCTTATAATTTGGTAGATACGAACCCATAGATACTGACCACCAAAGACATTGTCTACCGAAAATATTGCCGGTAACCTTAATCAATAACGTCGGTATACAGTGACTTTGGTGGTCCGTATCAGCTATATGGGTTCGTATCTACCAGAATATGAGGACAGTCATTCTGTTGGTTTCCCCTGTGGGTGGGACCTGGGCCCCTTTGGACGAAGCCGCAACCTAAGTGCACTAGAACACCCTTCTTTCCGCTGGTTCCCAAGGGTTCAGCAGTTTGGCCCTGTGCATGACTGTCCATGCCATACATATTCTCTTTTAGTATATACCTAATAGCTCACCCATCCCACTTTGATCAATGCCAGGCCTACTAAAATCTGTTTCTCGCTGCCATACTGGTGGTCGAGGTCGTCGGCTGGGCTCGTTTCAAATCACTTCCTCAACTAATCTGGATCTCGCACCATCAAATATCGTGGTTGCAGTACAAATGAACAGCCAATGGCAGCAGACTGCCTACACGAGTACCTCAACCAGTGAACGTTCACTATTACGCAATCTGTTGAAACAGCTGGACTCCTGTATTGTCAATGCCAATATAGAAAAGCCCACCTGATGGGATCCAAGCCAATCACACTTTAGATAGAGAAGTAAGTATACTAACACCAAAGTCCTGTGGCACCATCATGGATATATACATAGCGTATGCATCAGCGTCCAAAGGATCTCCATCTGTACAACATACGTTATGTAAAAACGAATATGGAACTATCATCATTAGAGCATTGTATTTAACCGACTTTCGCACAACCATTTCGATAGCACACGTTATAAATCGTCGGTTGCTGTAGCATCATTGAATATATAATAAAATGGTCGATATTTTTGTGCATTTAAGAATCACTGACTGGGGGATGGGGCCATATTTCTAGCATACCTTGGTCAGGAAAGTGGAAAAAGGAAACTCCATAGTCGAACTAAGTCCTGCCTCCATTTGTTCTGCAGCAACATGATTCTTGGCATTGGTTGAACAGTGCGCAGATTCGTGCCGGGAAGGATGCAAAGACTTATCACATGAGGTTGTGGATTGACCGGAGATCTAATCAGGCTCAATTATTTTGCGTTTTATTTTTGATTGTCCAGATATAAACCCTAATCGTAGTGAGACCATTACGAGTCAATATCATTGTCGAAAATCAGTCCAAGTAGAAAACGGTTCAAACCGTCAACATGAACATCACCAGATGTAACAGCAAAGACTTGAATATCCATCACGCAATACATTGTTCATTGAATATCTTAAGATGATAAGATGTCATATTGACAACATAGAAATTATGACTCTCAAAACAGAAGCGGACAACAGTTATCAACAATGTTAGAGAAGCTGCAGCGAAAGTCCGAAGAAACAATAACGATCCATGGTCAAAACTCTTCAGTCATCAAACAAGCCAGGTCAAAATCCAGAAGTTCAAGGTGGTCATACCAACAACTTATTGATATATATATACATACATATATATATATATATATAAATATAAATATATATATATATATATATAATTATATATATATATATATATAATTATATATATATATATGTCAGCGAATACGAAATGTAGCACGAAGAAAAAAAACTCTCCTGACAGGTACCAACAATAGTTAGTAGTAGTTAAATCGATTTGATGTAATCACCTCTCAACTTACAGAAATACCCTGCCTCATACCCGTATTGTATAACATGGCGATTGCAATTGTCATGTTTGCATATTTACTATATCCTTTATATAACATCTAAAATCCACTGGATATCTACATAATGAATTTTAACTTTTCCCTCAGAAGCTTCAGGAATGATGGTTTTAATTTCATTATCGCAAATCCCTGTTTCACAAGTTTTTGAAATATCAGCTAATAATGGCAATCAAAGTGATCCAAATCAATTAACCATGACACATAGACACCATAAGCTGGCCTAGGTGGAATGTTACTGTCCTGATGAGGGTAATTTACCATGTCAAATTGAAAATTATCATGTTTGCCATAATATAAAACTGAAATTCACTATTATCATAATACATAATCATATATAGAAATGAACATCCAATGTAAAACATACAGTTGCACGATTTTTTTCTTGAAATGGTCTTGTTACAAAGTCTAATTGAGACTCTTTTTTTTAACCTTTGAATCCAGACAGAAAAACATTTTAATGTTCAACAAACAGAAACATAGCACATGAATGGATAGTGCGTGCAACAACGTTTTTTATCAATAGTTAAGACAACGAGACCAATCAAAAATTAACTCTTTCTTTCACCTTTGTCATTTCAGGGAGTATTAGTAACTATACAGGGTGTTGCCGTCATTATTTCACCCCTTCTTGCAGGGGCATTGTTCAGCGTAAGTACACAACTATAGATGTCCCACATACATTCCGTTCTGTAGATTCCTATTCCTATTCTTATTCATTTCCAGCTTTCATTTGTTTAGATCAACAATTACATGCGGAACTGAAGGGCTCACATAGGCAACCATATTAAACTCAATACTTCGCATGGCTACCACCATTAACAGATGTTTGCATCTGAGAAGGGCCAGCGAACACTGAAATTTAGCAAATGACATGCAATCAAACAAATTTCAAGTGCCTCATTAAACCCTAACATCTTAAAGGATACAGGAAATACGCGAACGCACAAAATTAAAGCCGTCACTGATGTGTCGACAACAGGTCATTAGATGCTGCTTTAACTCTTTTAACTGCAAATGTGGTTTGGATTGGCACAAAGATACTACATGTAGTTTCATATTCTTTGTAAACATACTCTTCATTCAAGTACCAGCATGCGTACAGTCCCGCACGGGCAAACAATGGCTCCGGTCAACAGTATTATTAAGGTTGACACTGAAAAAGTTACTATTAGTGGTTATATATTCAGTATAAGCTAAATATACTTTTTCACATGCAATATCATTTTTTCGTGATTTATGCTACTGGAAATGTTTTGCCTAAAAGAACATGAGAGCAATTGCTCCAGCAGCACCAGACGGTCATAACTGTTTCAATGTTGCTAGAAAAATCCATAAGTGTCGTGTCATAGGCTCTGGCAATATGGCCAGCTGGTGTGCAATTTTCTCACTGCCTTTTCATCTTTTTCTCAATTAACTTTACATTTACAAGTCTATTCTACGTAGATTCCCCTGTACCTCTAAATTGTAGATATGCCTGTTTTCAATGTGTCCAGCATTAAGCTATATTATTTCCAAGAAACCCTAATAAAAATGTTGGCCTGTGTAACGATCATTGCAGGTTGGTGGTTTCCTCGTGCCATTTGTTTCACTGGGAATCTTTGCCATATTGTGGACTCCGCTCAGTTGGCACATACTGGGTCGCTGTACAGGTAGATATTCCTTTAACCCTTTTATACCTACGCTTCGAATGGAATGGAACAGGACTTTGTTGGACAGGATGCTTTATGTCATCAGCTTTTCTTAAGGCAAGTTGCATGCTTGCGCAAAGACATGTCATTGACTCAGTTTTATTCTAAACAGACTTTTGAGAAGAGTATCTAGTCATTACAGCTTTGTTTTACTGCTGATGCTTAGTGGGAATACGTGGATAAAATCAAGTTTCCCTTTTTCCTGCAAGTAAAACCTGTACGAAGTACACCACTACTGATTATACTACATTGTAGCGTAATTTGTGCTGTATATAACACATGATATAATACTACTTTGTACACTATATTATACATGATATAATGATGATGTATGATGTGATATGGCATAAGGTGGCGTGATATTTGATGCGATGCATATATCTGTAAACAGAAACAGTCAGGCCAGAGAGGGTGCTTATTTTACCACTACTATGTGATACTAAAGTTCTCGTTGTCCGTAAGTAAGGGCTTCATAATTGCTGCGCCATCATAAAATTATGATCCCACGTGTTTTGTTCAATGAACAGTTAACATTCCATTTCAACTGCTTGTAACTTAACAGCTTGACATGCAATATGATATCGAACAAACACTGCTACGTAACTCTTTATTAATCAAACTCGATTTCTGTACGTTCCCCCGAGCACCTGATGTGACGGTTAAAACTGTCACAAAACGTGTGAAACTGTTCGTGTAAACTGCCCAACAAGTATAACATGTATATATATTTTAATATCAGTAACATGTTTATGCTGTATTGTGTATGCGTAAGTACAATGCCGAATGCAAAAGTGTGAAAGGTAATAAGCCAAAGACATCGCAGCTGGGCATGCACAGTGAAGGTTGGCCTCTGTTTGTGACCTTTCCCCACTCAACTTGTTAAGTTACCCTGGTAGCCAGAATCGAACTTCTCCTTTTTAATCACCTTTAAGGGCTAAGTTTGGTGGAAAAAATTAAACAGTACAGCTTATTGATAATAGCAAACACAAGGAAACCACTAAACAATCCAAGCTTTCGTTCATAGTAGTTCTTTCCCTCATTTTCAAGTTTGACCTCAGTGCATTTCTATGTTCAGTGACAGAAAGTTATCCCTAATGACATGAAACCCAGATAGAGGCTGAGTTTCAATGGACATGTGGAGCTGAGATGTCCATTTGGCTTACTACTTGCATGCAGGTCAGTGGTACATATTGCACACAATACTGAAATTTCACAGCATTTCATGAATATGGCAACTGCATATAATAGTCTAAAATATTCAATTGTAGTTCTCCACGTTACTGCGCTGGCCTCAACATTTAAGTTTATTGAATATTACTCCGCTCTTTATGTCCAAAAAAAGGTGAGACACATTGTAAAGCACGACATGATTAACAAGGTCCATATTTTTATGTGTATTTTCCTACATCTAAGGCAATGATTGTGTTTTCAACTTCGTCTCATTCCAGTAGCAACATGCCTGGTCTGAATTAACTCTTTCTGTGCAAACTACAACTTAAGTTGAATAACTTAAAAGGAACTGCTCTAAATTGTAATAAAAATGCTAGATTCATGTCCCTTGTAATTAGACATTTTATTCAAGTACCAGCATGCCTGTATTGACATAGAAGATAAAAGTGCAGGTCAGCTTTTTTTCTCCACTGAGCTGTTGACTCAGTCCAAAAGATATGTATGACACTGAAACAGTCAAGCCAGTGGTATATGCATTGCTTGGTACGTCATGTTGCACTTGCCCTTACGGGAGCGGCAACATAAGAGAAAAAGTGGCTTCCAGTTGGACTTTTATCGCCGTAGTTGTGAATGTGCCAAGTTCCTTGTTCTATTTTGTTTTTCACTGCACAATTTGCCATCAATAATTTGCCCCAATCACGAATCTGCACGTTAAAAGTAAACACATAGAAATGTCACCATATATTTTGTTTATTGGAAAGATAAAAAGATAGAAGACAAAAAAAAAAAAAACATAAATGCACTTACATTATACGTCCATTGAATATGAATTACCATGTGATGTCACCAGTGTCTGAAAATATACATAAACGATACAGATACAGATTCACGGGGATGTTTGCAATAACTTCACACTAAATTAAGCATAAAGGCCTATGTTTTTGACTAACAAACATAAGTTGTTTACAGAATATCAATTTGTAAATGGACAAGAGCTGGTCATAGCAAGTTTTTCTGAGGATATATTACTTTTATTTCTAAATTAAAAAAAAAAGAAGAAATCGACATCTTGTTAAACACTTAGCGTGCCCTGTACCCTTACGTTAGATGAATGGAATGAATGAATGAATGAATGAATAAATGAATGAATGAATGAATGAACAAATAAATAAATAAATAAATAAATAAACAAACGAACAAATAAATGAATGAATGAATGAATGAATAAATAAATAAACAAATAAATAAATAAATAAATAAATAAATAAATAAATAAATAAATAAATAAATAAATAAATAAATAAATAAACAAACAAACACTTAGTCACGGTATTTTGAACCAAAGTATCCGTGGCTGGATCACAAGTTTAGGTATTTCTTTCAGTTTTATTACGGTCCTGAGATGGCGGGAGTTATTCTGGCAGTAGCTTGTGGGTGCTTTGTAATCGTTTCGTTGCTATGGGCAAAAGTGGCCAAATTCCTGGTAAGTAATACGTCCTGAACCTTTTTCGATCATCAGATTGTTTCCTTCAGAGTCAACCTGTGGTCATTTGAGAGTAGCAATCTTTTGCAATCGGTACTGGTGGATCGTAATATATGTATGGGGTGGGAGGTTAATTGTTACAGTATATGCTGTAAATGGCACCCATTACATAAAGATGGCTAGACTTTTCTTTAATTGGCCTTCACTCTTTTTAGCTCAGCTTATAGTCAGCTGAGCTTTTGTATTGGTGTTTTGTCTGCCTATGACGTTTCTACTTCTCTGAAACGGTGGACCGGATCCTCTTCAAACTTGATAAGGATATACATTGGGTAGGTCTCTGCCAAGTTTGTTCAAATGATTATGCTCCTTGCTCAACGTGTTTTTACTGTTCCTTTGTTTGTTTTTTTTCATTTGCATGCAATTTTCTTAAATCCTGAATCTCTGAAAAAGTCCAGCCGCCTGCTTTGAAATTATATTGGAACTTTTTCGGGTGTTCCAGGAAGTTAATTTATTCAACAGGTAATCCTGCAGTGTTTTGTAGTCTTTGATTCCTCATTCCAAACACAGGGTGGATTCTCTTCAAACTAAATAAGGATGTGGCTGGACTCAATATCCACCAAACTTGTTCATTAGGTGGAAGTTCTCTGATTTTGCTAATTTTTTTTCTAAATTTACGCAATAATCGGTGAGAATACATGTTAGAGTGATTATTGCAGGTATACTAGCATATATACACGTATATTTTGGGTGAAGTTGTCTCTAAAACCGCTGAGCAGTTGAACTAAAACTTTCGTGAAGATGTATCTTAGGTTGATTTTGTTATTTTTCCTTTTCTAAAAAATAGGCTGTGCACATAGCCTTCTTGTTCTGTGTTTAGTATAAAAACGTAACATGAGTTTACAATTTACAAAAAGCTTGATTGTTTTGTTAATGCATTCTTCCTTTATCTTTTTTTTTCAAACATCCACGGTTAGGGAGGAAAACCTGTAATGATTATTGCCAATGTCTGTGGATTTATTGCATGTGCATTCCTCGGACCTTCGCCGTTCCTGCTTCTCAGACCGTAAGTTCTTCGGAACCACATGTATCATGTCTTCAGGATATGTAAAATTTGCTGGATAAAATTGTACTAGTTGTGTGATATATCAATTACCCGTATTTTTATAGTGCTAAAATATGAATGTAAGTATGTTTATGAAACGGAACCCTCACAGTTAGTCATATTATATTTTTATTCGTTCACTTTGAAGGCAAAATATGTAGCATAGTAGTTTTCAAAACATATACATTATGGAGTAGTCCCCTTCCTCTGCTTTACTTGTTAACCTCTTTGGCACAAAAACTTTTAAAGAGTGTCATATATTGCAGACATGCGTGGTTGTATTTTTTGATGACGTCATTGTTTGGAGTTGCATTGAGTGGTGGATTGGTTCCTGTTGTTCCGGAACTTTCGAAAATTGCTATGTAAGTATATATACCAATTTCGCTTCAACTATCGAAACATTTGCAAAGCTAACACGAAAAAAAAAAACCTACATAATTTTGTGTGATGAGAAAAGCACTACATTTGCTCCTTTTTCTAAGTGGAATGTCTTATCTTGTTTGCTTACGTCAACACAGTCTAACCACACTGTGAAGATCTACAACTTAATGTAGTTACATGATAGCCAAAAGTTATGAAACTGAAATCTTTTATAAAAGGAAAATGGAATACCCAAGTGACGGACTCTGACTAAATGATCAGTTTGCGGGGATTTTTGCAACACCTTCCGAAAGTAGAGGGCACCGCAGCAGAGTTTTGCTATTTAGTGTTCAATAAGCTGTTGACAATTTTTCGGCATTCAATCAGTTTGCTAATTCGATGAAACAACATGGCAGATGGTATATCGATAATAGTGTGAAATCAAGGGTCAAAGATAGAGTATCACAACTAAGATTTATTAATATAGGAAACTCTGATAAGAAATATGCCGTATTCGATATGTATATATATGTACATTTATATATATATATGTATATATATATATATATATATATATATACATGTATATATATATATATATGTGTGTGTGTGTTACGTTTAATACATTTTTGATAAAAAGAGTTTTATTTCATATTCAACAACTTTTATAATCCCACAACCAGTAAACGTCAACACACATTTGTCAGTATCCCATAGTGGATGAGGGTGCACGGTTGGCGGAGCTGCAACACACGACTTTCACCTCTGCGGCCCGGGTTCGATTCACGGCCGGGGATGCATGTGGAAAGAGTTCCTACCACTCTGACTGTGCACGGTGGTTTTCTCCGAGTCCTTCGGTTTCCTCCACCAAACTTGTAGGTAGGAAAGTATGCGCCACCATCTGTGCCATGGAGAGTGATTAATATAGGCTTGGCCTGCTTCGCAATCCATGTAAAAGATATGGGTCTGTACTTTATCCCATAGTAAAATTGGCTTTTATTCCATGTTTCATACAGGGCTGCGATATACTCAAAGTATCCCACCTACTCACAGTTACCATTTGATTTAAACTTTGCCACATGATGCCAAATGAAGTTTCAAACCCGACTTAAAATTGTTTCTGACACATTTGTAGGTCCCATGGGATGAAGGATACGTATATTACTTCTGGAGTGGTATATGCTATTTACTCAAGTGCCTTTGACATAGGGTAAACAATAATACTATAAAGTTTACCTATATTGCTAGCATGCTGGAGTGGGTATGGTGCAAAAATGGAGGTTGGGTTTGTAGCCAATATATATTTTAGCCACTCAATAATGAAATGATGCAAAAGGTATATATAATTTTAACCATATTGTCACAATACAAGGCACACCTCAAGGCGTTTTGGAGGTTCTTACTTGCAAGGTTAACAAACCGAATACTGATAAATATTACGACACAAAATACACTTTTAATAGAAAATGCACAGACTACAATGTTCAAATATGTTAGAAAAGCAATCCCGATTCATTGTTCGACTTTTATAGAAAAAGCGTGTAAAATACTATTGATGCATAGAGATATCAATACACACTTTAATATATCTTGTGCATATTTTTTGCAAGGATCGGTTTTATGCATAGTTAAATAACACGTCATGATGAGTTAATTTGAAAATGACGAAAAGCCGAACTGAAACGGAGATCACATTAAGATATTGTGATTTGAGAATTCGTCTTTTGACGTTTTGGAATCGTGCTCATGTCGGTGAGTCAAATATTATCTACATCTTTAAATTTACAAAAATGTTCAGTGTATCGATCAGCTCATATGATCTGAATATTGAGTTCAGTAGTATTTTTATTGTTCGTTGCAGATGTTTCTTGGGACCGGTTGTTGGGGGTCCTCTCTACAGCAACTTTGATTTACCATACACTGTTCTAGGTTTTGGTCTATTTTTACTGCTCCCGGTAAGTTTTCATGCTAAATAATTTTAAGGTGTGACCATACAGTGATTTATTTAACCAACCACGTCCCAATAAGTAGAGAAGCAGCATCCCCATGACTCAACTGCAAACTACCTTGGCGCCCAATAACTGTTTCAAGTTGCAACTTGCTCATACACGAGAGTTGTCCCCACTGTAACCTCCCTTATATCATATTTTCTTAAAGGTCCCAAAATCCAAAAGATTTATTTTTGCTTGAATGTAGGGTCTCAAGTCAATTGGAAAAGTACATCAATGTCAGGGGTCTGAGAGAAAATAAACATTTTGGCAAAAAGTTCTACAGATAATATTGGTAAGATGTCAACAGTTTGGAAGGAACATAACATACATGTATACAACTTCAACACACCTTTCTCATTCAAACTACCTAAAAGTACTGTTTGTACAATACCATCTGCGCCACAGTGCCTGCATAAATCAATCTTAATTTTGAGAGACAGTTTGAGCAAAAAAGGATTTCTGGCCTCCCAGCATATCTGTCTGTGTGCCTTTAAAGAGAGATGCAGTTGGAACGTCTAGAGTATGTGTTGTAGTTTGGAAGATAGTCCAGATTTAAAATATCAATAGTGCCCTAAAATAGTAAAATTCCATGCTTACCAAGCTTGCATGCCTACTTTGTGACACATGTGCATATAATTATTTGTTATACAGCAGCTCTGTGCAGGCTACTAAATGTGTAATATGTACACGTTTTGTAGGCGGAGGCAAGGGGCAGGTAGATGACGTCCTATAGGGTGGGTAGGCTCCTTGAGCTCATCGAAGCCCATATTCCATGGGTTAGAAGTCTATATTTTGCCCACATGATTAGTCAATTCAACAACTGAGGTCAAAAAGCGCACTTTATGTGCACAGTGAGAAAATGGTCGAGAAACGTGTTCAATTTGTTACTTTCAATCTTAAAACCTAAAAAAAATGTACTTTTTCCCTTATTGTTTCTGGAATGATTATTCAATATTAAGACCTCACATCGTTAAAAGAGAGTCAAACCTCTACATGCAGAAGTCATTCCCCGAGCGCCCATTTACAAACCACTATAAAGGGAGAAAAATCATTTTATACTTCTGAAATTTCACGTAGATGTTGGAGTGACATCCCTCTCTAGGATTAGTGTTTTGAAAATATTCATAGGCATACCGATTCCCGAGAAAAACTGGGTAGACTATTTGACTAAGGGAGGGAGATAAAGGGAAGGGACAGACAAAGAGAACGTATAAAGGAAGATGGAGGGAGAGAGGGAGGCAGAGAATAAAAGAAGGATTAGAGAGAGAGAGAGAGAGAGAGAGAGAGAGAGAGAGAGAGAGAGAGAGAGAGAGAGAGAGAGAGAGAGAGAGAGAGAGAGAGAGAGAGAGAGAGAGAGAGAGAGAGAGAGAGCTGTGTTTGTAGGCACAAGCTCTAAGTTTTCTAACCTGGACATTTTAAATCTCGGGTTTTTATGTAAGTAATACTCAACACCTTTTTCAGACGTTTCTCCTGATGTTACGTGTCTTGTGCGATAAAAGCTGTCCATGTACAAAACCAAAGGCAAAGGATCAACTTTCCATTGCGGACACAACGACATCCGATGATCAGCCTCCCGCGGACAAATCTGAATTATCCAAAGACTGCAAACAGACTGAAGTGAAACATTCGGAGAGTAAACCCAGCAAGGATGACAAAACTGGGCGACAGACCTTACTTTCACTCTCACAAAAGCATATGTCCTAGAACTATTTGCTTCAGAACTTCACTGCTCTCCAACGTTGAGGCAAATATTACAGCACTATGATGGGACTGGTGTTAAATTGACCTGCCAAACGAACCATAGATTTTTTTTTTAATCCGGAGTTACACTTTAGACATCATGAGGTCTCACAGTTATTCCTGTCGCAGTTCGTTTTTGTACATTACCAGAACTATTGCCTGCACTTGCCTTCGAAGTACCGCCACGAAATAAAACTACGCTGAATAACAAACAAAAAACAAAAAACAAAAACAAACAAAAAAAAAAAAAAAAAAAAAAATTTGAAACCTACATTCGAGAATTCAACTTTGTAGCATAAATAAAAATATTGTAACTGTTAAATGTAAACGAGTCGTTAACTGTTATCATTCCGTTGATAGGACATTGTATTGGAATAATAATTGCAAATCTGACATTAAATGTAAATGCCTTTAAATGTATTGGGGCTTGTTGCACACACACACACACACACACACACACACACACACACACACACACACACATACACACAGTCATACACATGTACATGTAACCAATGGATAATTCAACGTCCTAACTGTTGTCTGGTTTGCATTTGATAAAGTCAGCTCAAGTATAAGATCAACCTTTCAATGTTTGTGTCTGTAATATCATGGAGACCTCGAGGCCATTGCCATGTCGTGCTTTTTGCAGGCCAATACTCATCTGGGAATACACTTAAAAGATTAAGGCTTCTTGTTAACCTGTAATTTGATGAAATAGTGTAACAATTTCAGTATATACATACATGGATACATAAAAGGCTCAACTGTATGGTGTCCAATATTGTTGTTATCTTGTCTTATGATCGCTCTTAGTAATTTTTTTAAAAAATGTATATGGGTGATAGATACTTAGTCGGCACTGAACGAATCTGGCAGTGGCTACTGTCACCTGACTATGTGTCTGGTATATATATATAAATATATATATATATATATATATATATATATATATATATATATATATATACATATATATATACATACATATATATATATATATATATATATATATATATATATATATATATATATATATATATATATATATATATATATATATATATATATATACAGTATATGCTGTTTTGACACATTTAACATATAAATATATTTGTGGGCCTAAAATCATGTTTATCATGGGTCGGATTTGTCGGGAACAGTACTGGTCAGTAGCCTAAGTACATATTTTGTCAGTTTTCCAAAAACTGGAATTGCCTTAATTGAGCAGATAACCTGGAGCAAAAACACGGGTAAAACTTAATTTGCCAGGTTTAAAAAAATTCACGACAAAAACTTGAGTACCAAAGTAAGCCCACAGGGACACTTATCCCCCCCCCCCAACATTTTCCTGAATACTGGGGGCACCTGAATAAACATGTTTGCATTCATTTTTTCATATGTGTCCTAGTGTAAAAAGTTTTCAGGCGGCCTATTATTGAACTTTATCTATGCTGTTTTGACACATTTAACATATAAATATATTTGTGGGCCTAAAATCATGTTTATCATGGGTCGGATTTGTCGGGAACAGTACTGGTCAGTAGCCTAAGTACATATTTTGTCAGTTTTCCAAAAACTGGAATTGCCTTAATTGAGCAGATAACCTGGAGCAAAAACACAGGTAAAACTTAATTTGCTAGGTTTAAAAAAATTCAGGACAAAAACTTGAGCACCGAAGTAAGCCCACAGGGACACTAACCCCCCCCCCCCCCAACATTTTCCTGAATACTGGGGGCACATGAATAAACATGGTTGCATTCATTTTTTCATATGTGTCCTAGTGTAAAAAGTTTTCAGGCGGCCTATTCTTGAACTTTATCTATTTTACTGGGTTTGAAAGAATGGTTTTCATACATATTCCACTTTGTTCAATCTTTTCGTCTATGATAGGAGTAGTAAAACGGCCTTCCTGATTTCAAATTAGCATAAGAATAGGATTATGTATTACGAATATTAATTCAGCTTTTGAATAAGATTACGATTTCAAATTAGCATACGAATAGAATCATGAAGTATGAATAAAATAATCATGATTTCAGATGAGCATACCAATAGAATAATGAATATAACATTAGCCAGTGGATACATTCAGTATGATTCCAAATTAGCATAGGCCTGTATGTATAATTATGTGCAATAATTATGAATTATTGCACATTAGCATCGGCATACGAATTATGATTCCATGGTAGCACAACAATAGGATTATGATTATGATTTTCAAATCAGCGTATGGTTAGGATCACATGTACAAATTATGAATATAATAATAATGGTATACACTATTTTCTCACGCATGCGCGGTAATGTCATTTTTGACTCATGACTTGGAACTGTGGGTTTATCGCTGACCACTGGCCATGACCATGCATTTGGCACTACATCAGTACATGTATTTAGACGGCACCCGCGACAAGAAGGAAGCACAACTAGGCTACCTTATTTTTGCATTGTGTCGTTAGTGTACAACATCCAGCCTCTGTGAAAAGAAACATTTATGTCTATCGTGTATCATGTAGAATATATGGCTAATAATCTCCCATTTATTACCTATTAGAATTTAGAGCACGTATTTTGTTCGATCAGTCGATGACATGACTGTAGTGGCGTGTGGTACTTTGCATGGGTGCTGACGACGTATCGTGACATGGAAGTTGGAATAGGAGCCTCTAATCCAATACGCAAAAATTTTTATTGGACAAAAATTTGATATGATGTTGCGTTCTTACTCTGTAAAACAAATCCTGATGGCTCTTGTGTTGACATGACATAAATTAACCATGCACAAGGAGGGTAAAAACTTAGGTCATATGTTGCCGCTTCCACCATCGTGCAATGCTTCAGCTGGGATGAGCCGGTCACGATAAAAAAAACATATGCCTTCAAAAGGCCTAAAGTCTTTCAAAAATGCTATCATCAATCGACCAATTGCCATTTTGAAGCTAAAAAGGTGTTTTTACAGTGCATACCTTCACTCAAATTTATTGGTCTCGCAACGTACTCAAATGAGCCAGGGCTACGCGGGAAGCGACCCACAGTCGGAGTTCTAACTTTACTCGCTAGGTGTCACCCCGTCTGTGGTAATCGTGTATTAAGGAGGCAACCATTAGATATTCTTGGGGGGGGGGGGGGGCTGGGTGTTTTTGGAAATAAATAATTTTGGGTGAGAAATTGGAGAAATAAATAATTTCTCCTTTTCATTGCCAGAAATAAATAAAGTACTGCTTGAAAAGCTGGAAAAAAATACTTTAATGTTGCAGTGCAAACTATATTAATTCACTTCGATTTCAATTGACCAGTCAGAGCAACTGCAACAGTGAAAGGAATCTGCTGTTGTGGTGCTTGTGACCTTGCTTCATTTTAGCCACTGTTTATAAATGTATAATGACGTTTCTGCAATCCTGTACCATTTTACCAACCAATGGTCATTTGCATGTACTCACAATTACTGAAAGATTTATGTTTGAATGCTGATCATAACAAGATGTTCACAAAGAATGACTTGTGCAGTGTTTTGGCCCAAACCTAATCGGCTAGCACTTGTGCAACATGCTCCCAGTAATCATGGTAATATATAAATTAACTCGAACTACATCATGTATCAAAATATTTTATTGACATGCAAATGGAGAATATTAAACAGTGTTATACAAAACTTGAAACAAAATGATGTAGAAAGATCAGTGTTTCATAAAGAAAATGATAAAAAATAACTTAATCAATAAACAGGTGTGATACTAAAGTGTTTCAGTCTGAGAAACGCATTACAAGTCCTTCTAAAATAAGGACTGCTGAATTTCATCCCAGTACAAACAAGTTGGTGGTCATACAGCCACACTAACTACCCTAGATAGTAATTTGATTTAATCTATATACTACAGGTACAAATACAAAGCTATGGACGGCAGACGACCTGGTAGCATACCAGTACATGTTTCATATTCTTCGTAACAACAAAAGTTATATATGTGACTATAAATTTTAACCAAGTTGATGTAGTAGACAGCAACTCAACAGGCATAAATTGACTTTAAATAATTGAAATATATTGATCTATACTACAGCATAGATCATTGACGATCTATGACTACAGGTGCCAACACAATTCTTTTCCACATCTCTTGCCCCTAGGACAAGCTATTTTCAAATTCTACTTATCATGGCTAGTTTTTGATTGCTTGGAATTTTGGTGTAGTTCCTATGACATCATTGAAAACTATTGTCCACTTCTATTTTTTCATGACAGTTATTATTTCGTGTTGCCTTGTGACATCATGTCAGTTTTGAGTATTGAATGAATAGCATTTTGTTTCATGGACTTCTGGCTTCTGATGGTGTTCATCTTAAAAAATGATCAACATTTGGACATTTTTTTGACTTACACTGATTTTTGGATAACGATGTTGACTGGTATTAAATGGTCTCATACTATTATCCCCTTACACAATTCACCTGCCCTTTCAATTAAACTACATACTGGTAAAACAAAATTCTTGGTTGTCCACAGGACAAGTGCTTTTAAATTTTCACTAGTCCTAGAATGGAATTTTACTTGTTCCAGACAATAGGACAGATGAATTGGTGAGCCGTGGTATAAAACAGATTACATTCACAGTGCTGAAGGTAGAGACCATGTATACTCAAAGGCGAACATGACTTTTTCTAATCTGTCCGAAGGCAATATTCTACATCTCTTCACTGATGTAACTGCTAAAAAAGGTTTACTTATGTTTGAACAACCCTATGCGTCCCCATAGAATGCTACAAATTTTCTCTAAAACTGGTCAAAATGGCACCTGAATGACACCTGTATCACAATTAGGCATACAAGTGTGCGTGTGTCCAAAGAGTAGTCAAAGTAAAACACATGGGCCTATTGTAAAAATGATCATTGCTGATGGTTTGTTCCAGACATCAACCATAAAATTGGACAGGTGTTAAAGAACATCATTGATGATTAAATGAAGATATCTCCGATTATATGTATTATTAACAGGTATATGCATTTTGATGAGTGTGCATGTATATTACTGTACTATACTGACTTTGGAGTATTATAAAGCTTTATTGTACATTGCATCACTTAATATACAATTAAAGCTTATTCTATGCATGACATTTTAAGTATATCAGTGATGATAACAAGATCTGTTGGAAAGCATACTTGCCCAGATATTTTAATAGGATTGGAAGCCCTTTGAATATTGCATTTAACTTCATATTAAAATATCAATTTAAAATGTGAGTATTTCAATATACTCAAATGTCTATTAATATGGTTCATATAGACACTGCCAGTAAAATTTAAAAGGTGTCTTGAACTCTTTCATTGTTGGAAGATCATAATCCACAAAAGTAACAATTTATTCTTGTTCTCAGCACTGACTTTAGATATTGATATATCTTAATGTTTATACACATTATGGCCACGCACATATGGGAAAAGCTATTGATATGATCAGTGATCTTGTAACAGCAATAATGAGTTGCAAAAAAAAATGTTTGCCAGATTTCCATGGGAAAAAAAATAAAATCTTACCATGGAAGGTGGAAAAAAATAATTGAGGTGGTACTGTGTAAGAAATAAAAAAGAACACCCAAGCAAAAAAACCCAGCCCCCCCCCCCCCCAAGAATATCTAATGGTTGTTCCCTAAGAATGGGATGTTGTTGTAGGCTATCTAGACTTATGGCGGCAAAAATGAATTATGCAAGTGTAGAGGGATTATGATCGTAACAGATTCTTTTGTGATCATGCCATGGTTTCTAATTGGGAGGCTAGTGAGTATGTTACCGTGGTTACTCTCAAACGAGATGCTGATTATGATGCAAGAATTTGAATTTAGGCCTATAGTGTAGGGCAAATTACGCAAATAAGCTCGAGTTCATAGGATGCTGATGAATCTCCCACACAATGTCAATATACGATTTATAAGTCAGGGTTATAAAAGAATTTTCAGTCGCCATGCATATGGTTAGCATATCACCAAGTCAATGAATGACCCATGAATCTGACCTTGGAAACATTGGGAGATCAAAAGTTGGGGCCTAATCTTTTTTTGTGCATGCACAATATGTTCTATAACTTCCGGCCAAATTCCCTCCTGAAGAGGTCATTATAAGATTATGAGTAGGATGCTGATGGAACAGAGATCCAGCCTCCCCTTTACATCATCTCTCTGGGTCATCCTTTTAAACATCTATCATTGTGCTCATTCAACCCATTTGAGCTCACATGTGGGCCCATTACGTCACCTGTGAGTTATTCTATGACCTCATCCCTACATAGGGCCTTTAAGTATAATGTCTTGGGTGTCAAGTGTAACATAAATTTTGTTGTTATTTTAATTCATTTCGTGGAAGAAATCCGCAAACACTAAAAATTTCGTCCACAGAATTGTTAAGTAGGCCTATATCAATTTTGTCCACAGAATCCATAAGTTTATATCAATTACGTCCACGAAATCGAGTAAGTTTATCAATTACATCCACAAAAATCGAGTAAAGCTACAAAGTTTGCATACAAGATCGGTAAAGCCTACCAATTTGTTCACAAAATCGTGCAAGTCTAGAGATTTTGTCCATGAAATTGAATATAACTTAGGATTCTGTGGAAAATTATTATCGATTCTGTCAAAAAAATTGTCAATCAATTTATCAGTTTTGTCTACGAAATTCTTATAGGCCCCCTATATAATTCATAGAACCGGACACATTTTTCACGAAATTGCAACCCTTATTGGATTCTGTGGACGAAATTGGGGCAGAAAATCACCAAATCCAATCAGTTTTACAAATTTCATAAAAGCCTATAGTTTCATTTCAGTGCGTATAGTTTTGAATTTCGTTAACAAAATGGAATACGGTTTTCACTTTTGTGTAATAATTGTGATTTCGTCCACGACATCGAAAATATTTCAATTTTGTCGACATTATTATCACGGAATTCAAGTCTTCTAATAGATTTTGTCGACAGAAACGGCATTCACTTAACAAAATTATATAGGCATAAGATATATATCCAGTTGCATGCACATAATTGGAAGGAATGACAATGTAAGCTTGTAAGCCTCACTTCAGTTAATTGCAAGATTATAGAAGCTATTATTGAGGATGCAGTCATGGAGCATAAGAGGAGTCTTAGGTTCCTTTCTGAACACCAAAATGGTTTTCCACCGGGTAGATCAACAATGATCTGATTATTGGAGAGTTTGGAAGAGTGGGTACTAAGTATAACTGAAAACAATGAATGTGGGGTTATCTTGAATTGTGGCTTTCAGAAAGCACTTGATAAAGTAGTTTATATGCGCCTTCTAAAAGAATGATAAGTTATGGCATGACAGTAGAAGTATCTGGCTGGATCAAAGATTTTTTGAGAGACAGGGAACAGAGGAATGTGTGTATGGTAGTCTCTCATCGTGAGCAAAAGTTGGTACTGGTGTTCCACAAGGTAGTGTACTTGGACCATTGCTGTTTATTTTATATTTTAATGATCCTCCTCAAGTTAACTGCGGAATAAAAATATATGCTGACGTTACTTGTAAAATATATGGCAAGGCAAATTGTAAGTCAGGTTGGGCATGCACTTCTTCAACTGAACACTGATAAATTATTTAAGTGGTCTGAATATTGGCTGTTACTATTCCATCCAGACAAATATCATAATTTACGTCTAGGCTATAGGGAAAAAGCCTTGTAAATGAAACACCCCATGGGTTTGGATGAAGCGGCAGTTCAGCTGAACGAAACTATATGTGAAAAAGACTTAGGAGCGTGTGTTGACCAAGGCTGTATGTTTGTTGATGATTGCCAGAAGATGTCATCTGCAGAAAATAGATTACTGGGTGGTTGGAATAATGAAAACCTCCAGTCATATCTATAAATTGATATTTAATTACCGGTGCACATAACACAATTTATTTTAAAAACAGAAAATCCATTTTTCTGTTTTTTGGCTTAATTTACGGAAATTGGAAACCTGTTGCTGCGAATTCAGGATCCTGATACCTGTTAATTCTACAAATCTACATTTTGTATTAGTGGAACCACTCATTCTGTACAAAACCTTGGAAAAAAAGTCCCAACTGAGTGGAACCACTCACTTTGGACCTGCTGCACAATGCCATCGATGAGTGGGACCACTCATTCGGTACAAAATATCCAAAATGAGGCCCAAATGAGGGGAACCACTCACTGAGACTAGCTACATCAAGGCTTTGGTGAGTGGAAACACTCGGCCACCTGGCACAAGAAATTCGAAGCGGGGCCCACACGAGGGAAAACACTCATCTGGGCCTTGTGTGGCTGCATGAAAGCTTAAGGTGACCGGTGAGTGGAGACACTCAGCTGATCCCGAATCATGTCAAAAGGAGGGAAATCACTCCCTTGAAAGACCAGAGCTGTTTGTTTTTAATCTTAAAGGCCACTCATACTTTTCAACATACCATGCAAAATTGAAATGAATAAAATGATATTTTATTTATTATTATTTTTTTTAATGTTGAACATTTGACTGGTACGCTCGTATACAAAAAAAGAGTTTGTATTTTGAGGTTTTAGGGGCGTTTGATGTAAGTAGCGTATCAGTTGAGGAGTGTGGAGTCTGGGGTTAGGAAAAACTTTATAAATATTCATGCCAAAAGATTGCCAGTTCATCAAATCATGGCGCTGGATGGGAGGAGGGTGACCTATTTGGCCCTTAGTCATCTTTCTGCGTCCTGTTAGCGTTCATTCATTAGAACCCATGACAAAATGCGTAAACATTTTTGCCAAAGCTGTACACTTTCATGAGTGAAGTTTTACTTGCTGACATGGACCGACACAGGGATAACTACATGCCAAATATTTCTTCCGTGCGATACACCCAACCTTGTTTCGGGAACCTCAACACAGGGCAAACTATGGACTTTTGATCTTACAGAAGTGTCCTTTTTTCCTGGTATTTAAAGTATGCTTTTCAGTAAAATTGCCCTAAATTGGCTAAAACCCATCAGATTCTTTCCATTCGAAAACTGTTGGAAAGCCCTTGTTAGAAGACGAGAATACATGAAAGCATTTACTTAACTACGCATAGTCTGTGGTCTACGAAAGTGCCATTAAAAACTTCGGAAAGTGCATGTATGTAGTGGTCTCTGTCAAATACGATTGTACAGGACCAGCATTACTGTATTTTCCATTCAAGACAACAGTCCACTTTGGTTCCAATTTGGCACCCCTACTTAGGTTTTTATACAGATTATTATGTATGATAAATGAAGTCATTATCGCTGCACACTTCATGATGTTTCTTTCACCCATGCCCCATAATAATAATAATAATAATAATAATAATAATAATAATAATAATAATAATAATAATAATAATAATAATAATAATAATAATCAAATGACTATCTGTCATTTCGATCATTATTTTTTTTCACGAAAACTACATAACAGATATTGCAGTGGGATTCAGGAAAACCGGCAAGACATATTTGAATATTTTGGACGCGTTTTTCAGGTCCACAGATATAAATGAGCACAAAGGCCAAGAAATACTGACCAGATGGATGTAGCTGAATTTTCAGATATTCACCCAGGATAAACAATTGCATGAGAACAAGCCAGCAAAAATATTTGGCTGTAAAATATGGTCCTCATCAGGGAGTCTTATAAGACGGATCAAATGTGAAGCGTGACAGTCTTGTATGCATGTTTGCTATGCTACCATGTGATCAAATCAGCGGCCACACAACCTTCACCATGGGGGGGGGGGGGGAGGGGAAGCGGGGATTTGCCGTGAGATATTAATTCCTGCTGCAGATTTCTTGAACCCATTCCCCAGCCCCAGCCCATACAATTAATCCTTCTGTTGTCAGGATCACAAAAATATGTGGTCGCATTGTCATGGCTTACTAATCCATAACTTCAAGAGTTTTACTTGTACTTTGCACACAACTGACCAAGAATTATCATTAAAAAAGCCACTGGTGTCTGGATGGACATTTTATGTGATAAACAAAAACACAAGTGGCCATCCCCCTCCCCAGCTAGCTTTTCTCAATATTTGATTATGAAACGTTAACTTAAATATATATCAACCGGTATACATATCACTTTTAAGATGCGTAGAAAGGATAATGAAATACTTGTGGTTCCCCTAAGCCTGGCATTCCCCTCCCCCCCCCGCCCCCATATACACACACACACACAACACACACACACTTCTTGCCCGTGTGAGCCCGAGAGGATTGATAATGAGAGCAACCACTGGTCAAAAGTTACTAAGGCGGCTGTAGCCCTATTTCGCTTTATAACAAGTGCCTTGTCAGGCCAACCTGGGCAAAGAAGTGGGTTGAGAGGGGAGGGGATGGGGCAGATGGAGGAGCATTTGTACAGCAATCCTTTGATAAAACAGCCTGGGTCACTGATTCTGTATATTCTGCTGGTGGCTTTCGCTGGTTCCAGCATCCCATTTGGCTACCCATTCTGTGCAAGACTGACCCTAATCACCCTACCAATTTATGAGGGGCCTGTGAATTCATTTTATTCCAGCTGGCTGGATGGGGGGGGGGGGGGGGGCACTTGTATTTGTGTGTTTGTTTTCAAGCCATAAAGAAATTCTTACCACGTGTAAGCGGTGTCTTGATGTCTGTGCATACGACTAGCCGGGCATCCATACTCACATTGAGTATGGAGACCTGACACCCTCCACACCCTCCTGGGACCACTGCTTATTACCTTATCACAAGACAGTATCACACTGCCGATAAATGGACAGCTGGAGATTGTTATGACTGACTAAGTATCCAACTTCTACAAATCTGAGATGCTGGTTATGCATGTAAACTTTTCTGCATACAACATACAACTGGACAGTGTTCTGTGGTCACCCAGTAAAGTAGCTTATGTGTGCCCCCGACCTAGGAACTAAATGTTACGCATCTATATGTAATATGTCAGGGAGCCGGGTATGTTTGTGTTACCGCTAACATGTGTGCTGTTTTATTGCCATGATAGGACTACATTTTCAATTAGCAGTAGGCTCTTGTTTCAATGATAGAATTTTGCAGAAGAAGGGGAAAATTCAGGGCTGGTCGTGGTGTGATACTGACTGATTGCAATGAGGGCGGGTGTCACTTTCACCTGGCTTGATCAAATTGCCATTATGTGATGCCCATATGTGTGCGCGCAAGCGTGCACACACACACACACACACACACACACACACACACACACACACGTGTATCAAGGTTCCATGCCAATAACATGACACCCTATTGGGAACCACTGGCTGACACCAACTCCAGAGCAAGAATGCATAAACAAGCGGATAGCAAGGGGGTACTCACAGAACAAAACCCTGCCAGAAAGAGCATCTTCCTAAAAAATCATAGTTTGTCCAGTCCACTGTTTCGATCACTACAAATGACGATGTGAACCCCTGGCAAAAGTCATATTGCGATGAATCTTAAGACTTGTAGGCCTATGTACCCAATGAGAGTGCATGGGTTCAACTTGACACCCTGCTTGTGAGTATGTGAACTGGATGGGGTTGGGTGGGGTGGGATGGCGGGGGGGGGGGGGGGGTAGGGGGATCCCACGAAATTAGAAGAGGATATGTGCTGCATCATGAAAGTAAGTTTTATCTATCTGTCAAGGAAAATTTTCACCAATACTGACGTACATGCATGTATGTGTGTTCTGTGCCATTTGAAATGAATTGTAACGAGAATAATAATGCTACCAAAGCAAATAGCCTAATTTAGCTGATGCACTAAGAGTTTTTGTTGTTCGGATGCTGTTCATGCATGACGATTGAGTATATGTGGGTAAGGTAGGTGGGGTCCCATTGTGCTGGTAGAGTAAATTTTTCCCCCAATACAGAGTACAGAAAATAAGAATATTCCGAAATACTGGCCAGCAGGGAAAATTAGAGGCCTCCAGTATGATGTTGGTACTCAAAAAAGAATATGCCCCAGTGCCGCAGTGCAGAAATACACTGTACCCTTACCCTCAACCCCCCCAACCCCCAATATATTGCTGTTATTTATTCTTGAATTCACATAGTGATAAAAACACCAATAATTTCAAAGTGGGATCTTCATCAGATTGAAATTACTTTGTACCATTAAGTATGTTTTATCATTTGCGTGCAAACTAAACATTAAATTTTCAATGTATCAAATGGAAATTTTCATTGATCTTCATTCGTTCATTTTGCCACTTACAATTCTATACTCACTGGTTGGGCCTCTTCACACTCATATAACATGGTGGGCTACTTTTTAGACCAAGCACGCATTCAGAGGAGTATTTACACACGTTGCGATGTGTTGTCTGAGATTTTTTGGTTTATGTCAGCCTGGTCAAATTTTGTGCTGTAGATAAAGCTACATTTTCTTTATTTTTGACAATATCAAAACATTTATATCAACAATTTCGATATCAACCCCTCAATCTTCAGCCATAAACAATGAATTGTCAAAATTTTAAGCCAGTGATGGCAACTTTTGTCTGATACTGACTAGCCGGCCGCTCATATACATTACGAATTGCACATATTTTAGATTTTGTCACCGCATATATGCAAACATGTATGTTTCATTCTTTTATCTTTCATGCGACGTTGACTGTTGTCAATTAAAATACATGTAGTGCTTTCGCTGAGAAAATACAAATTTTAGATTTCAATTAACATTTGGACAAAATGACAATCAAAATGTATTCCTATCATTGCCCATTCAGACAGTCTGTAAC
Organism: Hermodice carunculata; assembly: GCA_964020975.1. Taxonomy (NCBI): domain Eukaryota; kingdom Metazoa; phylum Annelida; class Polychaeta; order Eunicida; family Amphinomidae; genus Hermodice; species Hermodice carunculata. The sequence continues at coordinate 80,379,825 of OZ026617.1, forward strand.
CAAGGAGGGTAGAGAGAGAAACTGAAGTGTTGAATCAGTTGTACATTTTGTAATGGGTATAAAGATTTTAATGTATTTGATTAAATAAAAATGCATTCGTTAAATTATCAGTTCTGATCTTTTGCATTGAGCGTTGTCTTAAAATTAAAATAGAACCAACACTTTTACCATTAACATTAAGATCTCCCCCCCCCAAAAAAAAGTCATACAAACTACTAGCTGTATCCAGGGAAATGCCTCTCTGGCACTTCCCTGCCGCAGCTATGTGATTTTCCTTTTCCAAAAAGCCCCCTCCCCATTTGTGTGTGTGTGTGCGTGTGTGTGTATGTGTGTGTGTGTGTGTGTGTGTGTGTGGCTTACGGGCTACATGACCAAAATTTGATAATAGGAGGGAGCCTGAAAAGTCTGAGATAATGTAGACTGCAAAGAATGTTCGTTTGGTTTGGCGCTGTCAGTTATGTAATTTGGATAAATTATAAACATTGTATTCTAAAGCTTGTGTTTAAAAGGAAGAAACAGCTAAAAGCTGCTTATACCTGGGAAAAGGGTAAATTAACGAGATATTAAATGACTTATCTATTGGTCTATGTGCTTATTTTGAAAAAAAGGAAGAAAAAAATCACAATTTTTGTAATTGAAAAAAAATGATGTGGCTTTGTATACAGAAAGAAGGCTATCATTAAAAGCTTGGTTTGTGTAAGTCATCTTGAACGGCATCCAACTGGTAACTTTTTATGATGTCCATGCAAGTAATATGAAATTACTGGTGTGAGAAGGGGATATTTGGCCTCTACTACATTCAACCCTGACATCTCTTAGCTTGAATTGTGCCAAATGATAAACAATAAATATGTAACACTGACAAGTTAACATGTTGTTTCTACTGTAAATGAGCTCCTCTTTTGAATAATTTTGTCAATTTCCAAATATTTTCTAGTTTTGGTGACTTACTCTGTATGAATTTAAAACGGGTGCAAAATGCAAACCAATATAATATATCTTGTATACATTTGTTCCCCAAAGGACTGTTATTTAGCATGTATAAAAATGTACATACCAATTATACAGTAGAATATTCATTTAAAATCCCCAATAAAGAGACCACTCCCCTATTGCAACCAACTTTTTATAATCACACTTCTGTTTACATTTGCAGTCTGTCTGATCTAGCGTGACCTCTAAAATGAAACCTTTTTGTCATTCACAATAACTTCAATGTGAGTTGCTCCTGCTATTGGCTTTGACCAAACCCCCTATGACTTTTTGTTGGACCAAGAAAAAAATTTCCTTCATAAAAACTGCTAAAAATACTCCAATAGGAGAAATTTTGATTTAAATAATAAAATCTTTAATTTCTAGCATACTTCAAAATAAACCTAATGGTAGTGAATCGTAAACTGACATCAACTCCTGTGAGGTTAGTGGTTTCACTGCACAATTATAAGGTCTTTAGAAAAATAAAGTTTCGTTGAATAACCAGTATTTTAAGTGGTCATGAGGAAGAAAATTTTGTGACGGTCAAAGAAAATCTACCCACGTCTATGTGGAAGTTTGTATGGTCCTGTGGAATAACATAAAATGTAATATTGAAATTGTTGTACATTAAAGGATATCTAGTGTCATGGGTCTCTTTAAGAGTTAAGACAGACTGTAGATCAGTTTTCCACATTAAAACCACTCCCAGTTAAATGTTTATTTGATACGTTGTAACATGTATCCTTACACCATCATGAATATGAGGAACATTTTACCTCGGATACTCTAATTTAACACAAAATCTAGTAAAAGTCCTACTGATAATGTTGATTTTCCAAGTTGAGTTGTTAATATTTCAGTTTCACAAAAATGAAGCTGGTTGCTCTTCAAAATTGAAACGGCAAACTTCATTCTAATCCATTGTACCATTTCTTTATGAGATTATAAATATGTACATGTACAGTCACGAAATACTAAATCCATTCAATTAAAACCTTCCAATGCATAAGACAATACACCATTTCGCAATCCTCTCTTTTTATACTTAGTTTTTATTCATAAGTGTGTTTTGACAGGAGAGTTAGCAAACAACAATTGAATCTATGCTGTTACTACCAAATTATGTTTACAATACTGCGAACCCATGTCATCATATATTTTATGTTCGGAACGAGTGGGACTCGAACCTGCAACCTTTGGCACCAGTCGCCTAGCTGAAATGGGAAACGCACATATCCACTCGACCAAATCCCCATTCTTTATTCTCATATAAATTCAAGTTGCACGCCATTCACGGCCCTGCAGAATGTTTTTGTTTTGTTTTGTTTTTGTTTTAATTCCATATTCTTGTGCATGAAATGTAAAGTTTATGATTGAAATATACCAATATGCAATACAACACATATGCATGGAGATGAAGGGTGTGATTCATAGTCCAGTCTGTGCAATACACCTGATAAGCCGGAGGGGGGGGGCAGGTAAAACTGCTGCAATATCTTTTATTTCTTTTTTAATCTATAATCCTACAACCGAAGGCTACGTCTGAAGTTTAAAGTTTTTTTGCAGAAGTCCGAGTTCTAATTTCATGAGTCAATCATTTAAATCTTTAGTTGATTATTTTGCTCAGGATTATCAACTTTAGTGAATAGGTTATGTGCAAACCAGCAGAACATCGTATATAAATATAATTAAAAGGCAACCAGGGATTGCTAGATCCATGCCCCCTCGCTTCCTTTATAACCTTGTTAATTACAGGTCTCGTTTTAGAATGACTGTAGTTAATAAATAGGCTATCACTGTGACCCAGATACTTGACATACTGACCTACTTTTATGTATGACACACTTTTGTGTCCAGATACACATGTGTATAAAGTTTCATGATTCTCAGTCAAAGGACAACTGAATTATGACCCTGGAAGTGAATGTAGTTTTACATAATGTATCGCCATGACCCAGATATTTGACCTACTGACCTACAATTGTTTCATGACACACTTTCAGGTCAAGAAACATTCATGTGTGAAGTTTCATGAAATTAAGTTAAATAGTAAAGGATTTATAGCCCTGATACGAGTTTACAAAAATGTCATTGTGATCCAGACACTTGACCTATTGACCTACTTTTGGTACATCACACACCCTTATATTCAGATGCAGTGTGTGTAAAGTTTCATTATTATAAGTTCACGGACAAGCGAATTGTAGCCCTGACACACATAGATGATACCCAGATACTTGACCTAGTGACCTAATTTTGCTTCATGACACACTTTTTTGTCAAGATACATGTGTGTGTGTGTGTGTGTGTGTGTGTGTGTGTTTGTGAAGTTTCATGAAACTTAGTTAAATAATAAAAGAATAATAGCTTTGGCACGATTTTAGAAGGATATGACACCGCGATCCAGATACTTGATCTAGTGACCTACTTTTGGTTCATGACACACCCTTTTGCGTAGTTGCACCTGTGTGTAAAGGTTTAGCAATCTGACTATAAGAGCAGAATTACAGCTCCGCCATGAAGTGTTATGTAGTTTTACATGATTTTGTCACCGTGTTCCAGATACTTTATCTGGTGACCTACTTTCGGTACATGACACACCTTTAAGTGTAGATACATCTGTGTAAAGTTTCATTTATCTAAGTCACATAAAGTAAAGGAGTTATATATAATCTGGACACGATTTTACAAGAATCTGTCACTTTGACCCAGATACTTGACCTAGCGACATAATTTTGGTACACGATGCACCCTTATGTCAGGATTCACCTATGTTTAAAGTTTCATCAATTGAAGTTGAGGTATAAGCGAATTATACACCGGACACAATTGCGGATGGATGGACGGACAGGGACGTATGGACATGCGGATGGATGAAATAAGCGATTTCTGTATGCCCCTCCTCCATTAGGAAAGGGGCATAACGAGGAAAAATAATAAAATGGAGTCCATTTTAAAACTAATGAAATAGGATAATTTGGGATTTTCCAAAGATTCAAAAGACCAGCCGTGAATTTCAGACCTTCAAAGTTCTTTTTTTTTTTCATGGAACTTCCAAGTGTTTCTAGACAGTGTATGAACCAAGTCCACTGCATTATGCATCCAAGGTCTGTTATCTGTTTTATTTATGTCTGTGTGCCAACACAGACATATTGTTTTTCTTTCTTTTTCTTTCTTTCTTTCTTTCTTTCTTTCTTTCTTTCTTTCTTTCTTTCTTTCTTTCTTCCTTTCTTTCTTTCTTTCTGCACATTTTTGTAATTTACATGCAACCTGTAAAGGTAAAATATCTAGGTCATTTGAACCTTTAAAATTTTCAACTAGCCATAACTCTGTCAATTTTCAACCAATTTTAACCATGTTGGACCCCAATTGTAGGTATTGCAACACTGCATATTATTGTAATTTACAAATAAACTCCAAAAGTCAAAAGTCAATGTCATTTGGACCTTTCAAATTTTCATGTAGCCATAACTCAGTCCATGTATATCCGATTTTGATCATGTTGGGCTCAAACTGTAGCTAATGTAGCACTACACATTTTTGTGACTTACAAGTGACCTATATAGTTGAAACATTAAGATCATTTGGACCTTTGAAATTCTCATGTAGCCATAACTCAATTTTTATCCAAATTAAATCATGTTGGACTCAAATTGTAGCTATTGTAACACTGCAAATTTTAGTTGTTGTGACCTCCAAGGATCAAAGTCAAGGTTAGCTGGCCCTTTGAAAATTTCTTCCAGCCATGACTTGGTCAATTTTCATCCAATTTTAATCATGTTGCACTCAACTTGTAGATATTACAAAACTGCATGTTTTTGTGATAACAGGTAACCTGTAAAGGTCAAAGGTCAATGTCATTTGGACCTTTGAAAGTTTCATCTTGCCGTGCTAAACTTGGTCAACTTCTCTATGATTTGGTTGATGTTGGGCTTAAATTGTAGGCATTGTAACTCTGTATATTTTTGTAATTTACATATGACCTTTAAATGTCAAGGTCATTTGTACCTTGAATTTTCATCCAGCCATCAGCTTAATGAAATTTGAAGTACCACAGGACAAAAGTTGTAGGAATTATTATTTACAGCTTTTGAAGGCACACAGACAGGTTTGCTTTGAAGCAAATCTTCTTTTCTAGTTGGCTCCTGCATCTTGTTCCTGTCATAGTGGTATCACTCCACAATTGAGATACTAAATGAATACCCTGGGATATAAACTGTATATTAGGTACTACGCATGTTTGTTTTTAACTTATTCTTTCGCACATGCAAAAACATGTACTTCTGTTGAAGTTATGTGTTTTTGTTTCAGATTTGGTGGGTACCTGTGTTTTTTTAGTCCTTTGAGCAGGATCACAGAGAAATGTCCTCTTCTGTGTCACTGTGACATAAATATAGCCAGTGGTTTTGGTGCATTCCTTCACTGGGTCCGGTTGCATCTTAGTCAGTCACAATATATTCCAGCTGTCCATGTAAGCAGTGTTATACTGTTTAGTGATAAAGTGATAAGCAGTGGTCCCAGGAGGGTGTGTAGAGGTGTCTGATCTCCATACTCAATGTGAGGATGGAGTGACCCGGGAGGTCGTATGCACATGTCGGCATCCAGAAAGCGCTCCTGTTAATTCATTGCATGTAAGAATTCCTTTATGGTTCGAAAATGTTCTGCCCGTGTCCAGTTTACACAAGCCCCTGTCAAAAGACCTCTGTCTGATGTGTGGGACCACCCTCTCATAAGAGACCTGTCTTAAAAATTTCGAAGTCTTTTGCTTTCCATGCTAATTGACCTGTCACGATGGACCATATGTCCCTTTTTTGTTGAAGTGGTAGGTAATCATTTCTGTCTGGCTATAGCTGTAGAGGGACTATTGTATAACAATGCCAGATAGAGTTGAATTGGAAATAACTTAAAATTGACCTGATAACTGCTTATTTCTTCTATCTGACACATATCACAAAGCAAATACACACTTTTGTGATTTATAGTATGCGCTGGAGGTGGGGAATGAATTCAAGAAATCTGCATCAGGAATTATTATCTCACGGGGGGGGGGGGGTCCTTTGGTCATTAACCCCCACCCCAGCAGTGGAGGTTGCGTTGCCAGCTGATTTGATCACATGGTGGCAAACATTTTATAAACTGTCATGCTTCACATTTTGACCCAGCTTATAACACTCCCTGATGAGCGCCATACCTCATAGCCAAAACGTTTTGCTGGTTTGTTCTCAATTGTTTATCCTGGGTAAATGTTTAAAAATTTGGCTACAGCCATATAGTCAGTATTTCTCATTTATATTTGTGGACTGGATGAAAATGTCCAAAACTAGAAAAGATGATTTGCTGCATAGCAAATCAGTGTGTGTGCGTCTTCAAAGCATATTGGTATGGCATTGTATAACTATTCCATAACACAGGAGTAGAAGTTGGAATGGCATCTGTATCAATAATAGCTTTGAAGTTATTCCCGATTGAAAATTTCTAATGGTGCTACTTAGCATAATTTAAATTGCCACAACTTTTGTTTTTAATTAATTACATGCGCAATGTTCAGCAACCCCCTAATAGAAGTTGAAATGACATCTCTATCTATAAAAGTTCTGAAGATATTTAAGTTTGAAAATTTAAAATGCTGCTGATTAGCATAATTTAAATTGCTACAATTTTTGTTTTACATTCAAGATATGCGCAATGGTAAAGAAGTTGGGATGACATCGCTATCTATCATACTTTTGAAGATATTCAAGATTTAAAATTTCAAATGCCCCTTATTTGCATAATTTTAAACATCTTCATTCCTGTGAATAAAAAGGTCAAACTCCTTGTATGAAAGTACAATCCTGCCAAGTTTGGAGTTTCTATGTAAAATAGAAATAGTGTCAGAGAAAAGTGATGGACAAATTCACTGGTAAAGAAGAAAGAGAGAGAGAGAGAGAGAGAGAGAAATAGAGAGAGAAAGAAAGAAATAAAGAAAGAAAGAAGAAGGAAGGAAGGAAGGAAAGAAAGAAAGAAAGAAAGAAAGAAAGAGTGTGTTGACACACACACTTTAAATATCAGATATGTCTTGGGTGTTTTCCTGCATCCCACTGCGGAACCTGTTGAGTAGTTTTTATGAAAAAAAAAAACAAAAACAAAAAAAACAAAAACAAAAACAAAAAATGAAAATAAATAAATAAACAAACAAACAAAAACAAACAAAAACCCCAGATCATTTGAATTTTTTTATTGCGGGGTATGGGTGAAAGAAACCTCATGAAGGGTGCAGAGATAATGACTTTACGTATCACACATAATAAGCTGAACACAAACCTGAGTAGGGGGGCCAATTGGAGCCCAAATGGACTGTAGTCTTGAATGGAAAATATGGGAATGCTGGTCCTGTGCAGTCGTATTTGACAGAGGTTAAATACATGCACTTTGCTACGTTTTTAATGACACTTTTGTACACCACAGACTTTGCGTAGTAAAGAAAGGGCTTTCATGTGTTCTCGTCTTCTGACAAGGGCTTTCCAACAGTTTTTGAATGGAAAGAACATGATGAGTTTGACCCAATTCAGGGCAATTTTGCTGAAAAGCATATTTTAAACACCAGGAGACAAATGCAATCATGTAAGAATTTTTGGCGATCAAAAGTCTATAGCAGGGGCAAATTTAGAGGGGAGTCAGACGGGTCCTGGACACCCCCCCCCCTGCCCCAAAGGGGGGGGGGGGTCAAAAAAAAAAAAGAGAGAAAAGGGAGACAGAGACGATAAACGACGTGGGACTCATTAACAATACCAGAAAGAAGTACATAGGCTTACATATTCAGTTTTAGTTGCAAACTGAGATCAGGAAATCGTACAACCCAGCAATACCACTTTGAAAGTGCTGCAGAGGTAACCCAGAGAGGCAGTTACATGTGAAACTACTTCCAGATGTGGAGATGGATGCAGCACTTGACTTCCAGGCCAGTGTCCTGGGCTTGGTCAAATTTTAAATGCAAGTGTCAGTTAGTGTCATTCGGCCCAGATACTCCCTGCGGCCACCGGTGCTTGCTCTTGTGAATGATGCATGTGAATGGAGTCATGACCTAACTTTGACACGTAATGATCTAATCCACACAGTGACATGTTTGCTTACTTTAATGTTGGGCTTAATATAATTGGTATTTGCAATAAATATGGATCGTTTTCTTATAAAGAAGCCAAAACTTGAACAGATAAGGTCCCAAAAAACTATGGATGGACAAAAGGTAAGAACTATTATTGTTACGTATAACAAATGCCATGAAGTGAAATGTGTATGCTTATCCACCCCTCCCAGCAGCAGGGAGGCCAAATGTAGTGAATTTTGTGTCTCAGAGAAATCAAATTATCCCATTAAAATACAGTCTCAAATGCCAGGAAAATGCATCTCAGAGCATCTATTTTTTTTTAATTCCCCCCCCCCCTCCACCCCGCTGTGGCCTTTGTCACTTTCATACTCGCGTTTTGTGCTTTGTTTAAGTCACTGATCCCCCTTTCCGGAAATCCTGCATCCGCCCCTGTATAGTTTGCCCTGTGTCGAGGATTCCCAAACAAACTTGGGTGTATCACACGGAAGAAAGATTTGGCGTGTACTGTAGTTATCCATGTGTCGGGCCATGTAAGAAAGTAAACATTCACTCATGAAAGTATACAACTTTGGCTTTAATGATCAGGCATTTTTTCAAGGGTTCTAATGGACCCTACCACGACGCAGAAGATGAGTATGCCTGCATAGACTACGGGCCAAAGTAGGTCACAGGACGATGCATGCGTCTCACTATCAGCATTGAATGTGTGTATTGAACATCACAGGGCTAGCGAGGCATGAAAATCCAATCTGAATCAGTGGCGGTGATTTTGATGTAACTCGAGAATTGTCCCAAGTTGTCCCTCTATCCTTTTCCAGCGCCATGATTTGATGAACTTGCAATATACCGGAATGGGTATTTTAAAGTTTTGCATTACCGGGACCCCATTGTCCAGACCCACCAACTGATGATATGCTTACGACGAACGCTTCTAAAACTCAAAATCCAGGGCTCAAAATACGCACTCTGTTTTTGTATGAGAGGTATCAGTCACACGTTCAACATAAAAAAAAAAAAAAAAAAATCTTTTAGAATATCACTTTATTCATTTCCTCAATTATTCACGGCATCTTGAAAAGTATGAGTGGTTTCACTCAAGTAGGATTTAAACAAACAGCTCTGGTCTTTCAAGTGAGTGTTTTCCCTCCTTTTGACATGATTCGGGATCAACTGAGTGTCTCCACTCACCGGTCACCTTAAGCTTTCATGCAGCCACACAAGGCCCAGATGAGTGTTTTCCCTCGTGTGGGCCCCGCTTCGAATTTCTTGTGCCAGGTAGCCGAGTGTTTCCACTCACCAAAGCCTTGATGTAGCTTGTCTCAGTGAGTGGTTCCCCTCATTTGGGCCTCATTTTGGATATTTTGTACCGAATGAGTGGTCCCACTCATCGACGGCATTGTGCAGCAGGTCCAAAGTGAGTGGTTCCACTCAGTTGGGACCTTTTTTCCAAGGTTTTGTACAGAATGAGTGGTTCCACTCATACAAAATGTAGATTTGTAGAATTAACAGGTATCAGGATCCTGAATTCGCAGCAACAGGTTCCCAATTTCCGTAAATTAAGCCAAAAAACAGAAAAATGGATTTTCTGTTTTTAAAATAAATTGTGTTACATATAAATGCCCGGTAAGGCCTTGGCTGGGGTATGCGTAATCTGTATGGAACTCTCTGAGAACTACTGAATCTGATCTAATTGAAGCGGTACAAAGAACAAAAACGGGTATCTGGTACTAATTAAGGAAATGAGTTATCAGGAGAGACTGAGATTACCTGGATTACCCCTTTATTATAGAAGACTTCGAGGGGATATGGTGGAAGTTTACAAATACTTCCACAACATACAAGATACAGACTGGGAATGAAACGTTTCCTTTAGCTGGCTTCGATGCGACTCGTGGACATCAATTTAAGATTATCAAAACATGTATAAATAACAGATTAAGGAAACAGTTTTTCTCTCAAAGAATGACATTTGCTTCCCAAAGAAATAGTGCGAATGCTTTCAATGGCCCCTACGTTATTTGGATTTTGTCCGGGTGACGTCTTGCTGAATGCCAAGCTAGCACCTTTTGGGAAAGCCGATTTTATCAACCAAAGCCGCCAGGTGAGGGTTATAAAGTCACACTACCACCTGTTGCATACTGGCGTCACTACTGCCTATAGATGCACTTGAGGGTTACCATTGACAGTTCAATTTGTAAATATATAATCTCTGATTTTACTCGAGAATATTTTGTGTATAGGAGTAATAAAAATTGCCGTATGGGTATCAACCTTCCCTGGCCATATGCATCCGACATCAAAGCTTGGTTATATCTGCAGTGACTTATGGAAGTGTGACCGCATGTACATGTACATTGGCCAACGTGTGTACATACATACATGTACATATGAATCTATATTGGTTTCTCAGTGTATGACAGGAGAAGTAAAACATTGAAGCGGCACATTCGAGGAAGCTTGACATTTAAAATAATCACCTGTTCTTTCTCACATACCCAGCCTTTGTGTCAAGCCATGCTTACTGTTGAAATCAATCCACAACGGGTTGTATGTGACATCCCAAATCATTGCTGCACCTCGTTTCCTATAGGTGAGTTTCTTCAATAGGAAAGAAAATGGTGAAATTAATCCACAACGGGTTGTGTGTGACATCCCAAATCATTGCTGCACCTCGTTTCCTATAGGTGAGTTTCTTCAATAGGAAAGAAAATGGTGAAATAGCCACAAAAAATTCGCTCTACAACAAAAATTATTTTCAATTTTGGTTTCTGCACTCGGGTGCTTTTGCTTTTTTTTTGTTTTTTTTGTTTTTTTGTTTTTGTTTTTTTGTTTTGTTTGTTTTTGTTTTTGTTTTGTTTTGTTTTTGCTTTGTGTTGCTTTGTTTGTTTTATTTATTTTATAATTATTATTTTTTTGGGGGGGGGGTGATTTTGGGGGTTTGTTTTCTTCCGATTTGCGCTTGGCATGTCTCGACAAAAAAGGTCAATCCAAGTTACTGAGAACAGATGTATAACAAATTATCGTTTAAAAATTATAACTGAGTTTAGATGCTTATATGCTGATGCCGAGTGCACATTCTTTCAGAGGTATTCCTAGCAGAAGTAGACGTGGTTATAGCAATTTCTAACCTCACAGTATTTATAAAGGACCTCACTAAATAGCCTTTTCCTTTAGATCTACATCCCACCATGGCCATTAAAAAGGATACATTAACTTTGTCCTATTGCAAACCAGGACCCATTCCACACGGCCATCCCCTACACTCACAAGTTTTAGCCCTTCACACTGGGGCACAGGAGGCTTTGGTGTGTCTAATTTAAAAAAAATGAACAGGTCTATACAAAAAAGGTATATACATTACTGAAAATCCTCAACAGATTAAAATCATGTCTGGTCGGAAGATAAACTTTAAGTTCCCCACCTTCATTAAAAATTAGTTACTAATGTCGAACAAATCCCCCACACCCATACTGTGCAAACATAAATAAAATAAAATAAAATAAAATAAATAATAATAAAAAAAAAAGCGTGACCTTGTGGTGTTGGATTGACGTAGCAACGTAACGAGATGGTAATGGCCGGACGACTTAGCATTGGGACAAGACGGTTTTGGGACGATCTGACATGGGGACGACTTCGTTTCAGGTCGATTTGACACGTTAATCTTTTGAATACCTAGCCACTAACCACAACTAAAGGCTAAGAGACCAGAAAAATGTTGTAGTTTGCATTGGAAATGGTGTTCTTTAAAATGGTCACTTTATGGGATCAATCTTGTATTCTCTGCACCAAGACACCAGAATTACAAACCCAAGACATTAAAATGAATAAATCATTAAGACGAAATTAAGTTTGTAGTCTAATGAAGAACCCTAACAATATAAAGCTTCGACCAAAATAGCCAAAAAGCCAAATGCTAATGCTTCTTGAATTTGGCTAAAAATGTGAAAATGGCTAAATATTTCATGGCACATCAACAGACAGATGACCACCCATACTAAGAGCTCAACTTACAAAACACGTCCACTGAGGCAAAACACTTGCTTTTTGAGGTACTTAGAAGTCTGTTAAGATTTCTCCCTGGATACAAAAAATTGTACATACATACATTAAAACCTGAAATTAGTGAATGCTTTGGGGACCGGGCAAAAGTGTTTACTAGTCAGTGTTCCCTAATGTCAGGATAGACTTACTCATGAGTGTGACACAAAGTACATCAACACTGAAAATACCTGTACTTAAAGTATTATGTCTAGTGACAGTATCGAGTCCCGTGCATGTAAATGGTGAAAATGTCAAACAAAACTTATCATCAGCATTAAACACAAAATGGACATAAAAATGTATAAAATTTTCATGTTAACTGAAAAAGCAGTCACTCAATGGTAGCTATTAGTTCAGGTGTTAGAAGTTACAACTTACTTAAACCTTGCTTTGGTATTTAATGTTAACAGGGATGTGAAATTACAGAGTGGCATCATTCTAATGGTAATCAATGTCTTTGCCCCAATGTCAACTCCACTTCAAATGGAGTGCATATTATACTCAGAAATTGGCCTGTTTTAGGCAATCAACACTGGCCCTAGAATACTCCTTGAAACAATCTTTTTTAATCCCATTAACAGAAAGGCTCCTCACAGCAGCAGGCACTTATGTACATGTTATCAACTCATTATCTTAACTGTAACATGTGATGTCACACAGCACAGCAGTTGTGTATGGAGTACTTTTTGGAGAAAATGATCCATCTGAGCGTCCACAACACACAAAAGTACTGGCTTTTTGGTTCAAACTTGGTGGCGGTGTTCACTTATCTCATATTGAGCTTGTAGTTTGGGGCCCAAAATGGTGTTCACTGTTCATAAGAGTAAGGTGTTTGCGTACGACAGGTAGTTTGAATGCTCCCCATTAAATACAAATCGCAAAAAAGGAAAGAAAAAAAGGTGTTCACAGATATCAGGTGTTCACTCTGACAGGTTTTACTGTACATACATACATATATAATAAACAGGAGTTGGAGATGGTAATCTGGTATATTATCAAGTGCCATTTATGTACATAATATTACTGGGAGAAGTCAGGGATGCCACTATCATTGTCTGGGTCTTCCTCACAATTCAAGTTTTTCAAGTCACTTATTATTTTGTGCCCATCTTTTACCAGATACATGGAACACAAGTATTGTAAACTGTAGCTGTGTGGTATACCTGTTTCAGACTCAGGTCTTGGTTTGTACCAAGGAATAGGTACCAATTACTTTAAGGACTAGCATTAAAATTTTGCCAAAACTACAATGTTGCTCAAATAACCATGGAGTTACCCAAAATTTAATCTTTAAAGTAGATTTGACAAACTTGGCAATATTCAAATTTCTCATCCTTCAGTGGCACACATAATACTTTTTCAGTGTTTTTTTATACATGTATTAGCGCATGTGACACAAAATATCAAACTATAAAAGTAATAGATCAATATGCAAAATGAGTCCAACATACAGTTAAGCCCGTCTAAAACTTAACAGCCAAATGCATTTTCTTGTGTTGCAAAGTGTTTTACTGGGGTTTGTAAAGGTTGTTAAAGGTTCAGAAAAGGCTGACAAAGGGTTTCAAATGGTTGAAAGGGTTGCAAACCATTTAATAATAAGGTTCAGAAAGTGTGTAAAATGGTTGTTAACCATGAGAGAAAGGTTAAAAAGCATTTAAAAGGGTTTCAATGCAGTAAGAGGAAACTGTTTTGAAATGGTTTGGAAAGTGTTGGAAATGGGTTTAAAAACAGTTTGCCTTTTATTCAAGAGGTTGGAAAAAGGTTGCAAAAGGTTGATGCGTTTGGTGACTGTTAAGTTTAATGCGGGCTTACCTGTACATGCACATAGCATTTTTTTTTACAAATGAAAACAAAAGCTTAAATTTGATTTTTTTTATAGTATACAAATACAATGTACCAGACTTGTGTATTGAGAAAATGTATACAATATCACATTCAACAGGCAGACATTAATCACTTTTCCACACACAATCTCATCAAAGCTTCCAGTCACAGTCACATTTCAACAATTCAATATCATCAAGGTATTAATATTTGGGTCACACTCACATCTCATGCAACTCACGACAATACAGCAGAAGTAAATTTTGCGATAAACTGCCAATAACTTTAAGCTTGCCTGTTCAGCTTTTCAGCATGATTCTTGAAGTGGGCCTGCTTCTTGCAGAAGAAATGCCCCATAGGCTGGTCATCTTTTTTCTATGTTTCAACCTCCCATTTCTACCCTTACAAGCCTGGGATACATTTATGGAACTCTTTTAACTTATGAAATTAAAAAAAAAAAAAAAAAAAGGAAATGGATACAAGCAGCTTCAGCCCATCAGTGAATCCACTTAAAAAATGATTTCAGAATGTAGTTAAATATTTTGTCCACCAGGGGCAGCCCACACAGACACAGAACAAACATGTCGTTAACACAAAATTCAACCTTGTGTTTGCTCTCAAGTCAAATTAATATACTCTCATTGACTAAAGGCCCTAGCATACCTTGCTACATTCATCATGGAAAAATAACATTGTAAACTGATCTAGAATACGTAGCTCATAAATTTCAACCCAACAATGACAGCATGTATGCCAAATAGTTCCCCTCAGCTCACACATGTACATGTATATTTTTCCTGAAACTAGAAATTTTGGTTGATTTTAAACCATTACAACTCTTTCTAATTGTTTAGCCTTAAAACTATAATTAGTGTTTTTTAAACTTGGCAGGTCCAGTTTTGGAATAAACACAAAAACCAGCCCGAACACCTATATCTTGATTCAAAATGCAGTAACATTTTAACTACAACAATGGCACTCTTGGTCAAAACTTTTTTCACTCAGGTGTCTCTTTTTCTCCACACTTACAGATGGACTCAAACTACACTGGCCTTTTAGGCTTAAATTTTCAGGATGTCTCATGTTCGAAAGCATGCTGGTATTTCAATACGACATGAGCTTGACCAAGGAAAAAATTCTCTGAAAGTATCATATAAAGTACTCATCCTCAGTGAAAAACAACATTGAGTGGATGAAAAATGTAACTTTCTTTAGAAGTTCAACCAGAAATCCAGGAATTTCTGTAAGTCTACGACACAAAATTCCCTGAAATCCTGGAATTCCCTGAACAGGCTTATCCCTGTTCAATGAAAATGAAAGGTAGGTTTGCAAAGAATAGGTCTTTTTTTAGTATAATACCATTTTATCAATTCGAAGTACACTGACTTTGTCAAAATTGGTCATGAAAGAGTTAAATAAAAGCAATATTGTTCACCATATTTTTGTTACCCTGGCTCATTGTGAGCAGTCTTGTTATAACACTGTTCACCACTTGAACACGTACGTATTTCTTTCTGGTTAAATCGGACACCTTTAACATTAACACAATAATGAAACAGATTTGTTACACTTGAACAGAATGAAAGTAAAACAGTTACTACACATAATTTTTTGCCTGTCATATAGCATTCCTCTTGATGGCTTGATGCAGATGGATCTTTCATGAAGCAGGCAAATGCCCGTCCCATACACCTGATGGCTCAAGTTTCAAAAACACATTTCATGATCATGAAGAATGTTTGCATAGGCAAAATCACCAGCTTTGTTTGATAATTATCTGTCATAAATGAGGCTAAGGAAAGCTTTGATCGAACAACATAAGCTACATATCTAGTTTACATGGCAGCAAAATATAGCAGTACTTTCAGTTCACCATTTATCAATTAGTCAGCGGAATAAAAAAAAAAAGACACAAGCAGTACCAGGTGTATAACTAGCATAGGTGGGCATTATCTGCGTGTACTGCTATGTTTGCAGAGGTATGCTTTAGCCCTGCAGCAAGCACAGGATATGCATGTGTGCATGAAGTCTCCCTTGTTTGGAGATGTTTCCCACTCTTTTATTTTACTTCCTGGATTTTTCAAAAGAACTTTGGCCTGTATTACAGAGTTTCCTTCATGAAAATCTGTTTATCTCTTGAAGTTCTTTGTTTTGTTTTTTTATTACCAGATATGAAATCTCACCTGTGGGAGCTTCCCATTTCTTATCACAGGGTGTGGAGACAGGCACTTGGTGCCTGGCTGCCTTAGGTCATTTTCGTGTGCTGACGTGTACACATCTGCGATGTACATCAGTATGTTCAAGTTGAAGAAGGCTTTAGCCTTTTCTAGTGTCAAGCTAGTGTCTGGCTGTCTCAGGTGAGGTCATGTGGGCATACACTTACGCTCGCGTTCAAGTTAACAAACGCCAAACGCACCAACGTTTCCCAAACACTTTCAGTGAAAGTCAAACGTTTTGCAAACGCGTAGCAAACACTTTGCAAACACTTTCCAAACGCTTTACAAACACTTCGCCAAACGCTTTCAAACACTTTTCCAAACGCTTTCAAACACTTTGCCGAACGCGTTTGGTGAAAGCCGAACGTTTTCAAACACTTTTCCAAACGCTTTCAAACACTTTACACTTTGCGCCAAACGTATGTGATACATGTACATGTACACTTGGTAATCTAATTCTAATGACAGGAATATTTTTTAACAAGTGTCTAAAAAGCTTATCAGCACCTAAAAATCCCAACAACATGTGCATGCCTTCATTTATGGATAAGCCAAAAAGCTCTAGCTTAAGAAATGAAGAAAAGAAAAACTGAGTCAGTGACAAATAATTCCTGTAAGTATGTATTTGTCACCTTTACCTGCCAATATTTATATTGTTACTGGTAATCAACAATATTATGACATGGTCATACCTAATTAAGCAAGAATTTAAGTATAGGTAAAAGAAAACAAATAATATGCCTACATTAACAGGTTTAATACTTCATTTATTATGAAGTTACAGATCTTTCAGTAGCAAGTATACCCAGTCGCTATCGTACTTTTTCTAAAAGTGAAGTTCTTGAAAAAAGGCTAACTTTTAAAATTTCCAATGGAAATACAGAAGCAGCTCAATTTAAGTATTGTCTGGCTTACTAAGCCAAGCAATAGAATTTGCTCCAGTGGAGTAAGCCAGGCGATACTCCATTGGTCCTTGGAGTAATTATATATATTTTAATTGAAAATTAGGAACTATTTCGGAGTAAATTTATAGACAATATCATGATCAGATCATGATCAGATCATGATATTGCCTATGGATTTACTCCGAAACAGTTTTTGAAAGACGAAGTATTCATGACATCTTAAATGAAGAATAAAGTCTTTAATTAATTTTAGTTGAATTAGACACTTGGGTAAACGTATTTGGATCGTGTTTTATATAAATATATACAACCTATAATGCTGGGTAAGTGCACATTTACATGTAGGTACATCATATATTGCTGGACCTGTTGAAAATACGTTTGGAGATTCTTCATCATTTAAATGGAAGTGTTTGAAATGCATACTGTTTGAATGCGTTTGTGAAAGTGTTTGAATTCATTTGGGTAGTTGTTCAACGCGTTTGAAAAGTGTTTGAACGCGTTTGGAGAAGTGTTCGGTAGCTTTGTGAAAGTGTTCAAACATTTTGTAAAAGTGTTTGAGATTTTTCCCAAATGCTTTCCAAACGCTTTCCAAACACATTCCAAACACTTTCCAAACACATTCCAAACATTTTCAAACGTTTCCAAACACAAGCCAAACACCAGCAAAATGCGAAAAAAGCGTTTGGCTGTTAACTTTTAGCCGGGCGTAACTGTATGTTGCTGTTAGTTGTACACTGTATGTGCTTCAAACTGCAGATGGCTTCAGTCTAGTGGTATCTGTTACATGTCTGGATGCCTCAGGTGGAGATCTTGTTTGCTGCTGTAATATACGTGTAAATCACTCAAGCTGAAAATGGCTTTTGCCATGAAAGTAGCACCAACCAGACATCTGGGTGTGAATGATGGCTGTTCTGTGGGCCTCCTGCCATATGTAGTGTTACAAAGGCCTTCCTCCTAGTAATACCTGCCAGGGGTCTGACTGCCGTAGCTGGTGGGTGGTCTCTGGGACGATGCCTGCTGAGCAGCATACCCACCCTGAAAAATTAAACAAGAAGCCCATGGGCATAGTGCTCTGCTGGCATCGGGGCTATATTGCACCTGTTTATTTCAAAGCTGTGAATCCTCAAGTGGTTTCTGAACATATAAAGCATAATGTAAAAATTGTCCACCAGATGGCACTTCGCTCCACATGTAATCACAGCTTATTTGTGCAACTCCTGTGATGAATATCGTTGCATGTGCCAAGGCAATAATGAGTGAGTCCTTAACTTTATGTCCCCAGTGACCTTGGTACAGAAGATCAAGGACACCCAGATTGTGTAATGCAAGAGGCCCATAGGCCTGCCTGGTGCTGTGCTGACATTGCCATTGAAGTCCAAGCTACACCCTGTCATTACAAAATCACCTCTTTCAACTTTACAGGCATGGTGACCTCACAAAAATATGTCAAGGTCACTGATATTATATAAGATTCTAGCTTTGGACATTGTCTATATATCTTATAAATTTGGCAAGTCTTATCCAATTACTTTTCGAGATATGGAATTTTATATTCTTTAAACACATTTTGGCTCATAATTTCCATCAAATTATAGGTGGCCCCACTAGTATCATTACCAACTTAGACTTTGACCTTCCCACAATCCCACCAAATTTGGTGAAGATATGCCACAAATTAAAGATGGTAGAGTGTTCACAAGATTTTCATATTTCGACCCCTATATCGCATAATATTGTCGGTGGCCCCACCAATATCGAAAAGAATCTAGATTTTTATACCCCCTATAAGTCCTGAAAGTAATATTGGGCTAACTTGAAAACTGTGGACCGTAAGTACTGCGGTCACAAGATTTTCACATTTTGACCAGTATATTACATAATACTATAGCTGGCGCCATCAGCATTGATGTCAACTAAGATTTTCAAACACTTTATAACTCCTAAACGTTACATGGGCCTATCTCAAGAATTGTGGGGTACAGAGCATTCATGACATGACCCCAATATTCAAAGTGGCCATTTGACCTTGACTTTCAACTTTGATTAAATTTTTTTTCTGTTCATAATATGCGCCTCAAATCTAGCTTTCAATATATAGTCTGTTTGTTTAAATGGGGTCATAACTTTTCGAGTAATTGAGGAAAAACAATAAACTTGGACAAGCGCCAAACTCCACAATCATTGGGTCACAGTGACCCAAAAAGCAAATCACCAAGCACAGTTTTATGTATTATGTAATCAAGTGCAATTTTGATCTGGAGGCTCAATTCTCTTTACCATTGATGTCCAAGCTACACTCGGCCATTACAAAATCACCTTTTCAACTTTACAGGCATGGTGACCTCACAAAAATAAGTCAAGGTCACTGATATTATGTCACATTTAACCTTTGGCCATGGTCTATATATTACATAAATTTTGCAAGTCTAATCGAATTACTTTTCAAATATGGAATTTTACATCTTAAAACACATTTTGGCTCATAATTTCTGTCAAATTATAGGTGGCGCCACTAGTATCATTAGCAACTTACACTTTGACCTCCCCAACAATCTCACCATATTTGGTGAAGATCTGGCAAAAGTTAGAGATGCTAGAGTGTTCACAAGATTTTCACATTTTGACCCCTACCTGTATATTACATAATAATGAAGGTGGTGCCACCAATATTGAACTTGGCCTAGATTTTAAGAGCTAAAAATAATTCTGTCATAAATCATTGTAAAAGGACATGTCTTCCCAGGTGCTTGTGTAAAGTCTTAAAACACAAGCATAATTTCTGCATCAGGCTACATTACAAACATTTCAACAAAAGAAATGTAAGTTGCTGTGGATATCTTTACTTCCTTTAAATGTATATCGATAGAAACCACACAGACACACAGGGGAGAAATATGTGTGCTGCATTCATCTTAATATGCGCACAATGCGCTATGAAAAACTTCATCCACAAATGCTAAAAAATATAGATCCTAAGTATGATAATAAATTCGACCACTCATTTGAAAATTATGGGATATTTTGGGAGTTTTTTCTTTGAAAAAAAATGGGGTCGTATTCACTTATTAGTGAGTGTGTGCTTATTAAGATGAATATGGTGTGTGCATCTGTTAGTCCAGAAACTGTAGTCATACAACACCTTCCCGTCGGGGTCTGCACCTTACCCGAACCTGAAAATTATCCTTTCATATTGGGGTTTGAGCTATATATAGACCCCTTCCTTGTTACCATAACAATGAGCAAGTACTGTTTTTACAGGGCTTTGCAGGTCGCTAAAGTTATTTGAGACAGTAATGAGCTGCAAACAAGCAATAGTATGATCCAAGAATGTAACATAGACACATTCCATATAGTTTACTGCACTGTAGTTGAAAAATTATTGTTATGCACATGTAATTTGGGAATTTCAAATTATTTTTTTAAAATCAGTTTGTATGTTAACCCGTTGTCATGTTAAAATTTACTATTTCATATCAGTACAAAACAAAGGTACCATTATTAACTTTTTGTTCTTTAATGATCATTTTGGTACATGATACCTACAAATTTTGGTATCATAAAGAAAAATAAATATGGCTTCAGTATAAAGCAGTTTATGTAAACATAATGAAAATCACCAAACACAAGCTGCAAACCTATTGAAAAAGCCTAGACTTGGAATTTTTTAGCAGGAGAGCAGGATTCCACAAAGATGAGGTTTACCAAAGACATATTGACTCACCTGAGTGGATTGAGCCTGGTAAGCTGTGGTGGACTGCTGGGGGCCGCCCTGTGTGCGGACTGGGTACCCTGTTACTATAGACCCCTTCTGTTGGCTGGGCTGGGGGGCAGGTTGAGGTGCAGGGGTGGTCTGAGACTGCTGTTGTTGTTGCTGCTGCTGCTGCTGAAGTTGTATCTGGTGGTGGACAAGTCCCTGCTGTTGTTGTGGAGTTAGCTGGCTCATTCCCCGGATAGACTGCTGTAACACAAAGCCACAAATCTTTCAAGGATCAATTGAATGTTCCCTCCTGTATGGATATGCCTACATTAAAGTTTACATGCACAAAATGCAGCAAAGTGTCAGCAACGAAATCAGCAATGCATTCAGTAACATGGAAACACTTTGAGAATGTTTTAAAAATGCTTTGCCCAAATATATTTTGTTCTACAAAGTGTTTCAAACATGTTGCCCATATGGGTTTTGTTCTGCAAAAGTGTTTCAAATGCATTTTGAAATGCATTGTTCAATACACTTTGTTCTCCAAACATTTCAAACACATTTAAAGTGTTTCAAATGCATTGCCACAAGTATCTCAAAAACATTTTCTCCAAAGTTTTTCAAGTACTTCCTCAAAAGGTTGCAGATGTTTTGTCAAACACTTTGAGGCTAGTCCTTCATGAAAAGCTGATGTGATTATAATTGCTCTAAGTGTTTGAAACACTTTCAAAACGCAAAAGAAACACTTTGGAATAAAATAAACCTCTCTAACTGAACAGCTCTGTATACTGAACACCTCTCCATACTGAACACCATTTCTCGGTCCCAAATATATACTTCCAATGTAAGCAAACCTCCCTATACTGAACACCTCACTTCCGGTCCCAAGGGTGTTCGGTATAGGGAGGTTTCACTGTAGTTTAAAATGAAAGTGGAACAGTAGCAAAACAGCAGCAATAGATGTTTTGCTATCAACCTGGAGATGGGCAAAGCAACACTGTATCCAATGCCCCCCCCCCCCCGCCAAATTTTGACCAACTTCAAAGTACGTGTACAGTTAAGCCCACGTTAAACTTAACAGTCACCAAATGCATCAACCTTTTGCAACCTTTTTCCAACCATTTGAGTGAAAGGCAGACCTTTTTCAAACACTTTCCAAACCATTTCGTCTTATTGCATTCAAACCCTTTAAGACACTTCTAAACCTTTCTCTAATGGTTAACAACCTTTTCACACACTTTCTCAACCTTATTGATGAAAACGTTAAAATGGTTTGCAACTGTTTCAACCATTTGATACCCTTTGTCAACCTTTTTCAAACCCTTTGTCAACCTTTTACAACTTCACAAACCCCACTACAACACTTTGCAACACAAAAATGCATTTGGCTGTTAAGTTTTATCCGGGCTTACCTGTATATATAACTTCAATGTTATATATTATGATCTCATTCTGTCATGAATACATTGCGCATGTTCACATGCATGCACTCTCTGTACAATTGTGAAGGTGCTTAGGAATTAATGGCTCAACCCTCATACATGTACATGTATATCATACAAATCTAACTGTTATTCACTTCATGCGAGATGAACTGCAGTAACTACTTCAAATACAGATGTATTTTAAACTTTTGGGAGGTTCAAATGGGACAAATAAAGCAGCCAGATGGACTCCGAAAAAAATTCATATGTGAGGTACAATGAGACATGGTCTGCTGAACATATCCCATCTATGTTCCACTCCAGTAGAGTAGAATACTGACAAAACTATGTGCAATTAAGAAACAAAAGAAGGAAGAATAATTATTACCTACAATGTTTTTACGAAGGAGAGCAATGTTTTCTGAAATGGACAAAAACAAATGATTTAAATCATGTAGTCTGTAATTGTCCTATATGTCTGTACATTTACTGTCTTGTTTTATTGTTTACATCCACTTGCTATGTCCTAGTATATCCAGGCAACAGTGTTATATATGTACCCACAAAACTTGCCTGGTCATGAATGAAGGACATTTACATGTATGTCCACTTTAACAAATCTAGTGCACTGATCATAAATAAGTGAGAGGACTTAATCTGGCACAAACCTGCTGCAATTTAAACTTTTCTTCCACGAACCCAGACTTCTGGTTTGCATGTTCCAGTTGTTGCTGCAGAGACCCAGCATGTGGTGACCCCAAGTAGCCTGAAACATGTGAAACAGAGCTACATGTATGTCAAACTCCATGGTTTTGACCCACAGGTCAACTGCTGCACAGAACTCCCTGTCTTGAGATCACCCTGGTAAGAGTGACTGCCTAGCTTGAAAGACCCCAGACACCACAATCTGGTCATCCCTAAAAATGGTCTTTCAGGACAGGTTTTGCTGTAATTTCTTTGACGTGTTTATGTACACACAGTTACTGTACACACAGTTACTTTTGTTTAAAGAAATCTGGTTCTATTCACAACATTACAAGACAATTTCATTTCAGAAATGTTTATGTACAGCTATTTATGAGGATCTCTCTATTACTGAGCTCACACTGGTGTTGAAGACATGGAGTATAATACTTGTACATTAGTTGCAAAGAGATGCTCAGTATGTGATTACGTATGTGTACAATACAACACAGTGACCTTTCCATAAGTCATATTTCCACCATGTTTCAGCACACTCTGCAAGACCATTTTGTAGAAATGAAAGAAAGCAAAAACACATACACACACAAAAAACCCCAAACACGAAAACTAGATGACTGCGTCAGTCCTGTGCTCAGTTGACCTTGCATACAGAGACTGAAGTGGTACTGTGACCTTTGAAATAATATGTTGATCATTTCTCTGTAAGACTCATCACTGTTTGCAATATTAATATCAGTCTTCACTCACTCACAGTGTTGGAGTCATCTTTTTCCAGATGAAAACTAACAAGATCCACCATTACCATCACCAGGATAAAAGCCAATATGCTTTTTTCATCTTTCAAGGTCACCCATAGTCAAAATTGCTGTTGTTAATATTAACACAACAAAAAACCCCATGGATAATTTCTTGTAAGTGTTTAATAGTAACAATGGGCAAAGGATCTACCACTACTGAGCTATAAGCCCAGATGTCAGTTTGAACTTTCAAGGTCAAAATCAACACCAGAACAAACCTTACTAGGGTATTCTTATTAGGGTTTAATAGTATGCATGGGCCAAAGATCCACCATTACCAAGACATATGCCAGTGTCACAGCTGATGCTATTCCTGCAGTAATAATGCTAACATATACATGTACATTTAATACCAATGACCCCCCATTTCAATAATTCATTAAAATCACCAAATAGCAGTAGCCCCATGCAGTAAACAAACATAATTCTGAAAGAGTCAACGTGCATTTGCACCAGGTTTGACAAGAATCCAACATGCAGTTGGGAACAAGTATATAATAGGGGGGGGGGGGGGGGGGAGGAGAAACAATCATAAAAAATACAAGAAAAGCAACAGTGCTACCTGTCAAAGAAGTTAAGGTCTAGGGGACTCCAGAAGTGTGCCTGTGCAATTTTAAAGCAATTGGCAAAACACTTTTGGAGAACTTTTTTTTTCATTTTTTTTTCAAAAGTCAGGGATCTACATTATCCTTCCCCCAAGTTTCAGCACAATCTAAGTGGAAGTTCTGATGGAGAAGTCACAAAGAGCTCAGTTTTACTATACAACAGGACTGTGACAGTCCTGTGTTCAGCTGACCTTACATGCAAAGACTGAAATGGTCCTAACACTTCAGAATGATATCAAGGTGACCTTTCTGATCATCATCTTTGTTGCTAACATGGACATATCCTCTTACCTATTTTCCTAAATTTTCATAATTTGTTAACAATCAGAAAATGACATTACCACCATCAACAAATTTGGTGGAGATCAAATCCATAAACACCTTTGTTTAAGACCGTTATCACGGTTGATCACATTAACTGATTTTTGTGAATTTGGTTAATTTGTTAAAAATCAGAAAATGACAGCACCACTATGTAGTGAACAAAGATGGTGGAGATCAAGTACACTAACAGTACTAGTCCTAGAGGGTCCAAATCAGGCTTTAGGATGAAAAGTCAAGAAAACTGAAAACACAAAAATTCTTAAAAATGCAGAAAAATAAACGCAGTGCCACCTGTTGAAAAAAATAAGGTTTAGAGGTGTCCCTATGCAATTTCAAAGCAATTGATTGAGCAGTTTAGAACAATATTTTTTCATGATTTTGCCAAAAAATGAACAAAAAGAAGTTCTCATGAAAATTGCAAAAATCTCTAGAATGTGACTGTTAGAGCAAATTTGGTAAAAACCTACCCAAGGTAGATCCCCATCAAGTTTGAGGTAAATTTGGTAGATGGTTTTGGAGAAGTGACAAATGTGACTTACCATTGCAATCCCCATTGACTTGCATTGTAGTCAATGGGAATGTATACGTTAACTGGTAGCTATAGGTCCCCAAATTGAAAAATTTGTTAACAAATCAGTGATGCAGAATATCATAACCTAGTAAACAACTTAGTTTGACCCTTCCACAAGCTACATTTCCACCAATTTCAGAAGAATCTAAACGATGGTTTTAGAGAAATAAAAAAAAGAGCTTTTTCAAACAAAAAAATTGTTTAAAAACAGAAAAAATTCCCAGCACTACCTGGTCAACAAATTAAGGTCAAGAGGTCCCCAGACGTGGACTGCAGCATGATCATTTGAACAAACTTGCTAGAGATCTACCCAAGGTAAAATCTCAATCAAGTTTACAGTGGATCGGACTGACCATTTTGGAGAAGTTGAAAATGAAAACTGTGCTCACCAACAGGATGGTCGGATGGACAGACAAAGGATCATATTATAACCTCAGTTGAGTGAGAATTTTCATTAACTAGTCAAATGTGTCCTTAACTCTTACAGAGCCAATTTAGAGACTGAGTCAACAGCTTTCCTTGGGGCACTTTCCGCGCGTTGCGCAGAAAGTGCCCCAAGGAAAGCCACTGACCTGGACCAAATTTTTCACTGGGAACATAGGCATGCTCAGCCTGGTACTTGAATGAAAGGTCTTTTAATGAGGAATATGAATCTGGAATCCTTACTGTAATCCAGCTTCATCAGCACAGCTTAAGCCGTGACTGGCACTGAAAGGGTTAATTACAAGCCTCGGATACTGACCTGGCTGCTGTAACCGCTGTACTGGGTAGGGGCCCTGGTATGGATCCCCTATCTGCTTCTGCTGGTGGGCATAGTGGCTGGGATACGAGGTGAATGCTGATGAACCAGGAGCAAATTTGTTCCCAGCCTGCTGAGCATGCTGGGTAACTGTGTACTTTGTCCCTGATTGGCTGGCTGTGAATGAGGCAGTCTGTTGCTGAGCTTGTGCTGCCTGTGTCTGCTGCAATAATAAGTTCCCATTAAGATATGCCGTGAACTCTGCTTTGTGGATAGATGGAGTTGTCTGACCAATGCTTTCTCACACAAGCATGGATAAAGTCTGCTGCATAATCTGCTGCAGAAATCTAACATCACTCTTTCAACAAGGGAGCTATGTGAACAGCCAGTCCTAAACCTTGACATAAAATCCATAAATCCCACTCTAGTTTACAAGTACATGTACTCATAAGTGTTCCTGTGCAAGTGTCAAGCAATAAATGACCTAGTTGTTTTAGAGAAGATTTTAAAAAATTTTTGTCAACATATGTATATAGATACACATATAAGAAATCCAAAGATCACAGAAGGGTGCCCATTTGAACACACTCAGTATAGACCAATCCAAGGTACATACATATAGTTGCCACATTTGAAGTGAATTCATCTGAAAGTTTTAGAGAAGTCAAAAATGTCAATTACCTTACAATCCCCATGCATGGGTTCACATTGTAATCAGTGGGAATAAGTTCAACTGACAAGTACCCAAATTGACAAATTTATTAAGAATCAGAGATCTGCAGCATCACTGCCCTGTGACTGACTTTGTTTGATCCTTCCACAAGTACATGTCCATCAAGATCTGCACGATGGTATTGGAGAAGACATCAAAAATAGCAAACACACACAAAAATCTGTGGAAAAAAATCGCAGCACCACCTGTTGTACAAATTACGGTCAAAGGATCCCCAGAATGTCCCTATGGAAGTTCGAAGCAATTGGGAAAGTGGTTTCATAGAAGATTTTTCTTTCAGATTTTACCAAAAAAGGAACCAAAAAACACATTCATCAAAAATCAATGAGGCGTCACTGCACAAAGTTGGTAGCTAGAAACCTACATAAGGAACATTCCCATCAAGTTTGAAATGAATCTGAATGACAGTTTAGGAGAAGTAAACACGAGGCCCATGGGCCCAATGCTCTGCTGGCACCGTGGTTATATGGCATTTTATACATTTTCCCTTCAAAGTTGTGACTCCTCATGTGGCTTCTGAACATATAAAGCTTAAGTGATTTTAGTGTCTGATTTATCCATCAGATGGCACTTTGCTCCACATGTAATCATAGCTGATTTGTGCAAATCCTGTGATGGATTTTGTTGCATTTGCCAAGACAACAGTGAGAGAGTCTTAACTTCATGTCCTCAGTGACCTTGGGACAGATGATCAAGGTCAACCAGATTATGTAACATTGCAATGACATAATGAACGTAAAAGGAATAGTATTTCCAGTTTGTTAGCTTTCAGAAAATGTATAGTTTACTATACTTGATATCTGAATCCAAAGTTATATTCAGTGCTTTGTGAAAGTCACTGCACACTTGCCGAATATCCTTAAGTTAGCCTGATTATTTCTCATGATAATGAATTTCATAGGTGTGAACACATGTTGGCTCATATTTTTCATTCACCTATAGGTGGCACCACCAGTACTACTCCGATTCCACACATTAGCCTCCCAAACTTTTCCACTTAATTTCATAAAGATCCATCACAAATCAAGGACACCAGAGTGTTTTCAAGTTTTCACTTTTTGGCTTGTATTTTATGGTCCTGTCCGTGGCGCCACCAATAATGAAAAGAATCTGGATTTTACATTTTCATTCATAGAACATGTTCAAAAATTTCAAAAGGCTAACTTTAAAATGTTGATGCAATCGTGTTGACACGCAAATTGTTTACGGACGGATGGACAGAAAGAATGACGGCTAGCCGGACATGAGAGATCGCAGAAGCTCTGCGACCTATGAACAGCAGAGCTAAAAATGTGAATTAGCACTACAATCCCCACTGAGGTACACATTAATCAATAAGAATGCATGCATCAACTGACAAGTACACAAATTGAAAAAAAAAATGTTAAAATTAAGGTCTAGGGCTCCCCAAAAGTGTTCCTATGCTATTTTTAACTAATGAGCCGAGCCTATTTGAAGATTTTTTAAGTGGTGGGAATGATAGCTCTTCGAAAAAAAAAAAAGGCTTTCAAAAGCATGCTATTATGATAATGTCAAATTCCCTTCCTGGGGACCAAATGATATACAAATCATACAACATACAGGAAACAGAAAGTCCATCTCTGTGTACATAAAGGTTATGTAACATTAAAGATAATGGAAGGAACATCCAACTGTACATTTATGGTTATTTCTATGAAACAGTTGGGACAAAGATTATAATTTTTATGGTATTTTAATCTTTAGACTAAGTACTATAAAAGCATATCAGCAATTCTTTGTTTTGGAACAAGTTCTCTCACAATGCATTAACAAGCCATGACAGGTCTTGTGTTTGAAGTTTCTGAGATATCTTATAACAGTTCACACATAAAATGAAGCACTGGATGATGCTATTCTAGTAGTACTTACAACAGTTAAAGGTTTTAACACATTTTTCGAATTGGGTTAAGTTTCAGTTACTATGTGGACAAGCGTGATTGTGATCACTTTTTTCTTGCCTACAATGTAGATGTATTGTCTTAACCTTTCAATGCCAACTTCGACTGAAGTCAAATTACCTGGGATGAGCTGCTCTCAATCATAATAAAGATGCTAAACTTTACATATTCCTTGTGAAAAGACCTTTCATTCAACTACCAGCATGCCTCTGGTTCCATAGAATATAACGGTTGGGGTCAACAGCTTTCCTCCGAGCTCTTTGGGCGTACTGTGCCCAAAGGGCACCGAGGAAAGCCGTCCTCTCAGTCCAAAACTTGGCACTGACAGAGTTACTGGGTGAAAGGTTAACTTGAAGTTTACATGTCTATCAAAGCACTTAAAAATTAAATACATCAATTTGTGTGGAAGATAGGTATTACAGTTGAATCCATCCACAAGTCCAACTGGTGGATAGGGCATCCACTCAACATGTTCAACACTTGGTGCACAAAAACATAGGCTTAACCTGTAAGGGCATAATCTTTATTGAAGTGAAATGTGAATGCAGAAAACAAAATCAACACACCTGCATGGATGAAAATACATTTTTTAAATGCAGACAAATAGGGTCTGCTTTACAAGCTGAGAACACGTTTGGGAATTAAAATGACATGACTTGGCAATAAGCACGTTTATTTGCAGTGACTGTGCATTCCTACCTGGTACGTGTGTCCTGGCTGAGTGACATAGGTCACATGAGTGGTTTGGCTCACTGGATAGGCTGCAGCCTCTGCAGGTAAAATGTATTATGCATATTACTACAAACATGAACATTGAAGCCTCATAATGACACTCAAATACTACACATGTTGACTTGATGACACTAGTTTTTAAGGGACTTTATGTAAAAGCTCTTCTGCTACTAGACTTATTTATCAGATATATGCAGATATCTGATGACATTTTTTAGAGAACAGATGGTGTTATTGTAACAAAGTTTGACTGTGCTCAGCTTTCTGGCTTGCTGACAGCAGAATCAGGTCCTTAGACCCATACATTGTCATAATTTGATCCCATGCTCAAGACAGATGGGTCCATATATAAAAACCTCTGTACATGTAGATGGTAAAAACTAAAATGTTGGTTAAATTCATGTGTGGTGATACCTGTACATGTCTGATAATTAACCCTTTAAGTGCTAATCATGGCTATAGTTGTTTTCTTATTTACCGTTAAACATTTAATGGCTAAAAGATTCACATTCCCCATAAAGATGCCTTTCATTCAAATACCAGCAAGCCTGGTCTAAAGCAAAAAGTAGTCTTAGTCAACAGCTCTCCTTGGGGCACTTTGTGTGCAAAGTGCCCCAAGGAAAGCTGTTGGCTCAGTCTTAAATCAGCCCTTTTAGGGTTAATATGCCTGATGTGTCTCCTTGAATGGAGCTGTATTTGTCAACTCTTTCAAGCCAAATTCTAAGTCAACAGCTTTCCTCGATGTATTGCACTCAAAGCATGCCGGCAGTGAAAGAGATTGTGTCTGCATCAGGGCCCAACTTGGCCCCCTATAGGCAACCTATTGTTCCATGACAAATCTTGATTTGTGCATTTTAATGGAATTACCTTGCTTAAAAATAAAGCAATCATGGTAGAACACTACATATTAGGTGGGATACATTATGCTTGTCACTTCATCAACCATGTGCACCATGAGCTATACTGCTTCTTTCATCGCTCTCACTTCAAAATAAATTTACTTAATACCATCAAAAATGCATCTCAAAGACCTGTTAAATTGCATGATTCATTCTGCTCACCAAGAGGGTAACACCAAATATAATATTATTGTTATTCAACATTTTTTTTTAAAATTGATATTCTTTGAACATTCATGGTCCCATTTTGTAAGGGTGGACCTTTGGAAAAGCAAATTTTAAAAAATGTTCAAAAGGTAAATATTTTTTATGACAAATGATTTATGCAAGTTTAAAATATGTGCCATCCTGTGCTAATTACAACATAATACACATACTTGGCTGAGTGTATGGCTCTGTTTTGATCTGCTGGACATATCGCCCTTCCTCTTTCTTGGCTGGGAAGGAAGCCGAGGCTTGGTACTTGGTATACGGCTGGTACATTGAGGCAGCTGGTGGGGGTGAAGGACTCCTCTGTCTTTTTATTCCCTGAGTTGTGATATAAACCAGTGATTTAACATGATGAATCCATTAAAGCTTTGATGGGACAGTCAACACATTCCAAATTACATGTATTCTTCTTCTTTCGTGTGATTATTGTGAATACATAATAAATCTTGGCTCAGAATTGCACAATTCTTTAAAAACATTTTTGGTTGCCTGCACAGGGAATTATATGATTAATATGATCTAGAAGTGGGCTTTCTATTCCATTATCACACACATTGTCATAAAATACCAGCCACCTGGCAATAGTGATCGATGCGTCTGGCAAGGGCCGGGGTCACAATATTATGATGATGATCACATACGGCTGCATTACAATATTATAAACATTAACCTATCCCCCTTTAAAACCAACCAAAACTGGCAGGTTGTAAAGTGCTGTCTGCCTTACAGTAAGTTCAAAAGTTATGAAAAACAAATTGAACAAGAACTGCAGATGAGACTGGTCAAAATGACGTGCTCCAGGTCAACAGCTTTCCTTGGCAAGGCTGGGCAGTGAGCATCTTACCCATATCAAGCAAAAACTGCTGTTTGTGCTCCTACTATATATAGCAAGTCTGTTGGTGGTGCTGAAATATCCAAATTTATATGGAAGGACTACAAATAGCAGATCACCAATCCTGACCTAAAAATATGTGAACAGAACAGTGAGTGCCAGTGTTTCAACTGTACAGTCTTTAAATTTATTTAGATTGATGTATTTGACACAAGCAAGCAAGGTATCAAGGTGTATTTTCTCCCTTTTCTTGGGGTGGGTAGGTGGGTGACTGTGCAGATGAGGACAAAAAAGCCTTTACATCTGGGGACTGAAAAATTCCATTCAGAGTGATCCCCTGTAAACAGCATGTCTGTTGCCAAAGCCCTACCTCTCACCTGTGGCCATTTTTTTCATGAACAAAACAAAAAAATGAAAAAGGGAACAAGAGTACTGTGACACTTGGGTGCTCAGCTGACCTTACATGGTTAGACTCAAGTGGTCCTGTAAAATCCAGAATGATACCAAGGTCACCTTTGTTTAAGATTCAGATTCAGATTCATTTTATTCGACATAGAAGTGAATACATTGTACAAGTGGATACGACCAACCGTTTTTGAGAAGTCGAAAAATATTAATGTAATTGTGAACAGACAATGGATTACTACCTATCTCATAAGCTCAGCTGACTTACAAGTCACCTGAAACAAAAATGCTAAGCAAAGAAGCCATTATTCAATGAACTTTGCTAGACAGTTATGTGATTAAACAGTGAGGATTCTCTTGATGACTCTACACCTTCCCCCAGTGTACAAACACCCCTTACACCTGGTTTACAGTTCCAGTTGACCACAGAACCCTGCATTTCTATTGGTCCATCCACTTTTATTGCTGACCCATGGGTCACAGAGATAAACAAACTCTGACCCTTAAGAACATTGGAATTACATATAGATCGGCTAAACAATTTCCACATCCCAGCATAAATGTCTGGTCTCTTTCAAAGCCTTGCTGGTCATTTTGAATTCCTTCCTGACACAAGATGTAGAAATCCTAGCTCAACGTGTGTCTGTGGTGGGGTGGGGTGGGGTTGGCTAACATACTAAAGTGAAAGTTTTCAAAATCAAAAAATATTTGATCTACACCTGTGTTGATGATGTCCATGAAACGTAACAGTTTGGACTGCCTGTACACCTGTTAACTCAGTTTATGTTTTCAGGCACTCACCGCCATAACTGCCTGGGTGTGCTGCTGATGCATGGACTTGTACATGGTCGGGCGGCCTCCCATGTGACCACCGTGGATGAACATGGAGTGTCCGGGCACAGCCATACTGTGTGGATAGTGCTGACCCAGACTGATCAACTCACTGAAAAGTGGCAGAACATTCCCTTTGTAATCAATGCATCACAGTGTCCCCCTTTAACATGTCCCCCCCATCCCAATACCCTGACAATTATGTGTTCTTATCGAGTTTACCTTCTTAACTCATTCCTTACTATGGTGACAGGCCTTGGTCAGTGGTTCTGGCACTGACTTAAGACTGAAGGCATGTTGGTACTTGGGCAGCTGCAGCAGGACTTGCTGGGCAGTGCCAGAACCAGTGACTTAAGACTGAAGGCATGTTGGTACTTGAACGAAAGCTCTTTTTATGAAGAATTTGAACATTCAATAGTCGTCTTAAATCTAGGTAAATATACGAAAAAATTAGGGACTGGTATGGAATGAGTTAAGATGTGACAATGCAGTAATCATTTTCATTTAATATAATCTGACGTACACTGCTGCTGTATATCAAAAACGTCTGAGTACACAGATTAGGCAACCTTTTCAGCAAACTAACTATGATAAATCCAAAAACCTACCTGAAGTCTTTAGAATATAACAGATGTTTGTCTGACTGTATGACTTAGCCACGCTTTAATGAATTATCAAAGTATCGCACCAACAACACATTAAACAATAATGAAAGCTAAGTACTTTATGTCCTAAATTAATGCTTCAACCTCAAATAGTATAATGACAGCACCTTTGTTCTTTCAACTGTGCTCGTTTGCGTGTTTCATCTTCATGATGTAGAACCTTCTTAAGTTGTGAGAACAGCTCATGTTTTTCCTGCTTCAGGGTTTCCAGCTTGGTCTCGAGTTGAGCTATCTGCAACGTACAAGAATCTGTCACAATGATCAAGCTGAACTCTATCGACAGGTGACAAAAAATTTTCGATCTGTCACAAGCCCAAGTGCAAGACCCCAAGCCATGCACCTGTCCTTCAATGAGCATCGATTATGGGTGTGGATCTTACCTTTTACACTTGAAAAAGTGATTAATGCCCAGATTTCATCTTTTTGATTGAAAGATTTTATCCGTCCCCATACTATTATCTACGATGGTGCTTGAAATTGTGATATTTATGTGAGAAACGATCACCGAAGCCAAGTCCAAGTCTGCCATTTTGATATTGCGGCTTTACGTGATTATGTCATTGTATGTAACTGGGAGGGCATCTAAACCAATCAGATTTGTGCCTGTATAATTAGCCAGGTGTGAATAAACATTCAGCCGCCTGCAAACACGTAATCCTACATTGTGCTCAGCTTGGCCGTGCCTTCCACAAA
Organism: Hermodice carunculata; assembly: GCA_964020975.1. Taxonomy (NCBI): domain Eukaryota; kingdom Metazoa; phylum Annelida; class Polychaeta; order Eunicida; family Amphinomidae; genus Hermodice; species Hermodice carunculata. Next base: position 80,413,660 of record OZ026617.1, read on the forward strand.
CTCTACGCTCTATGGAATCACCTGAGGGCCTGCAGATCGATTCAGAAGTGTCCAGTACACCCACTTGGTCACAAAAAATAAGACTTTCAGTACAACAAAATAAATGTCCTGCCACACTGATCATGTTGACACACATCTGCACTGAGCTATGTGACAAGGTAAATGTACCGATCACATTATTGATCATGCTGTTATACATGTACATCTACATTAAGCTATGCACGAATTTGAAAGTTGCCTACCAAACTGAGGATCTGTATTGAACTGTCCCTACCAAAGTCAAACCTACATGATCATGTATTTTAATATAATTATTACACCACTGACTGATAGATGAAAATTTAACAAACTTTAAATATCTGCATGCACAATGGTATCTGGCATTCAAGACCACACAAGGCTACTGCTAAGAACGCCGGTATTACACCATGTATATCCTGGGTGGCTCAAAGGTCACTTTTACAAAGAAACGTAATCAAATGTCTTAAAGGATGGCTCTCATGAATCATCATGTTTAGTGTAACAATTCATTTGCTATTATTTGGCATAGAATCAGCATCATACCAATGCCATTGTTTATTGATTGAGGGTACTATGCAGTTTATTGAAAATTCTAAAAGGTTCCGTTTAGTCTCACTAGATCAACACACAACACTTCAGTAATTGGTACTGAAAGTTTACCTTTTCCATGTTTCTACTAGTCATATGTGATTCATTGTATGTTTCTTTATTATTGTTTTTTTTTTCAGACATATTATGTAATTTGTATAATCTTGATGTACTTGTGTTTACTTGAGGTGAGAGATTTGTATTAGCCATGGCTATTTTCTCAATCCTCTCTAAAGAAATGAAGTTTATTATTACTATAGTGTAACAATTTTGCTGTAACAAAGATGTAACATATGGAAAAATGCAAGAATGATGTTTCAACCTGTTTGCCTTATTACTTAGAGGGAAATCCAATATTAATTTGTCTTCAGGCATCATGGGTAAATCCTCAAAGATCCTGGAAAAAAAAAACATCTCTCTTACCAATGACCAGGCTCTGCAAATGTTTCCACAATAGCTCCAGGACACACAATGGGTAAATTAATTGCTAGTTAATTATCTGCTAATCTGACAGGCTAGAATAGTTGTGACACTTTACTGTATGGTGTGCTGCAGCTAGTTTGTGTTGTATTGTTCTGCAGAGTTGCACCAACAACACTGTTCACTATTCATTGGCAGTTACCATGGGTGTCACATAAACCTCAATGCACAACATTCCTATTGGTTGGAATCATTCCATGGTTTCATCTAATGGTGGACACCTTGTTTATAGAATGTAAATAGATTTAAGTTTTATCTTCCTAAAAGAAAAAAAAAAAAAAGAATATAATGAGAAAACTAGGCGAGTCTGGAGTCTGCTACACCAGACTACCTGAGTAGACATCCGCATCACACAAGCCCGAAGGGCGCGTGTGATGCGGATGTCACGAAGGTAGTCTGGTGTAGCAGACTCCGGACCAGCCTAGTTTTCTTTTTATCCCGTACTTAAGTACTATCAATTTTCATTTTTCATTGTAAATTAAAAAAAACTACTATTAATAATTAAATAAAAGATAACAAACACAAGCTTCCCAATGTAGACATACGCGACCATAATGAATAAAGAATGGAAAGAAAGTAGTGCAACACAACTTAGTCTGGTGCATAGCCACGTAGTATGGTCAGTCAATGACCTTTGACACTGCAGATCCATGCCATATAAGGGAATGAACACAAGAATGGAAAGAAAGTAGTGCAACACAACGTAGTCTGGTGCATAGCCACGTAGTATGGTCAGTCAGACTACGTAGTCTGTATTTAGTCCATTATAAAGTATTATGGCCCTAAGTACGGGATAAAATACAAAAATGTCTTAATACTTCAACACATATCCAGTAATTGAATAGGGTGACTATGTTGATAAGCGAGCATTTAAGGTTCATGAAAGTCTTTCTTCAAAAGGGTGGAGCTATTTTTATGACCAAGTGGCCAGCAGATTCTTGAACAGACAAATACACAACTTACTTTCTGCCATTAATTCATACTAAACCGGTCATTGATTTTCCTGCACTTTTTGTTGAATTAAATGAAAAAATACAGATTCAATTTGTTCATAAGCAGAGGTTTTATTCAAGTACTGAGTCTGAAAATATTCAATCATTTTCCCATTGTAGGGCATGGCAGAATCAATGGAACAATAGCTTTAGTCTTCACTACCACAGTGTCACAACTGGTTCACCAGGGCCTATTTATCATGACATGGACACAGATGCCAGAAAAAAAGTAAAATCAGCATTAAAAGTTGACTTGATGATCAGTGCAATATAATGTAATATTCTCGAGAGTATGTCTTGAAGAACCATTGCTGTCATGGAATTTCTCCTGTGGAACAATTAACCAAAAGGTGTTCCTTTGACACCTTTATCATTAACAACAGACTTATAATTGCACTTTGCGGCAGAGTACAGATATGTCCAGGAATTATCGTTGTATTCCAGGGTGTCCACAACACTTCCAAAGCAAAGAGGCATTTGTGTCCATGTCATGATCAATCAAGCATTCGTGAAGCCATTTTTGCAGGAGGAATTTGATGACTACAGAGCTTATACAGCCTATGGTGCCAGACGAAAGTGGCCCATACATGTACATGTATATCACTATGCATGCTTCTGGTTGTGCACACTGCAGAGGCTGCCACCAGAACTATGAGTGTGCAACTGCACACCTAAGGAACACCCTGTTACATAGCCAGGTGTCATTGTTTCATGTTTCCATGGTTCAACTTTTATCACCCTTAGGCTTGTACTTCTTAACATTCTGTGTTTAAATGTCAGAATGATAACACACATTCTAAATCAATATCAGAGCATGCAGAGGAAACCAGGTCATAAGATTAAAAGTTTTTATGTGTACTAATGTGACACATAGGCCCATAAGACTACAAGTTTTTATCCATACTAATGTGACACATAAGCCTATAAGACCACAAGCTTATAAATTTACTAATATGACACATAATACATGTACATGGCAATTCAATACAACTAACCTGGTCTTTAGTTTGTTCCAAGGTCAGACTGTCTTCCTGTTCTTTCTTCTTCCTCAGTTCACGCTCCTTTCTCATCCTCTCCAATGCTTCATCATGTTCTTGCTCTGAAAACACAATAACATTTTAACCCTTTCCCCCTTAAACTGGCCGAAACTGCCTGGTGGTCAAATGTCGTCTGCTTCAATGTTTTCAATTAATTTCAACCATCATGAAAAACAATTTTGACTGAGAATTGTACATGAGCCCTATCAAGATCACATGCTCCAGGTCAACAACTTTCCTTGGCATGAGTTTGGCAAGTGCCCACTCATGCCAAGGAAATTTGTTGACTCAAGTGTCAATAATATTCAAGGGGGAAAGGGTTAAAATCAAATGTGTATCAACACGCTGTGAATATCTATGTGACCTGTCTGCCAAATGTTTTCTGAGAAGAGAGATACCAAAGTTAAAATCAAGTAATTCATACTAGTTCTTTAATTTTAACACTGCATTTATTTCACACTATTTACAAGCTGTAAAATAAGAACCACTTCTAATATGCCTACAGTATAGCTTTCAATTCTCCTTGTACTTTCGGGGGGAGGTTGTTTTGTGTTTTTGTGTGTTTTTTTTTTGTTTTTCTTTGTTTTTTTTGTTTCTTATTTTGTTTTTGTTTTTTTGTTTTAGCATACACAACTGGCAGTCCTGTCATGGATATCTTTTTCATTGCTCTTTGAATACAGTGGTGCCTCTCTTGTAAGGCCCCCCTGAAGAGAGGCCACCCCCTCTACAAAGGCCACTTCTCCATGCATCAAGTATGGCATTTTCATAGAAAATTACCCTTCAAGACAGTGCACCCCTCTTATAAGGCCACTTTAGCAGTGCATTTTGGGGTGGCCTTATAAGAGGGGGACCACTGTACCACCAAGAGTATCGTGACAAAATCCTCAATTGCAAATTCATGTGAAGTGGTATTGATAGCATGACATTTCTGATATATCACATTGAAACATCAAAAGTTCTTCTGGTAATTCTAATATCATAAGTTCACTGAAACGACACGCTTAACGGTAAAAAAGGTTCCATGATGCATTAATTTTCAAAATATGTGGATAAATTCAACTGTTTAAAGATAGAAAAGGGAGAAATAAAACCTCTCATGTGGCTGCTGTTGATACTATTTGTATAATATTTCACTAATTTTTCTCTTTTCATTCAGCAAGCATTGCAAAACCCTTAATTTCCAATAAGTCAGGCAACAAATGTTACCTGCAGCCACCACACAATAATGTCAGTTCATTTATTTCCACACATTCACTTCCAAATGCAAGGAAAAAACTGATGCTGTATATGTGGAAATATTCCCGATGTACATTGTATTTAATGTCCCAAATAGAGTCCCTCTGGAAAATAAAAACTGGGCAATTATGTACAATAAAATAAGACTATTGTGAATTGGGAAAATAAAAACTGTGAAATTTTCATTTTGAACAGGACTGGGAAATTTTCCACATGTGAATATTTCCACTTGAACAGTATTCAATAGCAGGATGGAAAGGGAATTTTTCACATTTTCAGGGTGCTTAACAAACTAAATGTAACAAATGCTATGTGTTATAAAGTGAAACTTCATTATAACAACACTCAGATATCTGACATATTCAATACAATGACATAAATTTTCATCACTGCTCATGGCAAAAAGTTTACTTTCTTTGTTATTTGATTCATTTATCTGACATATTCAGTTATCTGACACATTTCTTAGGGGACAGATGGTGTCACTGTAACAAGTTTTCACTGTAATTGCACAGTGTGTCAGAGTGCAGATTAGAAATCATTCTGTCACAATACTCACCATGCATACAACTGACAAAATGTGTGTGCATATTTTAATTTAAGCAACAATTGCATTTTGCAATCATCAAAGCAAGCATGAAATTTTCTGGTACTACAGTAATTGATATAAAATATCAATTCTTTTCTTGCTAGAAAAACTTACAACATGTGTATGTTGAATTTTGGTAGCACATTGTAATACAGTCCAAGTACACAGACTAAAATGTTCATCAAAGTCACAACCATGTTCATAGTTCAGGTGACTATAAAAAGCTAACAGCCAAACATCAAATAATTATTTTTGACACTTTAAAACTTAAAAAAAAAATATATATCTTTTTCTGAAAATGAAAAAAACAAAACAAAAAAATAATTACTATTATCACAATAATACAAAAATACAACTTTTTCTTCAAACATGATGAAGCGCCCAAACATTTAATCTTATTATGGCTATTTTGGCAATTACAAAAAACCTGTAGCTTGACTTGATGGGGCGATATGTTCCTAAAAATAAAGGAATAAAACAATTTCTACGTCAAAAAGCCGGATTTGGTGATAGCATAGATTTTGCACTGTAAGTTTACCTTCAACATTTTTCACTATTGTGTTAACTCAAAAAGTTTTATGTATAATGTTTATTTGAATGTAGTGCTCCTGAAATTGCATTTTATGGCCGTGGAATACTGATCTAATTTGCAGGATTACAATTGAAAATACAGTAATGTTTTCAACTGCAATCATCTGCTCATATCAGCATTATGAGGGTTAACGCACCTTGCTTCTTCTTTTCCCTCTCTCGCACAATGTGCCGCTTCAGAGCTTGGTACATGGTGCGTGTCATTTTGGGTCTCTCCAGGACAGAAGGCATTTTTCCTCAGTGTTCGAACAATTCTAGAAATAGCAGATATACATATACACTAATAGGAGGATACATTTCCAGCATGCAAAATTCGAAACGTCACCCATAGACTCTATTAGCACTAGGATTAAAAAACTAGTAGCCAACATCACCATTCCAATTTTTCTTGAAAAGACAAACACAGACTTGTAATTTGTTGCATTTCTGCAGAAGAATGTAGAATTTGGGGGAGATTTTTGTAGCCATTGGCTACTTTAATAGTTGTTATGAAGTTTTAGTAGCATTTGGCAGTTTTGGCTACTGGTAGCACTATCATAGAGAAATAGGTGAATTGTCCTCTTTCTTGCAAGCAGTTTTACTTCAAAGTGCTTAATGACAGTGGATAGAAGAATACTTTGTACATCATGGTAATATTATGAAATGGAGAAAAAATTCTTTTGGTGTCAGTTCACGTTTATGCACAAATACAGCACAACCTTCACATGCTGATCCAATATAAAAACTAATTGGAAAAGATGACTGACCCCTCAAACCCATGTTTCGAAAAAACGCCATTTCTGACTACATGTACCTGCATGCAAATATAATGTAATCAAGATATCATTACATCAAGACATCAGGGCAATGATATATACGGCACATGTACTTAAAGTTAAATTTAACATTAACTGTTACAGGACTTCTAGACTCCACATATTATCAGGTTACCTTTTACTTTGACAGCCTTTTATAGACCTCAGTGTGACGAAACTACACACAAACTGCACAGTTTGGCTCCTTTTTTGTTCATCCTGAATTCAACTATAATATTCCTGTCAAGACTCCTTGTTTGCAATCCTTAGGTGGTTTTAAATAGGGAGATTCTACTGTATATTCCACCCCATATCCAGCCTCAGACCCTTATTTTTTGCATGTGTGTGTTGTCATGATCTGCTAGGCCTATCTGGAAAGGAAGACAAGACTCATTTTTTTTCTTTTTGGTGCAATTCAATGCTATCATGCATGATAAACTTCCAATTCTCATTGATGAAAAGGTCAAGCTTCAGGATTCATTCAGGAACCACACATGTGTAGGCCTACAGTTGGCCCACAAGTGATCCTTTTTGTATTTATGTTATAGGTTCCCTGAACATGGACTGACATGTTTCACAAATGATCATTGTGGAAGTGTAGCTTCAATAGAAAGTGAAGGAGCAGTAGAGCTTTCCACTGCTCTATGGTGAAGTACAATCTGCGGTACAATCCATATACTGCAGATGGCAACTCCTCTGCATACAAGAAAGTCTGCCAGAGTCTACACTATGGACCGGACTATGGCACTGAGAAAGAGGAGTGATCGGGCCATCTGCAAAAACCAGAGTCATGCCCGGGGGCATGAATGTCTCGCCAGCGTAATTCAAGCCACTCCAAAGTTTTTTGTTGACGGACGAACGCACGTACGGAAAGTGACTGCTTAGTCTCGCCAACAGCTAATGCTGGCGAGACAACAAATGGGAACATGTTTGCAGCATCTTCTGGAAAAAATGATGGTACATCATTGTATATGATGTACCTTTCATTATGGAGTAAGAGACCACTATCTTTGATGAAATTGACATACCAGAGTATGTTCTTAATCACCTTGGAGATCATATTACCTTAACTTACGACCAAATCATGAATACTGAATGCAGATTGGATGACGAATCCAATGAAATCGAAACCATAGATGTAATCTCCCGTAGCCATGTACTATGGAACCTCAAGGAACCAAAAATGAACACTTTTTTTTTTTCTGTGGCCAGTGTGGACTACCATGAGAACATATCCATAGCATTACTGCGCATTGGGTGTTCATGCATAATAATAAACGGCCCATTAGATGGATTTCCAAACTTAAATCACTAACCACGCTCACTCCTGGCGAACAGCCTCGCCCTTGGGACTGAGATATGAGGGCAGACGTCAATATTGGTAAGCACTTGTTTCTGTAGATATCACTACATGTATTTTCTTACAAATACTTCCCCCCCCCCCCCCCCCCGACTCCTCTTAAATTAATATACAAACCTTAAAAAACTGTACTTTATCATTCACACTGACAAAGCGAGGACAGACAGATATGGATATTCAAGACAGCAGCCCCACTATCCAGATACATTGCAGGAACCTTACTCCAATATAAGCAAAGAAAGATGGTGTTTCATTAGAAGTATAATAACATGGGAAAAATGAAGCGGTTACAAAAAGACATGCAGTCTCTCAATGGAGAGGTCTCTCAAAACAGGGGGCACTGTACAAGTGAATCTGTGAGAAAGGGATGAAACTTGAAAGGAGCCCATGGTTTAATATTAGACTTTGTCTGGATTTTAATTCAGGCTGTATTTCCTCCATTTTTTCCCAATACACAATGAAAAATTCTACTTTCTATGTACAATGGAGAGAGCTGGGGGAACCAAAAATTGCCTTCTCAGCATAGCCTTTCTACATAGGTCAGTCCCTACATGTGTATTTCATGTCCTACAAAAGATTCCCCAGATCAGTTACTGTATACAATGAATAAGTTTCATTGTGCATTAACCTGCATGAAAACGATAACATTTTACCCCATGGAAAGTAAGGTTGCGTGCAATCACGCCTTAGCACACTTTGCTGGTATCTGATCTGTGCACTTAATAGTTTTGTCTATTCAATATTCAGGGCGTACACAAATACAGTGGAATTTTCCAAGTAGGACCACAAAGGGACCTCTTATTCATAAGTTTAGTACATTGGCAATTCATTCTAAATATTTTATCCACAAAAGCTGAAGGGTTGGAGACCCCATTTTGACATCTGGCACATAACAGGTATGCGACATTCTGAATGAATACAAGCTTTGTTTAACTTTTGACAGCTGTGCAACATATGAAAGGCATTTTTGAAATTTAAGAACCTTTTACATTTTGATAACCAATGTTCTCCTATGAACGATTCACATCGAGGGTTTTTCAGAAAATCAAAGTATGAAGAAATAGAATCGCTGCAAACAAAGAACAGAGCGTTTTCTTTTCTTTTTTTTTTTATTTAAGCTCAGCTTTGTTTTCAGTTATGGAAATTCCAAATCAATAGACAGCGGGAGAAATTACACATGACAAAGATTTTATGATGTGAGAGAATGTGTACAGTACATCCAGTCAACAGGTCATTAGTGTGAGAAGACAAAGATCTACTAAGGATACCAGGGACATGTTATTCAGATGAACTACCAATGCCAGCATTAATCCTTTAGCGAGTTACCAGGAGAGAAAACCTGAAAGCGCCTTGACAGGTGACCGCCACATTAATATCCCCAAGTCAGTCTGAAATGTACAAAGACCAATCTTCCCAACAGTGTTATCATATCAAGTGTTTGATTCCACCTCCTGCTGAAATTTAGACTTGAAAATCTCCCAATTTCTGGGTAAAATGGAAATTGTTAGCAATGTTCACCATTATGTGGTTTCAACTGTCATAGCATGAACTTGTTAGCATCATAGGTGTGTGACAGCATGTTAATGTCGACTGGTAGGAGCAGGTTCCCACATGCTCAATTCAGGGGCTGGATTAAGCATGTGTCCTGCGTCATAGAAAAAAAAATCAAAAGACTCCTGGCAACTAATGAAACATTGACATTTTGTGTCTCTGTGGATACACGCACAAAAAATACAATGCACATTGAATGAATACAACTGCAAAAACTACCCCATACTTAGCAACTATGCAATTTTACTGTCACAATGTTTTGCATCATTAACTAAAGAAAAGAAAAAGAAAAAAAGATGGATCCAATGGACCCATACTGAAAAATCCTTAATGCTACCCCTGCATATACAAAATACCCATGAGGATGACATAACATGAAGATTTTGATTATTTTAATCTGGAGAATGTTGTGACATCATCTGGCTTGAGAAACAGCATTTATTTTTGTCAAGCTCCAAGACCACTTGTGGCCGCCACTGGTGCCTGGCGTGTGTGCATAACAGTGGATGGGATGTGTATGTAGCACTAATCACATGAGCCGTCAACAACCTAGATACATCAAACAAGCCTCAGCCTGTTGGTAGTCCATCTGAATAGCACATCAGTGTAGAAATATATAATCTAGTCATAAATATTTCTGAATTCCCACACATTTCATTTTACCAACCCATTCAAAGAACCTGAGGTCACAACATTGCCTGCTTCTTAAAGTTCTTTTGGGTTTCACTCATTTCATATCACTCAGTTGTGTAGCATATTTGTTGTCGTCTATAGAATTCCCCCATTCTTTACAAAGGCCAATTTAGCAATTGTTGTCCTAAATATTAGCCAGGGCTTCAACTGGACTTGCCATGAACACGCCCATGGCCTTTCCTTTCGGACACCCAGAGAAACGTAATTATTCTATCTCCATGCAGCATAATTAATAAAAAATCTTACGCCTGAAAACGCGGTTTTCTTGGCTTGTCTTCATCCTGCAAAAACCTGTTCATCATTCACTCAACTCAAGTGTCAACGACACCAGCAAACTGCATTCACTGAAGTCGAAGACAGTCAACACCAACACTGAGCTAACCGGCATACTTTTTAGCACTGTTTGCCAAAGATTTCTTGCTTATCATTGTTAAAAATGTTCCGTTATTTACTCCTTTGGACAGTAATGTTATGTTTAACAACGGCCAATAACATTTGCATTCTTCTAAGTTCGTTATTTGCACAAAATATAATTAAATTTACCTCCTGTCAAAATTTCCAGGTCTAGTGACCGCCATATAAATTACCCAGAAGTCCATGTAATTTTTCAGTCGCCAGATGTCGCTTTGTATTGCCTGGACCCAAGCTACGTGCTTGGTATTATTATTAAAGCATGGGAAGAAGCAGCTTCCTTTCGGACAAGCTGTTTCGCAGCATACTTGATAAACATTGGCATACAGAAAAGCATTATTTGACAAATATGCATGTGGTAACATACATGTTAATAGCAAAGTTGAAAATGCGGAGTGAGCCACAGTATTTTCTATTAACGGTTCCTATCCAGCACAAACCTCACTCATAGTCATATTCCCGGGGTGTGTATTTAAATTGTGTGTGTCAACACACACTTTTCTCTCTTTCTTTCTTTCTTACCAGCAAATTTGTCCTACACTTTTCTCGGACACTATTATACATAGAAACTCCAAACTTGGCATGAATGTACCTCCATACAAGGAGTTTGACCGTTTTATACAGAGGATTGACGATGTTTAAAATGATGCAAATCAGCAGCATTTGAAATTCTAAATCTTGAATATCTTCAAAAGTATAATAGCTAGAGATTCCAACTCCTACTAGGGGTTATTGACCCCGGGGGGGGGGGGTACTCCCCGGAATTTTTGGTGGGTAGGCTCCACCGAGGGTACAAAACCCGGACCCAACGGGAGCGGAACCAATGTGAAAATGGGGGGTCTTTTGGAGCTTGTAATACTTTGTATTGAAAAAAAAAATGAAATTTTACATAAAATTTGGTGTATTTTGGGGCAATTTGGAGACAGGAATTGAAAAACACAGGGGTCTTTGGGTGAGACAAGCGAAAAAGGGAGGTCTTTTAGAGCTACAAGCAGGAAAAAGGGGGGTCTTAGAGAGCGACAAGTACCGAAAATAGGGGGTCTTTTCCGCGGCGCCTACCCGTATAGCAAGGTATAGGAAGTACCCCCCCCCCGGGTATTGACCAGTGTGCATCTAATGAATTTAAAACAAAAGCTGTAGCCATTTAAATGATGCTAATTAGCAGCATTTAAAATTAAAAACTTGAATAACTTCAAATATATATACAAATTTTAAAATCTGTATGGTGCTTGTGGAGCTGCTATGATGAAAGTTCACGTGTTGTGCAATCTGTCATGGAATGATGTGTGAAGATTGCCCAGGTAAATCAATGCGTCTATTAAATTCTCTCTCTCTCTCTCTCTCTCTCTCTCTCTCTCTCTCTCTCTCTCTCTCTCTCTCTCTCTCTCTCTCTCTCTCTCTCTCGTAAACTATGGCCGTTACAAAAGTATAGTAAAGTCCTGCATGGCATAAATAAAGCAAATAAATTAAAACTTGAATGAACTACAAGCAGCATAAAGCTAAGACTCCATATGTACGGTACGGATATGGGTACGGATACGGCCAAAATCGAGCAAGTTAAGATTATATCTGTAATATTTCCATATGTGCGGACACGGGCACGGTTTCACATGTATGGATACAGGAACGATTTTTTTTTAACGCACCATGTAGCGATTGAAATCGTATCCGTCCCCAAAAGGGACAGCAATTCCCTTGAAATGACGTCAGATATTATGTAATTCGGTGGTGTATCTTGTGCATTTCAAGATTTAAGCCATGCAGATTTGTTTGGAACGGCAAGGTGAATAAAAATTGATGGACTGCGAACCGTTATATATGGAGTTACGACATTTGCATGACCGTACGCCGTACCCGTATTCGTGCCCGCACATGTGGAATCCAAGCTTGATTGTCACAAAGAGACAAACACCACGCTAGTATTCTGGCAAGCCTAGATCCAAATCTGCTTTACACTGCATCCAGTGTTTCCTGGTCAGACAGTCAATGAGAAAACATGCAATATCTCAAACATGTACTAATAGGCCTATGTAGAAAAAAAAGAATAAATCTTCTCCATACTTCATTGAACGTATATTCTTAGGTTTCTGATATACTCCCATTCAGTGTCATTTGATCTATTAAGAAACTTTATTGACACAGCCTACATCTTAATCATAATATATGCATGATGGTCAATTCAGTCAGGGAGACTCTTGCCTCATTACTGACGTCCTTTTGTCTTTTTATCTACAAACATTCTACGAATCATTCATGAGGTACTACTCTCCGTTAAAAAGAGGTACCTTGTTTCTCTACAACCTCAGTTGCAGAGAAACAAGGTATCTCTTTTTATTAGGTTACCAGTCCAAAGCTGAACTCTGGGTTCTGATTATACCTCGTTCAGAGATGCACGCATGGTCACTCTTGTTGCATTCATTTCTTCTTTGAACATTTTGGGTATACATTTCGCGCACATCTTACACATATACAATGATCATGAAACATGTTTTCTTTTGACCCATGTGACAAGCTAGGTCTGTCTTCCACTTCACCAGGAGATAGTCATCTATTTTCCATAACAATTTTTGTGATTTTTTTCAACATTTCCTACTAAAAGTGCAGTTTTACGCTTCCCTGGATGGGAGTTATCTTCAAGACTATCCCGTCCATTTTTAAATTCGCTGATTCATCGTTCGACTGACATATGATGGGACAGTGTTTCAAGTGACGGGGTTTAATGATTTTGGTCGTGTGTCTCCCTTAAAAGCCCAAAACTTTGTAACATTGTCACTATTAATTCAGCAGTTTCAACAGAATAAATTTAGCACTTTCGCCACAAAATACTATAAACCAGGGGTGCAGTCCGTGTCTAGTTTGCAGACAGATATATTTTCTTTCATTCCTATTAAAACAAAGTTCTTGATGTAAAACACAAGCAAGTTCATGTCTTACACTTATCTAGAAAAGTCATTTTGTTACAAGCATACTGCACTTAGCAGTCAACTCATAGTATATTTAGAAATTAGGCCTATGAATACTTAGTGAGATATCCATATCAAGTCCATATTTGGACACGATTTATATAAAGAAATGAAATCATTGTCATTTTTGCTGCTAAAATACTATATGGAAAACTGGATACAGATTGTCACGTAATACTGTTGGTATAAATACCAAGAGGGCTGGTTGCTCAGGCGGGCGCTCCGAGACTCAGTGGCGGGGAAAATCTGTCAATTGTAAGACTCACAATACATGATTTTATATCACCTAGCCTCGTGTTGTCTCATTCATTCACTTCTCCCCTTTCGTAGTTGTTGGTTTTTGAATAATAAGTGGCTTCTATGTGTTTTAATTTCCCTTCATTTCTATCTGTTTTGTCAGTTCTTTATTCAACCAAACATGATTTATATTGCCATATTTAAAAAAAACAAACATATCACTGGTCTTTTCCAATTGCAATCAAAAAGTCAATGTTATGGCCTTTCTCTGTAACCTCTTACAAGTTATCCTCCAAGCGACAATCAAAGTAAACTTCTATAGCCAAGACAAAGCCATAAATGCTGAGCTGCTGTGTATAAAGTGTAATAAGAAAAAAATACTTGCAACTACCAATTATTTTACCTGAATTTAACACTTAAAATTGGCCACTTCTGCAAGTAATTGGTTGAAAAAGGAAATTTCGAAGTAATGGATCACCATAAAATTTGAATTCCGTCATTACTTGCGAAGAAAAATGTGCTAAAACTTCAAGTAATAACAAGATTAATGTAAAATCACTTATGAATAACTTATCAGTAAGTACATAAATGAAGTAATTTTTTTGCGTCCATCAAATTGGTACATATACTTTTAGAAAAATAAGTACTTCGTAGTAGTTTAAAAAGTAAAATACTGTTTCTTGGTAAAAAGAAAATAATACTGAATAATATATTCTCATGGTGGGAACACTCAGTATTGTCTATTTTTTCAATGCAACGGGATTACCAAGCAACAGAGTTCAAAAGCACATCAAAATGTATGATCACCCATAATCTGAATATCAATTCATCTAGTTGTAGCAACTCTTTCATATGATGCGAGGCAAGAAAGTAACGCTTAAAAAATTCCGAATTTAAGTTAAAAAATCTGGCTCCCGTGCCAAACTCTGTCAACAGATTTGGAAATCCGCCCCCGCCCTCGCCCCCCCCCCCCAAAAAAAAATTGTGTACATCTTCGCCTCTGTCCGTTCACTAAAGACATAATGTTGATTAGTTGATTGACTGTATTGTCATGTTTGCTTTTTCATTCTTTTCTTTTGTTTTTTGTTTTGTTTGCTGTTTGTTTCTTTGTTTTGTTTGTTTGTTTGTTTGTTTTTTGTTTTGTTTTGTTTTTTTGTTTTGTTTTTGCTTTTCTTGATCTGGAGGAACAAGCAGTTAGGAGATCGTTTGACGTAAAGAAATCACGAAGCCTCCTGAGCACAGCAATTCAAAACGCTTTAGCAGACGAGCGACACAGGTGTGTAAATTTTTTTCCTTTATATATATATATATATATATATATCATTTGCTTCTTACCAATTTTATCAAGATACCGGCTGTGCATGGTTCAAACAACCGTAAAACTTTATTTGGAAGATTATCTGGACCACCCGTTTTCGATATTTTAAGGTTGGATAGAATGTTTGGAACCTCGTTTTTGCAGATAGTAAGGTAACTGATCGGTATTTTATACGAGAGCAGGAATTCGGTCACTCACGTCTTCTCTGATCAAGTGAGCTGACAAAAATATTTGGCGCATTTGCTTTATCAGCAGCGTCAAGGAGGACGGAGTCGTTGACGATAAGAGACGGAACAGGAAGGAACAGTTTATTGCATAAACCCGCTATCTGGTGGGTATGGCACAAAATACAAAGTCAGGACCCACAGCTACATGAAGGTAATGCAGTGGGTCCCGATTCAGACAGACATACAAAATGTTTACTTTATCATCAGCCACGATTTCTTTTTTTTTATGTTAACCAGGTTTTTGTTTTCTTGTGATTTATTAGTTAAAATGTTGCTAGCCATTGAGAAATAGCCACGTTCAGTTTTTGATCGTAAAGCAACATTATTTCGGAATTACCGGTACCTTTCCCCCCAAAATGGCTGTATCTATATGGTTATTCTTTTGTGTCTTTCTGTTTGCTTTATGTGGAATACATTCTACTCCTAAATTTTTTCAAATAGTAATATCTGAGAGAATGTCATCGACATTGTCATCCAAAAAAATAACGCATCCCATGAAGGAGAAGATAAATGATTATGTAAATTTTCCTTATCAACTATAAATCAGAGGAGTTCCAAATAATCATATGGTATGCATTACTATTACCAAGTGAAAGTTTGGTGCATATTAATAACAGTTTGTGATCATATATAGATATTGGTCTTACGTTTGCAATATTGTTGTGCAAAAAGTCGTTCATAGGGGGAAAACAAGATCAAGAACTGATGGTCCTCTCATGGGTTCTTTTACCAACTGCATCATATTATCTCAAATTCGGAATTTGTTTCACTAATTTCAGAAACCCAGCATAATAATTATACCTGCTAGACTGACATTGTCAGTGACGGCACAGCATGCATAGACTCCATTGTTGCTTTAACTGGTAAGTCTTCAAAGGAATCGAGATTCTTATTCAACATTGGTACGTTTTGAGTGTGAGACATTGCAACCAAAGGATTGAGTTTGTTTACATTAGGCTGAATCCACACCAATTCAACAGTTCGGTCAAACAAATCATTTCTGATGTTAATACACTCGAATAATCCGGTGTATAAGCCCGACAAAGTACCACCCTCAGTAATAACTAGTTGTGAACGGGCGCACCAACACTGTTATAGCCAGCAGTCTAGCATTGTCATGCAGTGTCACCAAATCTTTATGTTTATCCATTAACCAGTCCCTAGTCTTTTGCATGCATGTGTCTCTTATACATGAAACTAAGACTGTTCAATGATTAAGAAAGAAACAACCTTCGAGTGTGAAAGGAAGGTAGCATGTTCTGTGCCGTGTAAACCAATGCCCGTGTCATGGTACGCTCGTTACATCCAGTAACATGTAATTCAAAAACACACATGAAAGTAAGATAGCATTACGTTCGAATAAGACCAATCGTGTGACCAGTTGAACAAGATCATCATAAATTCTATATCTACATTGAAGCAAATATACCAGCACAACAAATGGGTAGGATAAACAAAGTATCTCGAACCACACATGTACAAATATGAGATTTTTCTGTACACTCATGCTTAAGTAGGGCACCATACAATGAATGGTAGAAAAATATGATAACCACATGAAATTGTGTTATTCATATATTGCTGGCGAAGAAAACTCTTTAAACGGACAGGTCAACTGCGACGAGCAAACCACGACATGTTTGTAAAACATAGATGCCCCTACCGTCATTATATTCGCCCTCATTACACTATTGATAGTACTAAATGGGGCACTCGTGACTTTGGGAAGTGGATGTAGAAACCAAATTCACCAGCGTGGCCTCGTGACTTTGGAAGTTAAGTCAAGGTCAACCTTCTTTGAAGCTGATCTAGCCCTGATATGAAACTATAAGCATCTACAAAATAAAAGCTTTTGCTCCAAAAATTCTGCATTTATTAAGCAGAAACCATACTCAGTCATGTGGCCCTGTGACCTTGGTAATTGACTCAAGGTCACATATTTCAGAACTTGATCTAGCTATTTTGAAGGCAGCATTCCTGTGCAATATGAAAGCCCTGGGAGAAAAACATTATTAGTTATCATGCAGAAACCAAGTTTACTAATGGGACTCTAGGTGGTGACCTTGGGAATTTGGCCAAGGTCATCCATCTCCTAAGCTTAACAAACCCTAATTGAGGACTATTACCATGTGCATGTTGAAGTCATAACAATTTCAGTGCATAAACCAAGTTCACTAAATTGACCTTCTGACCTTTGCATTTTGGTCATGGTCAGCCATCTTCAAACTTAATCTAGCCCTGGATAAGGACTGCAGAGATGCCACTGAGTTTGAAAAAAAATAACCCGAACTGTCTAAAATTTTACCTGAAATCCATATGCCCCCCTTGCTTTCTCATCAAATTTGAACTGTTTTTCATACAATGGAGATAATTTTTGTAACCTCAAATTCAAAAACAAATACCTGAATTCAGGTAAACTCCCGAAAAGTGGAATCTCTGGGACTATTATCATGTGCAAATATGCGGGTACTGGTGCTGTCATTAAAACTTGTCTAGTCGTCGCGCAGAAACCAAAACTTACTATAGTACCTCTGTGACCTTGGAAGTAGGATCAAAGTCAACCACGTTCATACTTCACCTGGCCCTTATTCTGGAGTATATACCTGGGCACAATCAAATTCTTATTTAAAAAACTGCTTGAGTTATGGTGCGGAAACCAAAGTCTCTCTACCCACCGACCGACCGACCTGGTGACCTTGGTAATTTGGTCAATGTCATCCATCTTTTAAGCTGAACAAGGCCTAATTGAGGACTATTACAATGTGCAATATTGAAGTAATAACTTAAATTCCGAGTTAAAATGCAAAAACCAAGTTCACTAAAGTGATCTTGTGACCCTTGAATTCACGTAAAGGTCACCCGTCTTCAAACTTGCTCTAGCCGTGGATAAGGACTATAATCCTGCGCAACATACAGGTGCTATCATAAAAATGTTTGTATTTATATAGTGCGGAAACCAAAAGTTACTACAGTACCTCCATGACCTTGAAAAAGAAGCAAAGGTTAACCTGGCCCTTAAACTGGAGTATATACCTGGGCGGTATCAGAGTACTGTCTCAAAAACATCTTGAGTTATGGTGCGGAAACCACAGTCTTTCTACCGACTGATCGACCGACCGACCTACGGACACCGACATGAGCACAGCTATATGCCCCGCCTTCTTCGCAGGGGAGTATAAACACATGTACAAGCATAACCTGAAGCATGACCTGTAATAAAACACACGAAACAAGTTAATAAAAGAACACATCATAAATATATGCTGTCCAGCAGAGCTTCAAGTAATTATGTGTCCTTACAGTGTACAAAAGGCGGGAACTAAGAATGATAAACTCGCAGTGTACATATGAATTAGAAGGCTTTCCATTGAATAAAGGGATTCCTGGCAGATTACGGGAGGAAGAAACTTAGTGCCACCGTCCTGCTCAGCCTCCACCACAGCCAATGGAACATCTTTGGGCGCCACAACCGTTGGAGGGATCTGCCTGACCAGTGTGAAAAGCAAGAGATGATAACCCGACTACCATAAACATGTCACGCACCTGTCAGTAATTTTTGGCGAAATTGTCAAGGTCACTCTCCTGGTGTATTTTTGTTCCCATATGATTGAGGTATTGGCATTGTTGGCCGCAAGGCGGTGCTTAACAAATACATTTGCATCACACGCACACACACACACACACACACACACACACACACACACACACACACACACACGCACGCACGCACGCACACACACACCATTTATCCTCGTATACAAAAGTAAGAATTAACATTTCTGATTCAATGGGAGTATATTCACAAGCTTCATTACAAGTTTGCTAATTGCGCTCAGTTTCTTATTGAACAATTATATTTTGATTACATTTTCTTCACTTAAAAGGACACGTCTTTCATCCTTTTCGCAAATGCCTAAATATTCATTTACTCAATGTCAAAAATTACTCAAATTTGACAGTATTTACTTAAATGTCACCAACTTGACCGATTATGTTAAAACATTAACCCAGGGTTGGCAGCAAAATTGAGCATTATTGTTTGGAGACTTTTAAAATGAGGAGTAGGTGTCATCACGGGGTTTGTTTTGCATTTCTGGTGCAGGATGTCCATCTGCAGTACTTATTACCTTTTAGAAAAAGATATTGCACTTCAAAACTCGACGGGTGATGCAAATGAAAATAGCAAACTGAAAAATTATGTACCATTCAAAACTTGTTAAATACAGACATGTTCAAGATTTAAAAGAGTTCAAGGTGAGAAGAGCCCAAGCCAAATTTCGTACTTCATGTCATGTGCTAAATATTGAATTAGGTCGGCACAGTGATATTGGTAAGGAGTTCAGATTGTGTTAATTTTGTTTAACAGAGGGATTAAGTTATGTTGAAGATGAGATACATTTTTTATGTCTATGTTCAAAATATGACGGCTTAAGATGTAAATATTTGCCAGAATTAATGGATGTTAATTTGTCAAATTCAGCTTATAAATTTATGCAACTTATAAGAGTAGACAATATAGAAACTATTGTTAATTTGTCTTTATTTATTTATTTTTTTTTTGAAGCTTTCAAGATATTGGAAAAGAGATCTATGTAAGATAAGAGAAACACCAAGTCTCATTCTCAACATGATTTCACTGTTATGTAAAATATGGATGAATTATAGGCTTGGGGCCTGAAAATACCGAAATAAAGTTTTTGAAAGTACTTGTTAGTATTTCCCTCGATTTGTACAGGTGGTCTAGCTGTAAATGTTTATTTCATAATTACTGGGACTGAATATAATGCCCCATTTTGTTCCTACTTCAGTCATACACTGGCAGATGGTTTAACGAAGGGTAAGCTATCCATATAGAGAGGGCACATACTGGTTCAGTGGTAAGTCAAATTATTCTTATCTGAACTTGCATTATACAAGTTAAGTAATTGTTTGGTTTGACAGGTATTCTTTATTCATACTGAAGCTCTGCATTTATAAACAAAACTTCATTTATAATTTATCTAATGCATCATTTGACACGTTCTTATATTTTTATTAATATGTGGGTTGTCTTTGCTGAATATTTAGCTGACAGAAGGAGCCACTACTCAGAGAGACATGTACGGGTACAGGCTCCGAAACATGTCCAAGTAGTTACCCGCTGAAGACCCTTTAATTTATTTTGACTAATACAGCCTTTGTCAAAATTCTACGGAAGAACGTGTGAAATATGGAAAATAGTACTGCCAAGTTTATATGGGTTAGACAGTGACAGTCAAGCTCAAGGAGTGTAAAGAGTTCGGACTGTGGAATATATGGTAATGACTACCAGGAAGTGGTTCTGGACGAAAAGACACAAATACAACATATATTCTTAATTAAGCTGTTGTGGTTACTGCTGGGTAATTTTCAAATGAACCTATAGCCTTTCACCCAGATACAAATGGTGTTTCTATTTCCATGGTAGAAAGATCTCATAAAAGACTCCTGTATAATGAAATGCAGAACGTCTGAAATAATTCGTACTCAGAAGCTGGGAACGCATCATCAATAAAATATTAACTTCAGAGTTGTTTTTACGTTACCAAACGTTTTTCTGCAGAGTTTGGCCCAAATAAGCTACCTAAATGTAATATCGCTCCACACAATCTACCATTAACCCATTTAAATATAACTGCGGCTTCAATTTATAATCAGGACAAGATAAAGTTTTTACTTTTAGTTGGATTAAATATGACATTATACTCTATTGCAAACATAGAGCACACTTCAAGTAATTATTTCATTGCATGCACAATTCGGGCTACAACACTAACCAATGCCATGCCCGGGGGACATGAATGGCTCGCTAGCATTCGTCATCAATGTAATTGGAAGATCAAACATTATACCGGTATTTAGTATAAATGTTGAATGTATGAAATGAATCTGAATATATTTGACCGATAATAGATCACTTTTTGTTTCATGTTTTTTTTTTTAAACCAAAAAGGCCAATAAAGTATATTATGTGATCATACAAATCACAGCTTGACATACCAGTTTCCAGCTTAGCAGTGACACAAACATGCCCACACTTAACGTCTAAATGAGTAACAAAAATATTATGAATCGGACAGACAGTACTGAAGTGTAATAATTTATCACAAAGTACAGAGGGCATGATTTAATGTAAAAATAAGTTATCGAGCAAAGTACTTAACACCCCATTGGCCAACATGCTTTCATATGTTCAGTAGCCTAGGTTTAACCTTTGAAGGACACTCAATAATAATTTTAAGAACACCAAAAAGCAAGCACATAGGCACTTTGCTGTTCATGTTCAATAGCAAGCATGGGCTGAAGATCAACCGTACCCAAGACGCTGGCGAGACAATAATACTCATCATCAAACGATGTATTACCAATGTGACAGCCTAAACTCGAATATTTCAGCTTTTTTTTTTTTTTTTTAGCTTGTCAACGTAATTTGCAAAAAGGATAGGAAATTAAATGAACCCTACCCTGCTCAACTCCCTTTTGACAGGAACACGGCCCCGTTCTGGTACCATTCCAAGCGCATGGTTTTACTTGTATGCAGGGTGACCCAAAAGTCCTTTCTCCGAGTGTACTTCTTCCTGTCCTCTTTCACTTAAAATTAGTGGCATCTGCTCAGTTTGATGTTTGTTGCCTGTTTGCTCATATTGGTTTTCTGTTTGGTTTTAATAGGCCAATAAAGATATTGCTAGCAACTCATAGTGTCGGTTACTGAATTTTGTTATGTACGATCGACAGTGACAAAGCCGAAAACCTGTATGCACAAGCTTCATTTTTTTCTCAACCACTTTTTTGTTGTTGTTGTGGTGGTGGTAAAATTGGCCTTCATTTGCAGAGTCCAGTCAGTTCTGCAAACCCGCCTGGAACAGATTGTTGGCAAAGTCATTTTGCCGTCCAAAACGCAATATAGACATTTTATGTTCGGTCTTTAATATTGTTGGTAAGCCTATAAATCTGAACTCTGGAGGACAGCGCCAGCGCGGAATTCAACACCATGTTTTCGTGATTCAGTGTGGAATTTCGAGTTCAGTAAATCTTTTCACTCTGCCAACATACCTGATTAACTTAGGGTAAATGATAAGTAGTTTTTGTTCTGTATTCCCTTATGGAGCAATTGGGCCTGGATTCCTATGATTTACATACGATGTGTCCAACCTGCTCGCCCACCGAAAATGTGTCATCCTTGCAGCCGATTTGTTCCCAAAATTGACGTTAAGCACACGTGCGCCTTCTCCTTCAATTCAATTGGAGATGGTCAAAACTCAAACTTAATTCTCCCTCGCCAGTTAATTACTTTATTTTTGTGAAAAGTGAAGGAGATGAACTGTCATAGCACTTTGTGATGGAAATTTGCCTTTGCGATTACGCAATATATGCTTTATTCACAACTTTATCGTGCGGAATAGCGTCTTATTTGGTGGCCGCTCTGGCCAAGCATTGCGAATTCCGGCGACAGTTTGACGAAGGGGGTCTGTGACGTCACAGAAAGCAGCTTCTACAGTAACTCCGGTTGTCAACATGGACTCGCAGCAGTGAAGGTCTGTGCTCATGGTTTACTGGATTAAAATGGGTATGCAAACACGAACAGGAAACTGTTCCCGCTTGGCCAGTCTGAACTCACCCACCATACCAGGAATCATGATGTTGAAATAAAATTGGTAACTTTAAATGTTTGGAGGTTAAAGGTTAACTAAGATGCCCCAAATCCATCGATTTTATAAATATATACGATATAGTTGCCTTGACTGAAACAAAACTTGATAAATATGATCACATATATTTTAATGGTTTCATTGTATATGCTGTCAATAGAGGAAATAGTAAACATTCATATGGAGGTGTTATAATATCAGTCACAGATACCGACCGGTGAGGAATATGACATGTAAAGAGGTGGTGTGGGTATCTCTCGATGGAAGACTACTTGGTATCTCATTTGCTTTGGGATGTGTTTATATTCCACCTGAAAGCTCTGTATCTGCAAATATCGGGGAGTTTGATGTACTAGAAAATGATATCCTATGTTTGAAACAGAAATATAACACTGCTTATGTGGTGACCTGAACAGCAGAACTGGTACTTTATCTGACTTTCTTGATGTTGATCACCCCATTATGAAAGTATATAATGTGGACACTGATATGCAAGTTGAACTTCTGAACTCTAATAACCTTGATGATTTAGATGTATCAACTAAAACGTTTTCTAAGAATCTGCACTGTAATAATTTTGGAGACTTACTTCATTGTGTAAAAATTGCTACTACCAATTGATAGTGCCAGAAGAGCAGAACCTTTTCCTGAATCATTTGTCAAACGGAAATATAAACATAAAACAAAGAAGTAACCATGGTTTAATGCTGACTGCGAAAATAAGAGATTTTTCTTCCAAGGTAAAGCGGAAGATAAATTTTCTCAAAGTGCTATATCCAAAGCGCCCAGTAGAGCATACAAACAAGATAAAAACAATTCATGTTATGTAATAAAAATGTGCATAACAAACTGAGGGCACTTAAAAGGAAAGACCCAAAGGAAAATTGGACAATTTTAAAGGGACCTAAGAATGATAGTATGAGATCTTCGAACAAACTTAAAATGGAGGTTTTTGACGAACCTTTAAAAAAAAATTTATGTCGGACACGAACAGGGTGAATTTTTCGATATTAATTTTTGTGATAAGCTGAATACGGAACAACTAAATATAGGTATACTGGCATTAATATTATTCCCGAAAAATGGGTCTCCCGTATTATTCAACCAATCTATAAAAATAAGGGTGAAGATACAAGAAAAGATAATTACAGAGGCATTGCAATTCTCGGTTGCTTTTGCAAATTATTCACTTTAGTGTTATATAAACGCCTTTACAATTTCCTGGATAATAATTAATGGGCTTATTGCAGAACAACAAGCAGGATTTAGGCCAGAATACTCTGTAATGGATCACATTTTCTCCTTACACACTGAATTGTACCTGACAAAGAAGAGAAATTTTTCTGTGCATTCGCCGACTTCAGAAAAGCGTTCGATTCCGTCCACAGAATCTCCTTATGGAAAAAAACTTATATCTCACAATGTGAACGGTAACATCATAAAATTTATTTTCAGTACGTATGAGGGTGCACAATCTTGCGTTGCGATTGATAGTGAAATATCCAGTAGCTTTAAGTGTGAAGTAGGGGTACGTCAGGGTAAAAAATTATCACCTGTGTTGTTTTCAATTTTTCTTAATGATTTACAATCTCACCTGTGTAAACATTTTAGTGGATTATTTTATCTGGGGGATCATATTTATGACGAACTTGAGGGTAAATATACTTTAACTTTACTTAGATTGTTTGTGCTACTTTCTGCTGATGACACAATTATACTAGCTGAATCTGCAGAGGATTTACAATGAGCTTTAGACTCAATGCGAGACTACTGTCAAAATTGGTCACTACATGTTAATGTAGACAAAGCAAAGATCGTTTTATTCTCCAGAGGGACCATATTCACAAAGAGCATAATCTAATCGTGAGTTTAATCCTAAAATGAAAGTCAATGTGCCTTTGAGCCTTGAACTATTGAATGGTTGGTCTAATGTTTGATCTAAACTTGCAGGATTAATTTATCTATGTTCTCCGCTCTAATATGAATTTTGGAATCAATGTTTCCACTTCATTAAATCAATCTTGATTTAATCCAGATTTAATCCTGGATTAAAAGATTAAATACTGGATCAAACTACGACTGATTTAATAAAATGAGCCTGTAAATCCTGAAGTTCGTATTGTAGCCAAGAGCATATATTGGCTAATCCTCGAAGTTGTGGTTAAACATTGAGCCAAGAATTAAGTAGGGTGCAAACTACATCAATTTCAATTTTGGGATTAAAGGTAGGATCAGATCAAATTCTTTGTGAATACTGCCCCAGAGGTAAAGTTCGAAATATACCAGAGTTTATTTCTGTTTATGAACCACTAAAAAAAGTTAATAAATTTCTGGTTGTTATTTTTAACTATAACAATAAATTTGACAAATGTAAAAAAATATACTTGTTGACCAGGCCCATATGGCCATGGTCTCGGTCATACAAAAGGCTAGAAAGTTCCAATTACCCATTGATATCATGTTAGAAGTATTTGAAAAATAAGTCACACCTATTATTTCATATGGTGCTGAGGTTGTGGGGATATGGTAACATTGATGTAATAGAAAAATTGCACTTGGAAATTGTAAAAATGTTGCATGTTAAGAGGTCAACCCCAAACTCATGATATATGGGAAGCTAGGCACTTAGCCTTTACGCATTACAGTATACAGTAAAATCCTTAGTTTCTGGTGCAGATTATGCAATAGTAAGACGCAGGGTATAATTTGTTACCCTTTCCAGCCTTTGAAAGATTCTTGATGAAAAAGATATTTTTATATCACGGTGGATTGCGCAAATCAAACAGGTTACTGAACACTCTTGGTACGACAGATCCCTGGTTTAATACACAGATTAATCCACTTTGGTTCAAATCTGCTATTGCCCTGCGTCTGACAGATCAGTACTGTCAAAGTTGGTCTAACGATATTAACAGGTCAAACATATGTTCTACCAACAAATTATTTAAGACTAGCTTAAAACAGGAAACGTAACTTCTGAATCTGTCTCTTAATGAAAGAATTACTCTCACAAAATTCAGGACTAGTAACTTTCTGTTCCCCATGCAGTTAATTCTATGCGATATGCTGGTGTCAACAGGGCAGAGAGGAGATGCGAGCTATGCGATTGTCACGAGATAGGTGAGGAGTTTCACTACATACTTGTATGCAAATTCTTTGATACTGAAAGAAAATTGTATCTAAAGAGGTTTTTCATAATAGACCAACACACTGAAATTTACAGAATTGATTAACTGTGACAAAAATTGACCAAGAAGAAAGCTCTTTAAGTTTACCAAAATTATTGGTATATCTCTTTCATTAATACCATTCATTGTTTCCCACATATTATTAACCTTTTGTGTAGTTTTAGTATTTTATATATTGGTATCTACCCTGTAAGCCTTAATATTGTATTGTAGTATGACCGTAGCATCCGAATGTATCAACCATTATTTGTACATTTTCTTATTATCCGTACCTTGCACCAGCGTGCTAGGGCCCTCCCTTACCCACCCCCTCAAGGGATGATTTTCAAAAGTCATCGTGTTACAATTCCTATACATGTGACTGATTGAAGTTTAGATCCGTGACTACTGCCAGATTATAGCCCATAATAAGAAGGCAAGCTATTTATTCTATCGGTGACTTGCTGTCTTCGGTGCAATTCTTGTCTTCGTTCGGCGACATCTACCCCGTTTTGCCGTCGAGTGCCTTATTTTCCCCTATATATACTTTATATGCGAAAGGGGTTCATATAAGGCTACGCCCTTGTTCCAATCGCTTTTTTTTGTGGCAATAAAAATATTTTTAAAGGAAGAAGGTAGGCCATATTGTGCCGTTACCAATACCGGCAGTATACGCTGCACGCTAAGAGAGGCAAAACAGTGCAGCAGCACCTCACACCATGTGGCTTATGTGTACTCAAGCTGTGGTCGAGTTCTTGTGTATTCCTCTCTTAAGTTTGCAGCATGCAACAGTAGTCATTATAAATCTGTTAAGGCATGCATCGGACCAAACAGTACCTTTCAATGCGACTCTAAACCTTCACGTATTCCAAGCCTTGTTCTAAATAAGAAAATAAAACAAAACTAAAAGGCTGCTGCACGTAGACCTATGATTTCAAATTCAACTGGTTCTGAGTTTACGTTTACACCGTCTTTGCATGCAGGTACACTGCCGGTATTGCGTATTGGCAACCGCGCAAGATGATCTGCCGTAAACTTCAATCAGCCATTTTTATAGGAATTTTCGGACAATGACTTTGGAAAACCATCCCTTATCAGTCTAAACTTCCCATGCTCCAGCTTTGGTGAGCTTCCTTGAGGCAGCTACGGCATGGTCAGTGCTGAGCACAGACTCTGTTCCAGTTGCATCGGCGAAGTCCAAAGACCGGCTTTGTCGTAGCCCGTCCCACGTCCGTGGCACCTTCCAGTTAGGCTGAATGTCTCTGTCCTTCTCCCTGCCTAACCTAACATTTCTCCCCCTCCCCCCCCCCCCCCGTCTTCGGCAAGGTCTCCTTTGGATAAAGAACTGCTAAAACTGAGATCCAGCTAATTCTCTGCGTCGCTACCACAGGGTCAACCAGCAGAATTGTTGTCATCATATTCTGGTTGATAAGAACCTATTCATACTGACCACCAGAGTCACTGTCCACCGAAAATACTGGTTAGCTATAGGGTTAGAAGGGAACAAAAATCGGCGCCCCCCCCCCCCCCCCAGTTTTCCTGCTTTAAACACCTTCTGCTGCCCCAACACATATGATCTTTTTATCTCAGATTCGTCACAATCCACTCTCTCGACCCCTATCCATAATTGAGTTGTCGGACACATTTAGCCCACTCTATTCCTCGTAAATCGTCTCGATTCCAGGTCTTGGACCAGTAACCCCTCAAGGTCACTCTCTGTAGGGGGTCATTGCAAGTACAACTAAGCTATGTGTCTGTTTATGAAAAAACACATTTGCCAATACCAGTAAATTACTACCATTGCCTTCCACTTTGTGTTAATTACATATTTTTGTAGTATTTCATATGATATGTTGATGTCAACACCGAGTGTCAAGCTGCACGGTCTATTGAAATTGGGCAGGTGACACACACAAATGCAAAAGCTCTTGTTTTATACAACAAAAACAACCTTAACATCCAATCATTTCATTTTTTTTTTTTGCAAGCACCACATTGTACTTTATGATAACAAAAAATAAAGCTTGTACGTGCAGAACACTATATATATAGGTCTTGGACCAGTAACCCCTCAAGGTCGGGTCTACTGATCCACAACTTTTAATCGAGTACTGAATACTGTTGCTGTGTCTATTGGATGTTAATGTCACAGGAGCAGGGCATCCACAATTAAGTCCCATCACAATTTTGGATAGGAAAATACTTATCAACTGTGAGTTTTAGAAAGGCACTGCTACTCTAGAAATATCTTAAATCATTTGATAACTTTGTGTATTTTCTGAGACAAATTTGGCACGGAACGGTCAATCATGGAGGTAAGGTGCACAAATGTACCGGTGAAAAAAATTCTAATCACATGACCCCCCCCCCCCCCATTTTCTTGGTTTTAACTTGCTGCTACCGGTATAAACTTGAAGAAGAATGCAAACGTTTGGAATAGGAGAAATAAGCCAGCGAATGTCGCTATTTTAATATGTAAATGCATTAAGCCTAGGTTACTTTGACCAAGACCTATAAATGACCCACTCTTCGTTGAACGGAAGGAACCCCCGCGTACGGAGTCAATTTTCTCCTTCGCTCTGATTGGCCGCCAGTGAATAAATTTGTATTTTCGTTTACTTTATTATTTTATTACAGGTAAGTACACAATTTAGCGATTGAGGTAAAGCTGGTAAGTGAAGGAAAATACAAATTTGTATATTCGTTTACTTTATTATGATGTGTACACAATTCAGCGATTAAAGTAAAGCTGGTAAGTAAAGGACAATACAAATTTATTCACTGGCGGCCGGAACGAAGGAAAAAAACTGACCCCGTACGCGGGGGTCACTCGGTTCAAACGAAGAGTGGCTCATTTGGAATCAAGACGCTTTGCGAGGTATAAAGTGGCCCAAGTGGGCTAAATGCGTCTGACAACTCAATCATTAGCTAGGGGTCGAGAGAGTGGATTGGAACGAATCTGAGATATATAGATCATATGTGTGTCGGGGCAGCAGAAGGTGTTTAAAGCAGGAAAACAACGTGGGGGGGGGGGGGGGGGGCGCCGATTTTTGTTCGCTTCTAACCCTAATC